>CM042190.1:6071743-6199138 GCA_023539305.1 Ilex asprella | reverse complement strand
TTCGGTCGAAACGTCACTGTGTCGGACCGTTTCGGTCGAAACATGTCGAAACAGGTCGAAACAGTATGCAGAACTAAAAATTTATGTGTTTTAATCATAGTGTATACAATGATTTTAATATTAATGAAATAATATTATTTATTAATTTGAAGACACAATTTAAATTAATAAATTAGTATTATAATAATATGCTGCACAAATTAATATTATAATAATATATTTCACTTAGTATTATTAATTAGTAATTAGTATTATAATAAAATTGTATTATTAATTTGATAACATTCTAATTTAAATGATTTTCGCCTCATGTCAACCCTTTTTTTCCTCCCAATTTAAATTTATTCTTATATAAATGGATGTTAACCAAATAAATATGTTAAATTAATCAACTATTTAGCTTATCTTTATAAATAAATGGATTGTATTTGTATTTCTACATGTTTTCACGTGTTTCCATATTTTTTCTGCGTTTCCATTGTTTTTCCGAAACGTTTCCGTTTTTGAGCTGACCGAAACGGTGCTTCAAAACGATATTTCGATCCTTGGTCATAGTCTCCTACTTCAAATCTAAGAATTCCCTACTTTCGCTTGTCGAATAGTAGACTGAAGGTACTTGCCTATTAAGAGCTCACGGAACTCTCCCCATGTCATTGTCTCTGGGTTCTTCGATGCCTTTGCTCAATTCTACCATAGATGGGCCTCTCGCTCAAGTTGGAATACAACTAGCCTTATCTTAGTGGCATTGAATGTGATCTTCATAGCCTCTAAGATCTTATCCACTTGTTAGAACCAATGGTCGGCCACCATCGTATCCGCACCTCCCATGAAAGTAGGCAGTTTGTGTGCCTCAAACTTTTGGAGGTTACTCGATCCTCCTTAGCCCACATTGACGCTAGCTTGAGTAAAGGTAGCTGCCATTGTACCTATAGCCTCCATGAAGGTTTCTTGGTCAAAAGTCGGTGGTGGTTGGTTGTTGTTCTACCCACCTCCTCGACCGTTTCGATGTCCTCTCTCTCTATTTGTCATACACACACATGTTAAATAGCAAAAGAGTATTAACTTAGTATCTCAAGGTAGAGATCAAAGTCGAAACATTGAGATTTCTCTCCTTATCTCACTAATAGAGCATGTGCCACCAATAGTAGACATTTACACCATGAACCGTCACGTTCCTTCTCTTTCCGACCCCGAAAGTTATGTTCTCTAACTCTAATGTCTTCTTTCCATATATATTTGTCTCGCAAGCCCTAGGTAAATCAAGAACCTAGGCTCTGATATCAAGTTGTAATGTCTCTAAAATCGAGGGTCCTTTCTCAACCCGTTAATCATCCGTCAACTCACAAAAGTATCTGTGTATGCCGCATAACTCGACACCACATCATCATACGACCATTTCAAGGTCCAAGATCCATCAATTTGCCATTAATATTACTCCATTTATATTATTTGAACAAAATGGCTTAGGGCCTGAAAACTTAGCAAAGTTATTTTAAATTTTTGAAAATTTTGAAGGAGCTAACAGTAGCTCTTGTACTTGGTACAAATAGCTGAGCCCTCTGCCAGCGAGCTACCAGTAGCAACCCGAGCCCTTTTGTTCAAAGGATGTAAAAGGAGTAATATTGATAACAAATTGATAGATATTGGACGTTGGAATGGTCGTATGATGATGTGATGTCGGGTTATCCACCATTCACATGTCGGATACTTCCACGGGTTGATTGGTGATCAACTGGTTGAGAAAGGACCCTCGATTTTAGGGACTTCACAAGAGGTCTTGCTGGGAGAGTGATGAAGAGTTTGATGATATAAACAGATCCAAAAGCCGGTTGGTGGACTTACATATTTGACAGTAACTAGGTCAGGTATCATGTTTGTAGTTGGAATGGTAAGTCACTCTATGCAGAATCCTAGAATAAAGCATTTGGATGTTATGTGCAGAATTTTGAGATATTTAAAATGGTTGGCTTTTTAATGCTAATTGGGCAAGTGACTATTTAGACTAACATTCAATCAAGTTTTTTGAATCGAGTCCATAATCAAAGTTTTTTTTTTTTTTTTGAATCGAGTCCATAATCAACTTGTGTAGAAGAATAACAAACAGAATATTACAGCCAAATTAGTGCAAAAGGAAAGTATAGAACTATGGCTCATAGTGCATTAGAATGATATAAAATTTTTCTGCTTCAAGAGAAAAGTGCCTCTTCGAAAAAACCCATTTAAAAGTTTTGTGATTATTAGATAGTTATGCATATCTCATCTAACCCAATATTTCACGAGAGAACTAAGCTTATAGAAGTTGAGTGCCATCGTGTTATAGTGCAATCATATATTTTATAATTGGCCAACTTCCATAAGTCACATGAGTCAAGTCGAGGTAGGCCTAGGTCTAGGTCAAGTGGATTGAAGATCAAATATAAACTAGATACCACAGAGCGTTAAATTAGTTAGTGAAGGACTGTTCTAGCTTAACCAAGGTCTCGAGTTCGAGTCTTGAGAACGCAGCTGCGTTTGGTAGGGAGAGCTTTGCCGCCCTTGTGGTCTTACCCGACTCGAATCCAGATTAGTCGGAGTCCAAAGTGGCTTATGAATACCGGATGGTCTGACAAAAAAAAATATATAACCTAGACAGTAGTTTACTTGTGACTTGAAGATTTGATTACAGATCTGCGAAGATTTCAAGCTCGATTCATTGCAACCATATACTGACTAGGTATGATAAGTTTGACTTAGAAACCTCAGTTGAACGGGGCTTAAATTTGAAAGAATTTATTTTGGACATGATTTATGTGATTTATGCTTTACCTTATGTTTTCGATATAATAAATGTGCTTTTGAATTGTAAATTAAGGCTCAATTATAGACTTCAATCAAGACATGTATTTGGAAGCTTGACTGGGGTCAGTTGGACTAGTTTTGGAAGAATTTAAATAGCTGACGCTTGCTTGGTGCTTGTTGGGTTCTAGAGCGAAGTGCACAAGATTCAGTTATGAGAAATTGCCATAGCTGATACTCGCTCCAACCGCACTTCTGGCTCGCTTAAAGCGACTGATGCATATTAGAATTATGAACTTTCCTAAATTGATTAGGATTCCTTACAAACTTTGTTTTGGGGTTGTCCACTACATATTCTAGGCCTAAAAATGTCATGAATAACACAAAGGAGACCCAAGAAAAATAGAAAACTTAAAGCACACTTTTGTATCTTTATTCTACAAATCCAACATAGTCGAGGTATTTTTGACTTGCAATTTAGGCATAAATCTCACACTTGATCAAAAGCCTTTTCATGAGTAACGTGTGTTAAGAGTAATTTCATATATTAGTATTAGGGGTAGTTTAGTTATTTATTTTATTTTGTGTTGTCCAACTATATAAATGCCTCGATTATGTATCTTATGTTAAGTTGTTGAAACACAGAATTGTGTGTCATAATGATAATTTTCTTTCCTTCTTTTCTCTTCCCTATCTTTGAACAAAGTTAACATGGTATCAGAGCTTATTACGATTCCTAAACACAATTAAATTATAGACGTAGTTAGCAAAAAACATTTTGAAGGAAAATTAGGGCTAATGTCAACATAATTCGTTTTTTATTTCAAGGTCATTTGATAGTGTTTTCGATTTTTCAACCTACAAGAATCTTGGTTTTCCTCCAAAATCATTGCTCTAGATCTGGTCGAATGGATGCAATTTGGCATGATTGACAATCCCTTAAGTGTTTCAAAGCCCTTGGAGTGGATTTGGATTGATTTTTTAGCACACAAAGGTCTCAACTTCATCTCTCAGACCTTCAGCCTTTGATCTTCTGCGTTCTGCTGCTCATGCCATCTTGCTACCTAGTCTGCTGCTCTTTGATCTGTTAAATGCTGGTTTGTAGGTTGTGGGTGAGTCATTGTGTGGCTGGCTGCGAGGTGTGAGTGATTGATGATCTCACTGGTTGTGAGCTTGTGCAGAATTTTTGCTTCGGTTATTGCTCTGTTGCTTCGTTTTGTAGCTGTTGGACTCGATTTTTGCTGCTGGTTTGCTGGATCTTTGCTCTTGCTTCAGGTTTTCTCGCTGCCTCATTGCTCAGTCTTTGACTCTGGTTTGCTGGTTCAGGCTTTTAATTGGCTGAGTTTTGGATTGTCTATTGTTGTCAATTGTGGGCAATGCATCTTGTGTTATTGGGATGCTTAAATTTGCATAGTAAAGTTGAGCAGGAGGGCCACAACCTCTGATTTATTTATTTGGGCCTTGAACTATTAAGTCTCTAATTGTTATTTGGGTCTTGACCTGTAGGGCATCCACTTGGTGTTTTCTGAGGGATTTATTTATCTTTTATGTGACTTTGGTGTGGCTATTGGCAATTGACAGGTTGCCAGTTTGACTTCTTGGATGCTTATATTAGAGATTAAACTATTGCTTCCCTGTGTGGGCTTTGATTTCTTTGGACTTTGCTTGTTGCTAGTCCTTGTATTGAGCTTTGGCCTTTGTGTTGGGTGATTTGATTGTTGTTATTCAATTTTCGTTTGCCGTAAGGCAGGTGAAAACTCCGACTCTTATCAGTCAATTAATCCAAAATTGGCTATGATTGTTGATCAGTTGCAAAAAGATTCTTCAGCATCCTAATACTCTTTCAGTTTCTCCTTCAATAAGCTCGTTTACTTTGAATCCTTCAGGTATATCTCAAACCACTTGGGTCTAATACTCAAGTGCTACACATCACATGACTAGTGATTCTTTTTTATTTGCATCTACCTTCTGCCCTCCATCTATATTTGTTGCACCCAATGGTACTCAAATGTCCTTACCTGATGTTAGATCTATTTTTTCTCCGCAACTAACACTTCCTAACGTTTATTATATTCTACAACTTACTTTGAATTTTATTTCATTTAATCAGCTATTTGATTCTTGATTTTTTGTTCACTTTTCTTCGTCTAGTTGTATTGTGTAAGATCCACATTCTAAAAAGTTGATTTGGATAGATAGTAGAAAGTTGTTGGACGAGTTGCATATTCCAGACTTTGTTGTTTCTTCTACTGATTTGTCCTCTTTTCATTTGAGTCCACAATCTTCTAATTTTTATTTGTAACATTCTCGTCTTAGTCATGTTTCTCATTCTCGTTTGAAATTTTTTGCCTTTATTGGTAGTTTGGGTAACTTAAAGTATTATGACATTTTTAGTTGTAATGGATGCAAGTTAGTTAAATTTACTGCATTATCTTTTAATAAAAGTTCTACTATCTCTCTTGCACCTTTTGATTTAATTTATTTAGATGTAGGAAGACATGTTCCTACTCCCACAAAAAAAGGGTCCAAATTTTATGTCTCTTTCATCATGACTATACAAGGTACTATTGGGTCTATCTAATGAACCATCGCTTCGAATTCTTTTCTATATTCTCTTTTTTTTTTTTGTGCTATGATACGTATTCAATATTCCTTTATTATTAAATGTTTTTGATGTGACTAAGGAGGAGAATATTTTTGTAATTCGTTTCGTGACCTGCTAAAATCGGATGGCACTCTTTGTCAATCTTTCTGTACCGACACACCTGAATAGAATAGTACAGTTGAACGCAAACATAGACATATTATAGAGACAGAATGCTCTCTCTAGTTGTCAAACCTTTTTTGGAGGGGAATAGTTCTTACTATCGTTCATCTAATTAATTGCATTCCCATTGTCATCACCTCTGGAATCTCTTCATTTTGAAAAACTATACCGTAAGCCACATAATTGCTTCTCTTTACGTGTATTTGGATGCACTTATTTTGTCTTGTTGGTGAGGATCAAAAAAATTTTTGTTACTATGCTCCTATCACACACAAACTGTATGTCTCGTCATGTTGTTTTAATGGAGCATATTTCATTCTTTTTCGATTCTATCTAGTTCTTCACATTTGTGCAAGTTTGATCTTATTTGCATTGACCCATTTTCAGTTGATGTTCCCCCTGACATTTTATATTGGTGATATGTCTATGTCTGATATGCCTTGTTTTTCTGATTTGCTTGTCACTCGTCCTCCTATTGTACATATTTATACTCGTAGGGCTCCAACTGTCTCCCCTACAAATACGGCGCCTCCCTCCTCTTTTGTCACTCAGCCAGGTTCTGAAAATGTGGATCATATTCCTAGCTATCCTTAGTGACTTCGTAAATGTCCAGATCAATTTGATTCCTCTAACTCTTATTATTCTACTGTTTTTTGTTCTTTCTTACCTTCTATACACTCTCTTTCTAAGCCTACCTCCTATAAGGAGATTGTTCTTGATCCTCCTTGAAAACACACTATGGATGAAGAGCTTACTGTTTTACTTAAGACTTGCACTTGGGAGTTAGTGTCAGTACCCATTGGGAAGCACGTTGTTGGATGTAAATGGGTCTATAAAATTAAGATCAAATATGATGATTATGTGGAATGATACAAGGCACGACTAGTAGCAAAAGGTTTTGCTAAAAAATATGACATTGGCTATGAAAAGACATTTGGCTCCGTTGCTAAGATAGCCACTGTTCGCACTATGATTGCAATAGCTGTTATTCATCAATAGAGTCTCTCTCAGATGGATATGAAAAATACCTTTATTAATGAAGATTTAACTGAAGAAGTCTTTATGGTTCCTCTTCCTAGATTACCTCGCAGCCTTGGTCAGGTGTGCAAACTTCAAAATGCACTATATGATTTTAAACAGGGTATGAGGGCATGGTTTGCTTAAATTTTCTTCGGATTTTAGTGCCAATAATCATAATTCTACTCTTTTTTTACGAACCAGCTCCTCAGGTTCCATTGTTCTATTACTTTATGTCATTGATACGAGTAATAACACTGCTGACATACAACTATTGAAAAATCAGTTGTAGGATCACTTTAAGATGAAAGATTTGGGTCTGCTCTGGTATTTCTTGTCGATTGAGGTTGGTTCTTCTCCCAAAGATTATCTTCTCTCTCAGTCCAAATATGCATTAGATGTTATTCAACGAGCTCGCTTGTTAGATAATCGAACAGTTGACACACACTTAGAGCTCAATATTTGATATTCCTCCTCTGATGGTACTTTCTTGCCCGATCCTACCCTTTACCATACAATTGTTGGGAGTTTGATATATTCCCCGATCAGATATCCCTTATGTTGTTCATGTTGTTACCTCTCCTACCACTCATTATTCACTTGGTTGTTGTACTCTGTATTCTTCGGTATTTTGAGGTACTTTGCATCAAAGTCTACTATTCCCTTCCTCCTCATCTATGGATCTCAGAGCTTATTCAGATGTTGATTAAGCTGTGTGACTATATGAATCGAACATCTACCACTGGTTTCGATCTTTTTCTTAGTGATCCTCTCGTTTCTTAGAAAAGCAAGAAGTAAACAGTTGTTGCTTATTCATCCGTTGAAGTTGAGTACCGTGCTATGGCATCTACCACAGCTAAGTAGTTTGGTTATGATGGTAGCTAACCGATCTTAGAATCTCTTTAACTACTCCTACTTCTATTTATTGTGACAACACCAGTGCTATTCAGATTGCTCACAACATAGTCTTTCACGAGCGTACAAAATATATTGAGATTGACTGTCATTTTGTACGCCATTAGGGATGTCAATGAACCGGAGAAAAACGGGTATTCGTCCAAACCCATCCCGTTTGGACCGGGGATGGACTATACGTATTGGACGGTGGACGTATAAGAGGATAGCTATATAAACCTGTGCGGAGACGGAGGCGGGGATGGACTTACCCTTAACCCTTGCCCCGTCCCCGTTACCCGCTAAAAAAATAAATAAATATAAATATATATTGAGTTGATTGAGATGATTTTACCACCATTATGTTGTTTTGGACATTTGTTTGTGTTTTGTTCAAATATATAATATTTTAAAGTAGTATTTTGGACATTTGTTGTTTGTATTTTATTCAAATATGTAATGTTATATTATGTTGTGTTAGATTATTCAGAATGTTGTTAGATTATTTAAAATATTGAATTTAATGGGCTTGGGCTTGGGCTTGGGCTTGGGGAAGCGGGGACGGGGATGTGGTTTAAAAATTTATCCGCGGATGGAGATAGGGATAAAAATTATACCCGCTAACGGGGGTGGACCGGGGATGGACGAAATTTTTTTAAGCGAGTACGAGGATGGAGACTACACCCCCCACCCCCGCTTCAGTCCATTGACATCCCTATACGCCATCATCTTCATCTAGACACCATCTCGCTCCCTTTCCTTCCTTCTATAATGCAAGTGGCGAATTTTTACGAAGTCTCACACTATAGCGCGCTTTCGTTTTTTTCTTAACAACTCTTTGATATTCTCTACTACCACATCATGAGTTTGATGGAGGGGTGTTAAAAGAACTTAGCATATTAGTATTAGGGATAGTTTAGTCATTTATTTATTTTTGTGTTGCCCTACTATATAAGGGCTTCTATTATATATTTTAAGTTAAGTTGTTGAAACACAAATTTGTGTGTCAGAATGATAGTTTTCTTTCCTTCTTTTCTTTTCTCTATGTTTGATCAAAAATTAACTGTGTGAAAACCTAGTTAACTATAGGCTTCAGAGAAAAGAGTTTCAAAAACTCAAATTTGGTGATTGCCTTGAGTTCTAGGAGTGGATTTTGAAGATCCATGGTGAATAAGTGCGATCCATGGTTGAAAAGTCAAAATGCGTTCTGAGAGTAGGAGCGTGATCCAAACATTCATAAGAGGAACCAGTGTCAAACACGAGTTGATTAATGTAAAGGTTTGTTAGGGAGAGTATGAGACAAAAAGATATCTTGCAATGTAGAGGTGTGCAAGAATCAAAAATCTAACACCGACTTCGCCTAAGTCGGAGTCGAAGTATGAGAAAACTTGTAGACTCTGATAGATGTCAGAGTCTGATTTGATATAATTTATAAATTATATTATTACATATAAATATAAAATATTAAAACATTAAAACATAAAAAAACAAAAACTCATCTAATTCTGACCCCATATTAAATTATAAATTATATTATTGCATATAAACATAAAACATTAAAACATTAAGCATAAAAAATATAAGACAACCCCTCCAACCCTAAATATGTCTTCGTTTCTTCTCTTTCGTCTTCTCTACGCCTCTAAAGACCACATACCACCACCTACCTTCACAGCTCTATGAGAACCACGACTCTACAACCTATGTCTCTCCCTCCACTGTTAGCAACTTCGATCCACTGCCTGTTGCCTGCCTCCACTGTTAGCAACTTCGATCCACTGCCTGCCGCTTGTCCCCACTGTTAGCAGCTTCGATTTGTCGCTTACTTCCACTGTTAGCAGCTTCGACCTGCTATGTCACATCCTAACTCCAAGGGCATGACCGGCCACCAACCATAGATTGATAACCAATGAAACACGTAAGCCTAACAACTAAACTAATAATATAGGAGTGACAAATAACACTAGCACTAAATTAATCTCATATCAATATGTCAGAGTCAATATTCCTAAATCTGTTTGTCCCAATTATCCAAACAAGTAAAGATGACTATACGATGTATGCTACGGAGGTCACAACACTATTAGTCCCCAAACAATTCTTTAAATCCACTATCGACAACCCAATCGTTTACTGAAAAAATATTTATTTTGAAAGCATGAGCTAAAAAATTCAGTGAAATGAAAGGCATGCATATTGAAATTGACTGAAAAAAAAAATTTAGCATACGACATGTAAATTAAAGATTTAAAAAAATAACTTCACAAAGATAACAAATTTCTCAAGAATAACACAATCGGGTTTCAACAAAAAATTATACCACAGCGATGAATCATATCATAATGGCGGAGACTGTACGATATCTAATAATCTATGGAAACCAATACTAAATATCAAAAGATCTCAAGGTTGGATCCAACATCGTACTTAGGGTCACTACAGCCTCACTTGAGTTTGTTCCCTAAGACGATCCGGTGAAGGTCACCAGGACGCACCAGACACTGTTCCTTCAACCGTTGAGCACTAGGGTCACCTCAGCCTCCCCTGGGTCTATTCCCTAGTGGCCAGAGTCACATCACACAAAGAAATAATTTTCTTGGACTTTTAATTTTTGTCCCATTTACCATCACAAAATCTCACCATATAAACAAGTGATTGAGTCATAATACTTCACAAAAGAATTCATCGTATGCCACAAGTATTTAAACACATAGTAAAGCATTTGATAAAAGTAGTAATGAACAAACATGATGTATCGTTTTTAAAATATTTATAAATACGAAATTTTTTTGATAATACGTAACATGCCAAACCACTCACTTCAGGTTCAAATGATATGCATCTTGAGTCTTACTTGTTACCCGAAGTAGAGTGAGATGTTATCGATGTCTTTCCTTTTTTTCTCACAATTTTCTTTTTCCTTTGATGAGGTGCTCTTCTTTCCTTCTTTTCTATCTTTTACTCTCTATTCTTTCTTGAAAGTGGAAGACTACTTGTGCCCTTGTATCTTAATCCAATCTCAAATGCCCTATTTATAGGCATCCTAGGATTATTCTTGAATATTGACATGTGACATTGTTAGAGGATATTCGCTAGAATATTTTACCATCTCTTATCTCTTAGGTCCTTCTAAGTTTCAAGCTCATTTTACACGCGACAATTCTACAAGTATCTAGATTCATTTATAATATTCTAAAGTCTTCTTCAACCTTCTAAGTCCTTTCGAAATTTTCCGGAATATTATAAATCTCTCCAAAACCTTCTAGTATTTTCAAGAACCTTCTAAAATATTCAAGACTTCTCTTAGATTGTTCTAGAACTTTCTAAATTCTTCTAGATTGTTCTAGACTATTCTAGGTTATTCTTGAACTTTCTAAAATCTTTTAGAACTTTCTACAAATTTCTCCAACATTCTAGATTCTTCTAGACTATTCTAAATTCCTCTTTAAAATTTTTCTTATTCCTTCCAAGATAATATTCTCTAACTAGTTTCTAGGGGTGTTCAAATTTTCGACTAGCCGTAATGTCCTACCCTACCCTACTGAACGACTATCCGCAAAAATCGGGTAGGAATGCAGAAGAGTTTTTGGTCTTTCGATTAAATCGGGTAAGAATGCGGAATAGCCATTAATTTTCGCATTCCTACCCTACCCTACCTGCAGTAATTATTTAATTTATTTATTTATATACATATATATACATAAAAAAAAACCCTAATTGTTAACAGTCTACCAAGTCCCCAACGCCTCCTTCGTCATTCAGAATCCAGATCACTTCTCTCCTCCTCCATCATCTTTCAGTTCCGATTCTCAGGTACTCTCTCTCTGCGCGATCTAGTGTGGTTTGTGGTTATATGTCTCGCGATCTGCTGTTGTTGTATGTTTCGCGCTTTGGTCTGTAGTTGTATGTCTCGCGATCTAGTCTGTGGTTGTATGTCTAGCAATCTAGTCTGTGGCTATATCACTCGTGTATTGGTGAGAAATACAACTGTAACTTGTTAACTATCAAGAGAATGAGTTCTTTATTTCTGCTTCCATAGAGAGGTTGAGTTGTAGCTTAATGCTTGGTAACTTCGACTAGCTTGTAGCATGTGAACTGTGAATACTATTGGTGGTTTGATTTCAGTCTTCATTATCCAAGATGCTTAAATCCCATTTATAGTTTTAACTCTTTTGATGTCTGAAGTTTTATAGTTTCAAAAAGGGATTTTGGTCTTTATTTTTATAATTTCTTTTTTGTTATCTGTTGTATATGTAATCAACATGTTTATGGGTTTGTTTCAGATGGGATCTTTGCCAAGTGACAAGTTGGAAATCCATGAACACACATGTTGTGATATGAACTTTGATGGGCATGTGTTAATTTTTGAATTTAATATGACTGATTTAAGTCTTAAATCCGAAAAAAACAAAGGTTGTTTAGGCCATTTGGAGTGATCAGATTCTATAAAGTGGTTATTTTTGTTGTTGTTGGATACTTCACATTAGAATTGGGACTTAAGATGATTTGTTTGGGATCATGTCTCAAAAGCTTATATGCCTTTTTGACTGCCAAGTACCAATGATCTATTGTGATTTTTTATCCAAACTCTCTGTACAATTGAGGCCAATTCAACTGTTTTTCATATACACCTTCAAGCAAACTTGAATAATATATGTATCTCAACATGATATCAGTTGCCTTCTAAATTCTAATTAAGCCATTGTGTGTTGTGTCGACTGATTTTATTGAGTAGTTGATAAAACTAATCCTAACTGTTGACCCTACAGATCTAAGGTTTCCTTATGTGCTTTAAACACATGGTTTTGAAAAGCCTTTCATTCAGTGAAAAGCCGAAAGGAGATGATAATACTCAAACCTGACCTGCATTTACAAATTTTTGGATTATTAAACCGAGATGATAATACTCAAACCAAGATCACCATAATTGTTTATGGGTTTGTTTCAGATGTAATCACCATAATTGTTTGTTTGTTATCTGTTTGTTGTTTGTTCACAGATCATTTCTTTATGGATGAAATTACTCGACAATCATCCGCTCAAACATATTCTAATAGTAACATCCAAGTTATTGATGACATTCCCTGTGAGGGAGAAGATACAAAAAAACGATCTAGAGTTTGGGAACATTTTGAAAAGATTGAAGTTGCAGATGAAGCTAAATGTCAGCATTGTAGTAAGATTTACAATTATCATGGAAGAAAAACAGGTACTTCATCCTTGTTTTATCATTTAGATCGTTGTAAATCCTATTTGGCGAGTGTGAATAAGGACATATTTCAATTAAAGTTAATTGGTGCATTCAAAAAAGATGGAGATGGTGTTAGCAATAACCTTAGTGTTGCTAAATGCAATGAAAATAAAATTAGGGAGGTAATTGCTACTATGATTATAGTGGATGAATTGTCGTTCTGGTTTGTTGAAGGAGAAGGATTTAGAGACTTGATGAGTACTCTTGAACCTAGATTTCGTATACCTTCCCATACCACTGTGATGAGAGATTGTTTGCAATTATATATGATGGAGAAAGAAAAATTGAAGCATATGTTTGTCTCAACTAGTCAAAGTGTTTGCCTCACTACTGATCCATGGACGTCTATTCAAAATTTAACTTATATGTCATTAACTGCACATTTTATTGATAAAGATTGAAATTACACAAACGAATAATCAATTTTCTGAAAGTTCCTAATCATAAGGGTGTGACAATCGGAAGGGAAATTGAAACATGCATGCTTGGGTGGGGAATAGATAGCATATTTACTGTTACAGTGGATAATGCTACTTCTAATGATGGTACTATTGATTATTTAAAGAGGCGAACCAAGGATGGAAATAGCATTATCTTAGAAAATGATTTTATGCATGTTAGGTGTTGTGCACATATTTTGAATCTAATTATCATGGAGGGTTTGAAGGAAGTGAACACATCAATTTTGAAGGTACAAAATGTTGTTAAATATGTGAAGTCTTCTCCTTCAAGGCTTGACAAGTTTAAGTCATGTGTTGAGAGGCAAAAAATTGGTGAAAAGGGTCTTCTTTGCCTTGATGTTCCAACGAGATGGAACTCTACATATTTGATGCTCAAAGTTGTTGAACAGTACCAAGGTGCATTTGATTTGTTGCAAGATGATGATGGACAATTCGTAAGTCAATTGAGTGAGGGGGATGGTTTAGGTCCACCTACATTTGATGATTGGGACATTGTTCGTGTGTTTATAAAGTTTTTGAAACTTTTCTATGAGGTCACTTTACGCATTTCTGGATCATTGTATACCACATCTAACTTGTTTTTTCAAGAACTTTCTATTGTGCATGATCATTTGTAAGGTTATTGTGAAGATGATGACTATCTTTTGAGTACCATGGCTATGAGAATGAAAAGCAAGTATGATAAGTATTGGGGTCATTTAGATAATATTAATTTGATGTTGTTTGTTGCTATTGTCCTTGACCCACGTTATAAATTGGATGCTTTAGAATTTTAGCTCAATGACAATTATAAGACTGAGGATAAAGTAGTTAAGGTTCAACTAGTTAAAAAGATCAAAAGGGTTATTGACCGATTATGCCAACAATACACTAGATTTAGTGTGGGGTGTGGAGTGGGATCAAGTGTTGACCATGAGAAAAATGTGTCTTCAGCTGAGATGTCTGTTCAAGATCAAGTACCTACAAATTTTATGAATAGGTACCGCAAGTATAGAGCTTAGAAAGGTAATGTGGACAACAAATTAGAGTTGGATCGACATTTGATGGAGGATGTTGAATTTGTTAGCGCCAATTTTGATATTTTGAATTGGTGGAAGGTTAATTCTTCTAAATTTTCGATCCTTGCCAAAATAGCTCGTGATGTGTTAGCTATTCTCATTTCTACGGTGGCATCAGAATCGACTTTTACCACTGGGAGTCGTATTTTAGATCCTTTTCGGAGTTATCTGGCACCTAAAACAATTGAGGGTCTCAAATGTGCACAAAATTGGCTTCAATCATTATCCATTGCTTATGACTTTGAAGATGTTTTGGAGGATTCAGAAAACTATAAGCTAGATTCAGGTTTTTATACTTTTATTGTTCTTTTTTTATTATTTGCTGATGAGTTCTTCGTATCTAATTTTTTTTCATACTATTTTTTATCTCATAAATAACTGCAAAGACATTTTCAATTTCTCTCGAGTGAAGAGAGGTGAATGACATTAACAAAAAAGGTGTTATTTAACTTTTTTATATTGTTTTAGTAATTATAAGAGTATTTCTTATTGTTGTAGATGTTTGAGTTGCTAAAATATTGATTTATTTTTTGTGTAGGTTACATCATGTATGGTGAACTGGTGAACTGCCACGGGTAAAATATTTATAATTTTAATGTATTTGTGTTTGTGTAACAATTATGTTGGATTGTATTTGTAACAATTATTGTGGATTGATGGCTAAAACAATTATAATTGTTGTTGTAATTGTTTTAGATTTTAGTGTTATTGATTTATTGTGTTGTTAAATTGGTGCATGTTATTTAATTAAATTGTTAAAATAATTCAAAAATTAATAGCTATAAAAGTGTTTACCCGACTTCCTACCCAACTTCCTATCCGATTAATCGGGTAAGAAGTCGGGTAGGAATACTACATATGATCGATCAAAATAGATTCATTGTTCTGATTCCATCAGAGTCGATGTCCACCCCTAAATAAATGTACTTCAATTTCAATAGTGCAATTGGTTTGGGTTGGACTTTGTCCCATGTTTTTTTACCATAGTTGGGATTTTTTTACGTTAAGAATGATGTGTTCTTAGGTGTGATTTATTTGTTGGAATAGCTTGCGATTTTATATTTGTTTTTGCGATTCATTAACTATTTAATTTGATTAATCTATTAATTGGTAATTGTTATCATGAAAGACCTATTCACCTCCCTTAAGGTTCCTTTAGGGTTTAGATATCGTTCCATATATTCTCATATAGATTTGATAATAAGTAAATAGATTTCTACCATGTACCATGTATGTGAGACTTGAAGATCAATTGGGTGATATGGAAGTTTTAGATAAAGGCTAAGAAGAATTGATACTTCATTAGAGTGAAGTATCCATATCTGACACATCAAATATTGACACGGGTAGGATACACAATGGCACAGATTATATACGGTCTCTATACATTGAAAAATTAATAAAATATTTTTTATTTTCAAGTAAGTCTTTTATGTGAGGATATATGGAAAGCATATGTAGAGATGTTAGGAGGATACAAAGACACACACACAAATATAACCTTAGGTTTTGATCGAATGTATACACATAAATATAGCACAAGCTAGGGTTTGATACCTATGATTAAAATAAGAATAGAAATCCAAAATCAACTTTCTCACTTCGATCGTGCACCCCAATCGCACAAATCGATTGCGAGAAATGAAGAGTGTCAAATTTAGAAATATAATTAGTTTTTTTATGCATTAATGATTGTGTAAAGCGAACTGAGGTTGAGATGGAAGCTATGAGAGTAATAAAGTGAGCAACTAAAACAAGAGAGACAAAAAAGAGTTCAAGACTAAGACTAAGATGGGGAGACAAAGATAATTCATTGAGGTTTTGTTCTTGGGATAAACTTTTGTTTGGAGATAGGCCATTGTTTTAATTTGTTTAGGATATTTTTTGGGTGTGCACAGTTTCCACTTTGTTTTTTAATTGAACTCATGATAATGTTTTTGTTTTATAATTGGGTCATTATTCTAGGCTTGCAAAATTTTAACGACAGTTTTTATAATTTAACCCATTAGTGATAATCAATTCGATCAACTTTTTATTTTTGATTATAATTCATTTGAAAAAATGTCTATCCTGCCATTTCGTATCCTATTTCTTTAAGTCTTGCCATATTGTCATGTTCGTAGCGTACCCATGTTGCTCCCATATATATGCTTGCTAGGGTAGAGAACAATTTTTTGAGCTATGTAACAAGCTAGCGATGATAGATATCCATCCTTAAGCTTGACACGGAGTGTTGAGTTAAAAGAGTTTCGGGTATTTGTGTAGTTGTGGCATCTATGACCCCATATGTGTGTGTGTGTGTGTGCAGTTGGGCCACTCGAAGGATTCCTCCAAAATTCCTTCCTTCCTATCTCTAACACTTAAACCTTAACAAATCCAATAAAGATGGCTACTTATTTTCGCACATTTAATGGAATTAAAGGTACCGTTCATTTACCATTCTAAGGGGCATGAGAATTGTAAATCTTTATGGAGTTGATCAAACTAAAATTTAACATTCCTCGCAAATTCTTATAGAAAAATGTGTCAATGTTTTATGCTCCTTTACTGGTGATAACTAATAACAAACATATCTCACAGTAATGAGATGGATTTCTATCAAATCCTCAAAGGCAAGGAGGATTAACACTGTTTCTCTGGTGACGTATTTTCACTAAACTTTTACAACAACAAAGCAGTCATTTTATAGTCCAACTGCAGCATCTACCTTGTTGCAAATCTCATTTGTTAACCTGGAATGTATTAGGAATGAGTATCTACATAAACTCACAAGCACTTGGGAGAAAAGGAAACTTTCAAAGCTCTTACAGTGGCAGTAGCATAAGTTGGTCCAGAGCCATCAATGAAAATAACACCTTCTTCTGAAGCCTGATCCATAGCCTACAAAACAGAGATACACATTAGTCTACTAGACAGCGGACTGCCAGAAGCATACATATATTGCACAGAAACAAGGCTTCCCTAACTGTCATCCTTCCACTAAGTCACAGTAAATGAAAATCCTATGAAGTTCTGTATCTTTTGGAATTAGGAGAAAGAAAAGAAATGCACACTCAAGCATAGGGGTTCCTATCAGTGACCAGTTTTTTTTTTTAATCCGTGACCAGTTCGCCTCATCTTCTTGGCCTGATTGGGGAGAGTCGTGATTATAAGGTCCTCTGAGCTTAGTGGGTAGCATTCCTATACTCATCCGATATTTACGCTGCACCAGGCTATGATATCAAAATTCATGCACAATGCAGCCCAAAGGAAATGATTTATATATAAGCAGATTAGTTTGCATAAATTTTGTTTATATATATTCTTGTTCAGTTGTTCCTATATAATTGGTGCAAAGTCTCAATATAAGTTAGTCTTGTCTACTACAATGATAAAAATATTGAGCCAAAAACCATGATGCTATGGGTTTGAATTCAAGAACACCCACTTTATGAAGATAATGACAAAGGTTAGGTTTCTATGCAGTCTATCCCTCTCAGTACCCTTGATTACCAGGGACCTAACCAGGTAATGGCCCTTCATGACCCTAGTTGGCCCAAGTGACTGGACTCTCAACTTCATTATACGTCCTTTAATCGTTTTCCTTCAGGACGAATAAATTAAAATATTCAGTAATCACCGAACAAACAAATTTGTTAAAATGCCTTCCAGAGCCTAAGGCTAACTAGTAATCTAACTACAAATATCTATGAGAATGGCTGTTGTTGCTGAACATAGAAAAAATAAAAACCAAGACCACGAAGAAGACATTGGACAGTTGCTTAACATATTATCTAATCCAAGTTCAAATTAAAAACCACTAGATAGAAAGCTAAAGATGTTTTGACTTTCCACTAATGATTGTTTTAGATGAAATCTACTAGGAATTTGTTAAAATGTTGCTTAATGCTAGATAGATGTTATGTTATGATCTAATTCTACCTTAGGGGTATTTTATTATTGTTAGGTTTAGAGAGTTAACATAATATTAAAGAAACGGAGAGTGAACAAACTTAACATACCTCTCACTAGTGACTTGTATTTATAGTTACCTTGTATATATACAAAGTATGAGTATACCCGTTATGTGGTATACTTATTACAACTATATTAAACTAATTACATAATAATAGTCTAACACTCGCCCTCAAACTGGACTATATATATCATATAATTCAAGTTTGGAACAGAGAGATGTAAGACGAGTAGAACTCAATATTTTGGTAAATATTTCTGCAAATTGATCTTCAAATCTCACAAACGGAGTTGCAATATCTCCCGCTATTATCATGTTTCGAATAAAGTAACAATCAACTTCAATATGTTTGGTCATCTCATGAAAAATTGAATTCGTAGTAATATGAATAGTTGTCTGATTATCACAGAACAATTGTAAAGGAGATTGAACTGAAAAGCTAATTGTTCGAAGAAAGTGTAGTAACCACGTCAACTCACTAGTTATGCAACATTGCTCTATACTCAGTGTCAACACTGGATCTTGTTGCCACAATTCGTTTCCTAATTTTCCATGTAACAACGTTACCTCCTAGGTTACCTCCTAGGAAAGTACAATAATCAGTAGTTGATCTCCCATCGAAGGGAGAACTAGCCCAATTAGTATCTGAAAAACCTTCCAATCTAAGATATCCATTAGCTCAATACAACATCCCAAGACTAGGAGCACGTTTGAGGTATGAAGAATGCAAGTGACTATCTGTCAATGTGGTACTCTAGGACATTCTATAAACTGACTTACCACACTAACTGCAAAGACAATATCTGATCGAGTAATAGTGAGATAATTGAGCTTCTCAACTAACCTATGATGCCAACCCAGATTCTCAAATAGTGCACCATCATCCATCAACAATTTCTAATTCGAATCCATAAAAACATCAATTGATCTATCACTTGAAAAATCTATTTTTTCTAACATGTCAAGTACATATTTTCTCTAAGATAATCAAACACCCTGTTTAGATCTAGCAACCTCAATACCAAAAAAGTACTTGAATTTTCCTAGGTCTTTAGTGTGAAATCAATCCTTCAGGAAGGTTTTTAACTTGGTAATTCCCTCGAAATCATTCCCAGTAATTACAATATCATCCATATAAACAACCAATAAAATATAGCTTGCATTAGTCTGTTTATGGAATACAGAGTGGTCTGTCTAACATCGATGAAGACTGAACTCTAAAACTACATCTAAAACCTTACCAAACCATGTCGTCGGTGAATGCTTTAACTCATACAAAAATTTCTTTAATCGACACACACTTTTACAATATTCCCCTTATAGGTGGCTACTCAATATAGACATCCTCAGACAAGTCACCATGTAAAAATGCATTTTTGACATATAATTAAAATAATGACCAATCAAGGTTAGCCGCCAAAGATCAATATACGAACAAAAGAAATTTTGGCAATAAGAGAAAAAGTCTCCTCGTAATCAACAACATAGATTTGAGTAAAGCCCTTAACAATAAGACGGATTTTGAGATGCTCAACAAAACCATCCAAATTAAATTTAACAGTATACACACATCGATAACCAATAGTCTGCTTACTAGTTGGTAAAGGAACAAGATCCTAAATCCCATTAGATGTAAGACATTCATGTCACACCCCAACTCCAAGGGCATGACCGGCCGCGAACCATAGATCGATAACCTATGAAACACGTGAGCCTAACAACTAAACTGATAATATATGAGTGAAAAATAACACTAGCACTAAATTGATCGCATGTCAATATGTCTAAGTCAACATACCTAAACATGTTTGCCCCAATGTTTTGAACAAGTAAAGATCACTATACGATGTATGCTACGGAGGTCACAATACTATTAGTCCCCAAACAATTCCCAGAGTCCATTATCGACACTCCAATCGTTTAACTGAAAAAAAATTATTTTAAAAGCATGAGCTAAAAAGTCCAGTGAATGAAAAGGCATGTATATTCGAAGTGGCCGAAAATATTTTTGGTATACGACATGTAAATCACAGATTTAAAAAAATAACTTCACAAACATAACCAATTTTCTTAAGAATAACACAATCGGATTTCAACAAGAAATCATACCACAATGGTGAATCATATCATAATAGTGGAGACTGTACAATATCCAATAATCGATGAAAACTAATACCAAATACCAAAAGATCTCAAGATTGGATCCAATATCATACTTAGGATCACCACAGCCTCACCCGGATCTGTTCCCTAAGACGATCCAGTGAAGGTCACCAGGACGCACCAGACACACTTTCTTCAACCGTTGAGTACTAGGGTCACCTCAGCCTCCCCTGGATCTGTTCCCTAGTGCCTAGAGTCACCGCACACATAGGAATAATTTTCCTAAACTTTTAATTTTTGTCCCATTTACCATCACAAAGTCTCACCATATAAACAAGTAATTAAGTTACAATACTTCACAAAAGAATTCATTGTATGCCACAAGTATTTAGACACATAGTAAAATATTAGGTAAAAGTAGTAATAAACAAACATGATGCATCATTTTTAAAATGTTTAGGAATACAATTTTTTTTTTGAAAATACGTAGCATGTCAAACCACTCACCTCAAGTCCATAAAATATGCTTCCTGAGTGTTGCTTGTTATCCGAAGTAGAGTGAGATATTATCGATGTCTTTCCTCTTTTCTCACAATTTTCTTTCTCCTTTGTGATAGAGAACGAAAAGGGATTGGATGAGCTTCAATTGAATAATTAAATTTTATTATTTGTTTTAGTATTATTTTATTAGTTAGGGAATATTTGTTTGACTAGGAGTATTAATTAGAGTTTGATTAGAAAATTATTATAGAGTTTTAGTAGGATAGAGATTTGAGAGTTTGATCATGAAACTCTTTTAGTATTTTAGTAGGAAAGTAATTTTTATTTTAGTAGGGGACTTGGCCTATAAAAATGGTGTAATCCCAACTATTTTGATTAGAGTGAATAATATATTAAAAAGTGGTTCTCTGTGGAGAATTTGTGTTTCTTCACCAATTCCTTGAGAGGATGAAGTAAATCTTTCACCCCTCTTATTTCTTCTTCTCTTTCTATTTTATGATTTCTAGACCTACCCGATTTACATCACTTTGATAAGGTGCTCTTCCTTCCTTCTTTTCTCTCTTTTACTCTCTATTCTTTCTTGAAAATAGAAAACTATTTGTGCCCCTGTATCTTAATCCAATCTCAAATGCCCTATTTATAGGCATTCTAGGATTATTCTAGAATATTGATATGTGACATTTTTAGGGGAGATTCCCTAAAACATTCTACCATCTCCTTTCTCCAAGATCCTTCTAGGTTTTAAACTTATTTTGCATATGACAATTCCACAAGTTTCTAGATTCATCTATAATATTCTAAAGTCTTCTCCAACCTTCTAAGTCCATCCAAAATTTTTCGAAACATTCTAAATCTCTCTAGAACCTTCTAGTATTTCCTAGATTGTTCTAGACTATTTTAGGTTATTCTTGAACTTTCTAGAATCTTCTAGAACTTTCTACAAACTTTTCCAACATTCTAGATTCTTCTATACTATTCTAGATTTTTCCAGAAACTTCTCCAATATTCTAGATTCTTCTAGACTATTCTAAATTCCTCTTAAAAAAATTTCTTATTCCTTCCAAGATAATATTCTCTAACTAGTTCCTTGACAAAATGGAACGGGGTATTACAGTCCATCTCCACTTCCATAACTTTTCTCTAACCTGGATAAGACAACGCACCATATAAGTGCAATTGAGAGGTAAAACAATAGAAGATACGAGACAATACATCATAAGAAACAAAATTAGCAATGGGATGGTTAGTAACACATAATCGAATATTTTTTCGAAGAGCAATAGGCAAAGAATCACAAGTACATGAGGGACCAGGATTATGAGACGACAAGGAAGACAAGAGGGGCACCCAGTCAATTATCGCATACAACAGAAGTATATGCAAAGCAAGGTAGTAGATGACAGCACAGTAGGCAGTGGGATAACCGATGGTAAGGGATGGAGTTGTGGTGTAGTGGACGGTCCAAAGTCCAGATCTAGAGACTGAACAAGTACCGAAAAATACAAAATAGATTCATTAAAAGTGGCATCAACACTAATGAAGTATCCACAAAGGGCAAGACTATAGCATTGATACCCCTTTCGTGTGCAAGAGTATCCAAGAAAGACACATTTGGTAGCACGAGATTCAAGTTTATCAAACCCGGGTCCCAAGTTGGAACATAACAGACACACCCAAAAACCTTAAGAGTTGAGGAAAATAAGAGAGTATTAGAAAAAGGACAGAATATTAACACAAAAGATAACATACGATTAATAAGGTGACAAACAGTGAAAATAGCATCACTCTAAAAACAAAGAGGAACATTCATCTTGAATAACAGTGCGCGGGTAACTTCCAACAGAAAACGATTCTTTCACTCAGCGACTCCATTCTGCTAAGATGTGTGAGCACAAAAAGTTAAAGAATAATACCAATTTTACAGAGATAAGATGAAAAGGGATCAAATTAAAATTCACGAACACTACTTGAACGTAAAATACAAACACGATAACCATACTGGGTTTTTAGATGCAAGAACAGTACAAACTAGTGAGGCTAAACGTTGAACCAAACCAGATGGACTGTTGAGGCTGCTGAACCAGTGCAAAAGGACTGATGAATTGCTGAACTGGGACTGCTAATACTGCAAAACTACGGAACCGGTCCAGAAAGAAGGGCTGGACTGCTGAACCGGACCAGATATAAGGGCTAGACTGCTGAACCGGTGCAGAAAACCTGGCTGGAATGCCGAATCAGACCAGAAAAGTGGACCGAACTGCTGAATTGGTGCAAGAAAGCTGACTAAACTAGGTAACCGGGACAGAACCTGAACAAGAAACGTGGAACTAGAACCGAACCGGCCTAGAGTTGATGGAACCGGACTTGAACCGGCTTGGAACAAATCGAACCGGACCAGAAATAATCTGGGTTTGAACCAACTGGAACAATGGACTAGGACAGTCGGCTTAACAGTGGGCTGGAACAGGCTGGGACAGTGGGCTTGAGCAGTGAGCTGAGTAGTGGGCTGGAGCATTGGGCTTGAGTCTCGGGCTTGAACAATGGAAAGTAGGGTTATATTAAAATTGGGATTTGGGTTATTAATATAACCAAACCTTGGTTTATAACCTGAAGTACAGTCGGGTCCAGCTGTAAAACCTGGATAAATTTGAACTTTTATAGATAAAAAGCAAAACGGTAAATTGTCACCATGGTTCGGATTGTAAACCTGAATTTTTCTAAAGCTTGGATGATGAAACAGACCTCACTGTTGGATTCGTCTTGCGAAATCTAGTTAACATGTTAATTTTCATCGAATTCTGAGATAGTAAGATTTTTCGCGTTTTACAAAGCGGTTGGACCCCAGGAGACCTAAATACGAAAATTTTAAAAAAATTATCAATTTTAAAAAATAATCGAGAGCAATTTAAATAAATATATTTTAAACTTGAACCAGGACGAAATTTAATCGTTTCAGAATGAAGACGGACCCGGAATTAAAAGAGACGTGTGACCAATTGTGGGCCAAGTATTCTAAAAACATAAATAGGGGAAAAATCAAATTTTCCTCACTTGTTTCATCCTTTCTCAGCTGATAGAAAGAGGGAGAGAGAAGAGAGAGAAAAGAGAGAAAACTCCACCTTCTCTCTACGATCTACGATGCTTGGACCGTTCGGGCCAAGAGAAAAAGTCATTCTCCTCGTCAAGGGCTACGCCTACATACCAAAAACAATGGCTTTCACCGAAGGAAGAAAAACCAAAAATTTGAAAAAGTTGAATTTGAGCTTGGGTTGATTTCTTGGAGCTTTCCAAGGGCATTCTTCACGCTACAAGAGGTAGGGGTTTCTCCTACTTAGGTCTATTCACAACTTTGAATGATATTGAAATGGGTCGGTTAATATAGATATATATGACTTGCCTATAGAAGTGATTTTAGTGAAATAGGTATGTAGAAATTGCCTAATGTAATTTCTTGAATTATGTGAATTGTGGACATGTTATGTATTTACATTATGCCTTGATTTGGAAGTGTGTTATTACTTAATATGAAATGACATGCTTCGACTTGAGTTTTGGATAAAATATTGATAAATGCATATGGGTTTATTGACATCGTGAGTCATGAGAATTATATATTTTTGATATAATTTGTCATTAATTATGTTAATTGGGTTTGAAATTGTTCATATGACACACATAACATATTGAACATCATATTGTGGTTGCAATGTGACATTACATTGCATATGCACAAAAACATCGCGATTGAATGGGTGTGTGTGCATGATATAGTCAACACCACAATTGGTAGATGACAAGTGGGCTCGAGTAAGCTAGGTAGATGACTTGGCCGAGTCGCACGATTTGTATGGTGTTGAGGGTTGGGATTAGTAAAAAAGGCTAGAAAATCCTTCAAGTGCAAGGCCCGGTGATTTGGATACGCACTTCCATTAGTATTAGTCCATAAAGTGTGTCGGTATACGCGAGACCATTGGTGGAAGTCCATAAATCCCGTGTTGGTTGGGTGCCATTAGTGTAAGTCCATAAATACTCATCCCATAAAAGACCCCGAATTAGTAAATGTCATTTGAAGTATAACATAGATGACGAAATCATACACATGAAAAATTACATGTGTTGGAGAGCTAGGAAGGGCTCGTGATCATGGATGACGGGCAAATGCACATTAGCAATTGTATGTATCGAAGAGCCAGAAAGGGCTCGAGTTGGGTAGTGAGAGTGAGTCCCATCTCATTCCATAGCATTGCATTATAAATTTTCAACATTGATAACATATTCATGCTTAGAATGTATGAATGGTGAATTGGTTGTATATGAGCATTTCATGTGCATTTGGGTTGGAGAGTAACCTATTTAAGAAATGCTCTATTGAGCATAACTCATCCTTTATGAGAAGATATTTCAGGTACGGAGTTTACGCCAGTGGATGGTTATCACTTTGAGCCTCATGGATGAAGAAGCCGGAATGTGGCTTATTTTGAGTAAATTATAAAATTACGATAAATGTTTAGTTTGGCATGTAATTAAATAAAATCACATGTGAATGTTGTAATAGATCTTGTATAAACCATGTTAGATGCCCAAATACATGTTATGTAAGGGTTGGGTTAGTTTTAGAAAGGTTTGGAATGAATTAAAAACAAAAAACATGTGAAGTAGGCAAATCTGGGCTGAACCTACCGGTAGTTAACAGGTAAAATTTTATCATCTGGGTACGAACTACTGGTAGCTCATGGTCCAGCAAGTAACAACTACCGATAATCAACCAGTAGCTCATGGTCAAGTGGACCCGAACTATCGATAGGTCCATAAACACCTACCAATAGTTCTTCTAAAAATCTAAAATTTTGAAATTGTTTTGTCGTGCCTTTAGGCTATGTAACCTTTTAGTTAAAGGGGTGAATGGACTATAAATGAGGTATTTTGAGGCATATTGGACCTTGGTTGGGTTTAAATAATTAAAAGAGCACATATCACAATTGTGGGCAAAACCCCAATTACAAGAAAGGTTATCGACGTGGTACCGGGTCAAGTGACATCTACGGGTATTTCTGCGGGTTGACGGATGGTCAACGGTTGATAAAGGACCCCAGATTTTGGGGCGTCACACCAGCACTTCATCTTCTTTACAGCAAGTATAAGAAACCCTAGCTGTGGTGGCACATAGGCTGTGACAAACAACCAACACTGGATGCCGGCAATGACAACAAACAACCTTTCCAGCATCCGGCGAGTGCCACAACCACAAAACTCAAATTTTGACCTCTCGAACCAAAAACCACCGGCAACAACTCAGTCATGAAAATCAATTCCAACACCATCACCACGACACTAGTGATACCAACATAACACCATCCACAACCATTGGGTTAGACAGACACCTTAGTCCATGGCCATGAGTGCACATGTGACAAAAAAGAAGAAGATAGAAGAGAAGGTGACTGCGATGGTTAGAAAGAAAATCTTGCGAAAGACAACAGAGATGATTAGAAAGTTTTGGGTTAATTGGAGATTAACTTTGAACCCATTACTCTGACACCGTGTTAGGTTTAAAACAAAATATTAGAGAAACGGAGAGTGGTCAAACTTAACCTACCTCTCACCAATGACTTGTATTTATAGTTGCCTTGTAAATATACAAAGTACGATTATATCCCCAACGTGGCATACTTATTACAACTATATTAAACTAATTACATAATAATACTCTCAACAATTACTTTATGTTTATATATGTATAATCAAGGTGTGGTTGTGTAAACCTAACACACTCCTCTCTTCGCCTAATCTCTCTCTTTTCTCTTATTCTTCTTCTCTTTGTATTTAAACCCTAACAGCCTCACAACTTAACTTGGTATGAGGGGTAACAATCAAATATGCTAACGAGTAACGACAGCATCTGACAAGTTGACGTCAACAACACTAAGTATGCCAAAAAATTTTGGAAAATTGATGAACAAATTCGAATCCCTCCTATGAGTATTATGATTATTTTGATGAAATTTTTTGAAACCATTTGATTTGTCTTTTGAATTTTTGAATGATTTTTGGTTTTTTTGGATTCTAAGTTGCGATCTACGATTCTTGATCAATTTGAGGCATGTTTTTGGGTTGATTCTGCTTCATAGACTGCAACTAGGGTTGATGTGTAATGCCCATAGAGTTTTGTTGCATCTTGATTGGATTTGTGAGTTCTCTTGGCCAAAGTGACCTTCGGCAGCCTTGTCTGTGCCAGTTCACTAACCTAACTAGCCTCTAGTTGCTACTTCGGGACTATTCACCTCCTGTTTTGCTAGTGGCTATTGCACATAGGTTGTATGGACATTGTTGGATATGTTTTCTGGTTCTGGTCGAATTCTTGGTTGGTGTTTTTTTCTGTGACAGCCAGTTATTTTGTGTTGACTCTATTGTGAGAACATGACAGAAGCTAGTTACTTCTACTATTATCGGAGGTAATGGGTTAATCTTTATCATCTCTTCTTTGGTCTTCTTTATCAAAATAGAAAATGGCCTGACCTTCCTCTCTTCTTTGGCTTTCTTTATCTTTTTTGTTTTGTAACTAAACAATCTCAACATTAGTACACGAACGAGGGAGCAATCTCCATGAGAGATGAACAGTCTAGAGGGAAAGGGAAGAGCGGCCGATCCGTCAGCGGGTGACACGCGAGCGAAATTGTCAGTGAACCAACCAAGTCAATCCATTTCCGCTTTGCACTCTGGTTCTTGATTCCTTTTTAGCCCTTTCCAGGAACGTGCAATAGCACTCCCTTGTGCCATTTCATCTCCCTCCTGCTCCTCCTCAATCGTTGGCGTCGTCTTCTTATAATTATAATTAGTTATATTATGATTATTATTGGTACTATTCATCGCATCAATTGGATATAAATCAAAAAAATTGTTTAATTGAGATCTTATAGGCTGGAAGAATTGTGCATATGCATTTTACAATACAACTGGCATGACAAACGTTAAAAACATCCAATTTCCATTTGCACTAGATATCTGATTCTGCACCAGTTTGTTTAGAATGAAAGTATGCCTAGACCTCCACCATGATTGCTTAAGAAAGTATTAGACTTATCTGTAACAAACTTTTTGGTTGTTCTCATTGCATTTCTTAAATGTTTCTTTTTCATCCAACCGGAATGGAAATAAACTTTTTTCCCTTGCCCATGTTTAGCGCTTCAACACATGGTTGGAATCGTTGTCTAGTACCATTATCTTATATTGTAATTGATAGTCTGACATGATGTCAGATACAATTCTGATAAAATTCCTTCTATTTGTATCTGGTTCCATTTGTTGTATGCTCATAACAATGCACCCAGTTGTTTGTCTCCTCCATGTAAGAGGGCATTCAATCGTTGGGGTAATTGGTACTTTGACCAGGTGTTCGTCAGAGTGATTTAAAGATTTGATCTCGAAACCACAGCTTGTGATAAACAGGAAAATAAAGGAAATCTAGGTAACAAATAGGCATCTAAGGAATAAGAAGCTCTCACAGGGTGAATCCTCGGAGTATACTGAGATCTCAAAGCACTCTAGCTAGTGAAGAGGTTGCTTTGAAAGTGACTTCCTAATATATTCTTTAAAGTCATGGATACAGAGATTCTAAATAGGGATTATGTGTCTTTCTCAGGTTCTCTCAAATCCTTTGGTTGTGAGAGCAGTGTTAGAATGAGAGTTAAGTCGGCGGATGATTTCTTCAAGATGCATAATATAGCTTCAGTCAGAATAGATAAGGAGAACAACTCAAATTGAAGGATTTTGAAGACTGGCAAATTTGAGGTGAGCTCCTATTATATGACACTAGGCAGCATAAGGGGACTCTGTTTATCCTTGGAAGCCATCTCACATGTGAAATGTTGTCCAAGGTGGCATCTTTTGCATAGACATGTATCGTATAGGTGTCATACCCTAACCGACTTAGGTGAAAATGGACGTGTCTTGGTGGCACCTTGCACCAAGGCACTCCATGACTTTGAAGTAAGGTGATGTAGCTAAGGTGTTTGACAAAAATTCCAAGCACTATGCCCCATACTCTGTTAATTATGCTTTCTCAGATCAGATGATGTCACCTCATGTCGCTTTGAAAAACCTTCTAAGAGTATATATTGGGGGTGGTGACAGTTGAGGAGCCTGATGAGTGCGTGAAATTGCATTCTAAATACCTTATTATTGGATTAAAAAGCTAAATTGTGAATAGAAATAATTAGATATAATTTATATTATTGAATTTAATATCTATTCACACAGATATATTTGAGCACGATTTCATAATATTTGAAATATTAAATATTGCATTATCAGTTACTGAGAGATAATTTACAATTGGACTTTACACTTAGCATTTTTGGGACTTTACAAGGAATTCCTGACGCTTTACCCTTTGTCAAATTTGAGTATTTTTTTCGTTAGTCATTTTACTTCACTTTAAGTTACATTTAAATTAATCTTTGTTCTCTAGTAATCATTTAATATTTTTGTTTAGTTCATTTGTTCTTTCTACTATTGTTTTAGTTTGTCTCTCTATAGAATCGACACCACAAAGCTGTGCTACAATTATCATGTTATTCTTTGGGCGTAATCAAATTTTAGCGCTATTGCCGAAAAACGGTAGAAAAATTGCTAGATAGTTTTTCTTTTCAACAGTTTGCAAAAGCGATAACTTCGCTCCTTCTTTTAGCTTACTACATTGTTATTATTATTATTATTAATTATCTTTTTTCTTTTTATAGTATTTTTATTCTTTTAGCATTCCATTGCCTTGCATGCACAAATATAAAGACGTCTCAGGAAGATTTGCTCGTAGGCTTGTGGTAAGAGTTAAAATCAAATTTTTTAAATCCTTTATTTAACAATCTATCGAATCCCGAAGAAATGGGTGAACACAAAGATCAACCCATTAGAACTCTTCATGATTACCTCCACCCTATACGCATAATCACACCATCATGCATCCAGCTAATACTCGTCAACTAGATTTTAAAATAGGGATGATACAATTACCCCGTACTTTTTATGGCTTGAAAAATGAAAATCCATATGTCCACATTAGGGAGTTTGAGGAAGTAATTGCAACTTTTCATAATCAAATTGCACTTGATGATGTTGTGAGACTTTAAGTTCTTTCCTTTCACTTTGAAAGATAGAGCTAAGAGTTGGCTATACTCGCTGAGACCACGATCTATTAGGTCATAGAGTGAGATAACTCAAGTCTTCTTTAATAAATATTTCCTCCAACATAAGACCAACGCTTTAAAAAAGCAAATCTCCACCTTTGCACAAAAGGACAGTGAGACTTTGTATCAGTCTTGGGAGAGATTTAAGGAGCTGTTGAGTGTGTGTCCTCACAATAGGTCTAAGAATTGACGCATAGTGAGCTATTTCTATGAGAGACTTACACCTAGAGAGTGCCAATTTGTGGAGATGATGTGTAATGGTGAGTTCTTACAAAAAGATCATGATGAGGTCATAGAATACCTCAATGAGCTTGTTGAAAAAGCTCACACTTGGATTGGGCCTAGCGCTACTGAAAGCACAAATAGGTCACGACCTGCAAGAAACTCAAATGGTGGTAGAATTTACCATCTTAGGGAAGAGGATAGCCTAAAGGCAAAGGTTAAGAGAGGATAGCCTAAAGAGGCAAAGGTTGAGATACTCACTAGGGAGCTAGATGTGTTAAAGACTAAGGACTTGAAGCCAACACACATGACTAATCATCCAAAGTCTTTTAGAACATGTTTTGTGTGTGGCGGGGTAGATCACCTCATCCAAGAATGTCTCACACTTGCTGAGATGAAAGGGATGTATGAGGAACAATGTAATGCCTTAGGTATGTTCAAGAAGTCTTTTACGCCTTACTCTGATGCCTATAATTCGGGGTGGCGCAATCACCCCAATTTTAGCTAGAAGTCTAAAAACTAACCGCCTGCACAACCCCCCAGATCATATCCTGCACCTTATCATGCACCTTCATCTTTTATTAGTCCTTTAGAAGACACTTTGCATGCTTTTATTGACACACAGGGTAAGACTAACCAAAAGTTTGAATCTTTGATTATGCCGGTTGTTGAAGAAAACAAAGAGATAAAGAGTTAAGTGTCCAAATTGATGAGCTCCTTCAGTGTGAATGAGCGAGGTATGTTCCCTTCTCAAGCTCAGTCTGCACCCCATGGTCAACACATGGCGCAAGAGAATTTGAAGAATGTGAATATCATAGTGACACGAAGTGGTGATTCATTACACAACCCAACAATAGACAAATCAGAGGATGTGGAAAATGATCAAGATAATAGTGACGCCGAGTTGACCAAGGAACTTGAGGTGACAAAGAGTCTTATTAAGGTACCATTCCCTCAACTTTAAAATCAAGCAAGCGAACTCTAGATTCTAACAATGAAATCCTAGAGAATCTAAGGCAAGTAAAAATCAACATTTCTCTTTTACATGTGATTAAGCAAGTTCCTACTTATGCAAAAAATTCTCAAAGATTTGTGTACCGTTAAGAGGAAGCACTATGTGAAGAAGACAGTGTTCCTGACAGAGCAAATTAGTGTTCTAAATGAGCAGCGGATTCCTCCCAAGCATAGTTGTTAGTATCGTACGATACGCGATACGTATCGTACGATACGTCACGATACAGGGCTAAAACGATACGGATCGTAGTTCTGTATCGTTTTTGCGCTGTATCGTCCGATACACGATACGTTTTTACGATACGATACGTATCGGTACGATACGTACGATACGTGCGAAGACTTTTTTTTTTTTTTTTTTTTTTTTTTTTTTTTTTATACAGAATGACTTCATTTTGGGCTAGGTAGACTATTTTTTTTTTTAACTTTTTTTATGGAACGATGTCGTTTTGAGCTAGGCAAGTACTCCAACAAACATGTAGTCTTGTACAGTGGAAGAAATTATGTTAATTTATTTACAAAGCCAAATTTTTTTTAAATTTTTTTGTATCAAAATTTTTGAATCTTAATTAATATTAATTTTTTAATTTATTTACAAAGCCCAATGATGTTTTAAGTTTGAATTAGTGAACCATGGTTGTGAACTTTGCATTATAATGTTAGTGGACTATGTTGATGACTTGAATAATTGGTGAAGTATTAATGAAATGCTATGTTTTTATGAATGTATAATTATTTTTCAAAGGTATATATATTTTTTTATTATTTATTTAAAATTGCACCGTATCTTACGATACACGATACGATACGCGATACGATACACTATTTTTAAAAAACGATACGCCTTCCGATACACGATTTGATAACTATGCTCCCAAGTATAAGGATCCTCGTTGTCCAACCATTGTGTGCAGCTTTGGAAATCATGAGTTTGGGCAAGCTTTGTTAGATTTAGGAACAAGCGTGAATCTAATTTCATATTCTATTTATTTATAATTGGGGTTGGGAGGAATCAAACCATGATGGGATTGACTCACTCATGGACAGGGGATTTCTATAGCTCATGATTTTGATCCCCTTGAGTGTTTTCTTATTCATTCTGATTTTGATTTTATTTATAGTTGGGATTGACTCACTCATGGATAGGGGAGTTTCTATAACTCATTATTTCGATCCCCTTGAGTATTTTCTTGTTCAATCTGAGTTTGATTCTATTAGTGATCCATCTGATATAGTTGATATTCGTGCTATTTTTGATAGGACTCAGGACTATGGCACTCGAACATGGCAACTGAAGTTTGAAGAGTTGCCTGAGAAAGGTAAAAAACAAATTCCTTCAAGTGTGGAAGCACCCAAAGTTGAATTAAAGCCTCTGCCTAAGGGTTTAAAGCATATTTTCCTTGGTCCAGGTGTTACTTTTTCCGTTATTATCTCATCTGAATTGTCCGAGTCTCAAGGTGATAAATTAATTCAAACCCTAAGTGAGCACAAGTCAGTTTTAAGTTGGAGCATTGTTGATATAAAATGTGTTAGTCCTTTGGTCTGTTCTCATAAAATTAATATGGAGAAAAGAACTATCCCTCATAGAGACATAAGCGTAAGCTTAATCCCACTATGAAAGAAGTGGTGAAAAATGAAGGGTTGAAACTATTAGATGCAAGAATCATATATCCTATTGCTGATAGTAAATGGGTAAGTCCAACACAGGTTGTTCCTAAAAAGTCAGGTGTTTCTGTGGTAAAGAATGACCTGAGAGAGTTAGTCCCTACAAAACTTGTGGTTAGGTGACGAATGTGCATTGATTGCAGAAAATTGAATGCTCTCCCCGCCCCCCCCGGAAAGACCATTTTTCTATCCTTTTTATTGATCAAATTCTTGAGCGTGTGGCTGGTCATACTTTCTATTGTTTCTTGGATGGTTATTCTGGTTATTATTAAATTGAAATTACATTAAAAGACCAGGGAAAAACTACTTTCACATTTCCTTTTGGTACTTATGCTTTTCGTAGAATGTCATTTAGATTGTGTAATGCGCCTGCTAAATTGCCATTTAGATTGGTCATCCTTTGGTACTTACGCTTTTTGTAGAATGCCATTTTGATTGTGTAATGCCATTTAGCTGGCGAGGGAGAATTATCTGGAGAAAGTACCAGTGGTCATGGGTGTGGGGGCAACTTGTTTTTCTACAATGCTTAAATTGAATGTACTTTGTTTAACTTCCTCTTTGCAGTTTTTTCAACAAAAAAAAAAATCTTTTGGTGATTTCGGGAATTCTGTCTCTATCCACACATTATCCTTAGTATCCTTTGTAAACACGTGTACTTTCCTGCTTGGCCACTTCAAATGAAATTTTACCTATAAAAGAAAATAAGGGCTAGAGCTTTATTTTTCTTTTATTTTGAATGATGCAGAAATAAGAATTTTCGTCACTTGACAATCCATGGACACTGAGCGACTATGATGGTCCTATTCTAGTAAGCTCAAAATTTAGAGTAATTTGATCCTTAAGACTGTTATCAGCTCTCAAAGACTAATTTCAAATCTAATAACAACAGTGCATGTCACATTGGAAATTACATGTTCCATGTCTTTGCAATGGATGAGCAACAACAGCTTATATAGCCAAAAAGAAAGCATTACTATTCACATGTAATAACAAGTGAAAATACATTTGTAATCCCAAAATATGCAATGTTATTTTGGTTCATCAAACTACTGTGTCATGTTGTCCTTGAAGTTTCCTATTTTCTTTCACATCCAATCACTAATTTCCATCTAAATAAATGATGGAGATATGTTTTGTTTGATGATGCCTTGTTTCAGTACCGTTAATCATTTAAATGGAAGTTACCAAAAAGACCATTTGAAAACAAGTTTCAAAGTTTGAGGACCAAAATGTACAATTAGAAGTTGAGACCACAATGATAGCAATTCCATATTTCGGGGACTAGTATTATGTTTTATCCTTAAAATGATTAAATAGCAATACAAGTGTGACTTGTGTGCGTGTGAGTGTGTGTTTTAAGGACACAGTCTGATGCATAGAAGAATGCTGGTTCACGGATGGTATTCCGCTACAAATTAGAGAGAACAAATTGGAATCACTCCAAGTCAAACTTTGGAGAATTATTCTTAAGCTGTAAAACCGAAGCATGAAAGGTGCAAAAGATTACTAATGTCATTGCCTTAATTTGTGAAGCACGCATCTAACAGGCCCCTGTGATAAAAAATAAAAAAAAAATCTAAAAGGCCCCTGCTTGATTTCTAAAGGCTCAAAGCCAAAAATATCTTCCTCGTACTGAAGTGAGTTTTAAAGCAATGCTTAGAAATGCCACATGAACTGCAGTTTTTAAGTGACCTAGAAACTGAAAAGGCCAAACAAGAAGAACCGAAGACAACTTCCCGAAAATTAGTCGATTTGCAGGTACCAGCTTCTAATTGTTACACCACTCTTCCTTGATAACTTATCCTTACATGTCAGGGTTCATCCACTTTTCATCAACAGCCTTCATGAGTGAAATTTATATCCTGATTGACTCATGTCCAAGCAAAATTTGAACATGGCAAAAAAATTGCTTGCACTTCTTGCCTGAGAACTTATAATGCTCATACATTTGAACATGAAACCCAACAAAAACAAGCCACAAGTTCTCTAGGACTAACTAATAATCAAGTTAGTCCATTTTTGTTCTTAAGGTTGACCACATGCAAACGCTTGCTAATAAACGAAAAGAATGACATGTATAAAGCAGAAAAAATATCATCCCAAGTGAACATATTAAACATGAAAGAATAAATAGCAAACATCAAAAGATAGATGTCACTCACTAACGTAATCAAAGAAATAAAAACATAAAAAGGCCCCTACTTCCTCGAGTTCAAAAATATAATGAGGCACATAAGACTGTGCCTATATAGAAATGAGATATAAAGACAAAAGTTTTAAAAAACACAAGAATAAGAAAATGACTACAACATCCAGACCAAGCAAAAGAAAGAGTGCAAACAAAAAGGAAAGTGCATAACAACAAATGATTTCAGCAAGCTTCTTAACTGGCTGTATGTCTGATAAAATTAAGGAAATAGAAACAGAAACTAGAGTGGCAAATGGCAGGCTACCTTCTCAAGGCCTGACACATAAGCTCTTGCATGAACACTTGCAATATCATCCACTGAAGCAGGTCTATAATCTTGAAGTTCCATTATCTCCGAGCCACGGAACTGAGACAAAGAATAAAGCATAACTAATGGAAAATGGTACACATTATTAGTGCATGTTAAACCACTGTTAAAAATAAATTAAAGCGTCTTTTAAAGACTATTATGAATTTCTCTCTCAAAGTCAGAGGGAGAGAGAATGACAAGAAGGATATTTGTTCAATTTCAACGTGGGCCCTGGGAGCTTGCATAGTTAACTTTTTATGTTTAGCACACTATAAGGTCCCCATGGCAATTGAAAAAAGAAAAAAGAAACGAAATCTTAGTCAAGGTAATTATTTTTTCATAATCAAGTGGCAATAGCAAAAGAGCAAGAGAAAGCCATCAGTGGAAATTTCTCCAACGTATCTCAAAACAAGGCAGAAAACTTCACAAAAAACCTTAATTTCCTAACTCTTACATACCCAGTTCAAAATTCGGTGTGATTACCAAAATTCCCCTTCTACTTGTGCAAAATTACCATTGGCCACCCCTACTGAAAGCAAACAAATATATGTGCTTGAAGCTATAAATCTATACTACTAATTAAAGTATGCTAATTGGAAAAACTTTTGTTTTCCTATTTTGTCCTTGGCTAATACAATAAAATCAATTTTGCCCTTCATCAAATACAAACAATTTAATGTTTAGACATCATGAATTAAAAAAACAAATTAATGTTTAGACTTCATGAGTTTTGAAAATTAATCATCTGAATTCAATATGGAGTTACACTTTAAAACTTCAATCCTTCATATTCTCCCCAGAGCTTGTGAACCAGAGGTTTACAATCAGTAATTCAATTAGATTGTGAAGTTTTAGGGTTTAGAGAGAGAAAAGAGAACTTGGAGAAGATAAAGATATGGAAGAATATGTCCAGGGTTGTGTATGTCACCACACAACTACTCCGAGCTTATATACATAAACTCAAATACTAAAATATCCTTAAGCTAAATATAAAACATTGGACAACACTCTCCCTTAAGTTGGTGCATAGATATCCCGCATGCCCAACTTGCAAACAATAGGGCACAATTCAAGGTATTAGTCGAAACCAATATGACTCGGCCAAGGCTGATACGCCTTGGCCACTACCAATACTCATTATGAAAAAATCCCAAGTCGAGTTTGAATCAGTTATGTCTCGACCAAAATCGGTACAACTCGGGCAAAACACTGATTCGAACCCACAATCGTCCCACTCGCACACACCCATCGATACCAAAGAAAATGCCAAAAAATGTCAAAGGAGATATGAAGCCCAAATCAAACCCTTTTTCCCCCTTTTCTAATTATAAAAACAAATCAAGAATTAGCAAATACAACATACGTGTAAAGCATCTCATAAGTATAAACCCTTGTTCTTCTTCTTCTTCTTCATCGTAGAAGTCTCGAGCCCGAATAGAACTAGCCTTCCAATTCCAGTTCCTAATTCTCCTAGTAAGATTTGGAGCCTCATAAGCTCATAAATATCATGAGTCATTGCACTGTACTTGGCCTCTGCACTTGACTGACTTTTTACTTTGCCAAGTAACATAGGAGGGGCAGTAACCAGAAGTAGATAGTCTTTCATCTACTTAACTCACTCAATTTGCAATAGTAAATGCTTTCAGCTCCAAGTGACCTTGATTTGGGAACAAAATCTCCTTTCCTAGAATAGACTTGAGATATCTAAAGATATGATAAATTGCTTCAAAATGAAGACCTCAAGAATCATGCATGATCTGATTCACAACACCTACTGCATATGTAATATCCGGTCAAGTGTGCAAGAGATATATCAATCTCCCCACTAATCTTTGGTGTCTTTCTTTGTTCACTACATCACCAACACCATTACTCAATCGACGATTTTCTTCAATAGGAAAATCAAAAGGTCTAGAACCTAACACACTTATTTCTCCAAGAAGATCCAGAACATACTTCTTTTGGAGAGAAAAAAATGATTTTATCAAATCTGACAACCTTAATCCTAAGAAAGTATCTTTGCGGACCCAAGTCTTTAATTTCAAACTCCTTAGTCAACTGAGCTTTCAATTTGGTGATTTTCAATACATCATCCCCTGTTATTACTAAGTCATCTACATATACAATGAGAACAATTATTTTACCATCAACGTGTTTAATGAACATAATATGATCAACATGGCTTTGTTTGTAATCAAATTTCAGCATAACTTTGATAAACCTATCAAACTAAATTCTCAGAGACTGTTTCAACTCATAAATAGACTTCTTCAACTTACATACCTTCTCTTCCGTTAACTAAGATGAAAAACGTAGAGAATTTCCATATGCACCTCCTCCTCCAAATCTCTATGAAGAAAAACATTCTTCACGTCCAGTAGTTGTAGCCTCAAACCAAGGTTACTTGCATAGGAGAGAAGAGCACGTATAGAGTTTATCTTGGCCACAAAAGCAAAGGTTTCCTAATAATCAATGTCGTGAATCTAAGTGAACCCCTTAGTAACCAGTCGAGCTTATACCTCTCGACTATTCCATCAACTTGTTGCTTGACCATGAACACCTATTTGTATTCAACTACCCTTGCCCAGTAGGAAGGGACACCAACTCCCATGTTTCATTGTTTCTAGAGGCTTTCATTTCCTCTACCATTACCTTTTTTCACTTTCGATCAGTAAGAGCTTCTCTCCTACCCTAAGAAATACATAGAGGATATGTTTGTATCGTAGGTTAACAGGGGATAACCCTAGTACATTAGGATAAAAACACGTGTAGGGTCCACATATCTGATGTTTGGTAAGTAAAAAATGCACCGAAATTCTTATTTCGGATTTTATCCCAACCCGACTTAAAAAATCAACTTTAACTCATCTACATGTGTTAAATGAAACCCAAGGGGGCTTGGATATTTTTTGTCAGACAGGATAACTAATGAAAATAACCGAATTGCCCTATTCTCTTCTTTTTCTCTCTATCTCTTTCTCTCGTGTGCTTCATCTCTTCCCTATTTTTTCATAGATCTACTTTTTTTAAAACAAATTTGTTTTGTCAAAACAAGGCTCTGTTAACATACTTCAAGAAGATTAAAATATTTTTCTAACAAGACAACTAATTTAAATAATAAACTAACTTTAATAAAGCAATATCCTATTTGGACTAAGATTAATTAACAACTAATAATAAAATAACTAATTAATGAGAGCTTGAATTATTCTCCAAAGTCCGTCAAGAGGATATAAAATTACATTTTTAAAAATTATGTAAGAAAAATTTATTTGGAATTGGTCAAAGGCTAATTGATCAACCAAACATGGTGTTGGATTGGATAGGTTAAGGGCAAAACAATCAATATTACCATATTTCATTACCCTTCTCAATGAGTCCCACAAAAGTACTTACGTGTTATCCAAACACTGGAAATGATAGGATATAGCCATTAAATCCTAACCAGTTCAATGATAGCTGGTTTTGAATTGAATAGAAAATGATATTTTTTTAGATCTCCAATCTAGTTCAACTCTGCCATCCAAACATGCCCAGAGAGGATAAAGAGGAGACAAAAACATTACAGGATGAAGATAAGGAATTACAGGAAACAAAGTTATAAATGGGGTGTTGAGTGTAAGTTCTAACTTCTAACACTCTTCCTGATTGCAATTGGAAACTCAGAGTCATCAACAATTGATTTATCAATGACAAGAATAATGATCTAAAGCCGATTACCTCATAAATCAATAGGAGATGGTTGAACCACAGTTGGGGAATGTAATTGAATCGGTGGCACATGGGTAGTCTGTACCTTTTGACACCGAGAGTAACTCTTCAGATCATCCTTATCAAAATGAGCATCAGAGGAATCACTCGTATCACCAATTGGTTGTGGCTGTTTCTCTCCTTACTAATATCCCGTGAATATGTAACTGAAAATGGGCTCCAGACATACCATCTCTTCCTCAGTTGTGGTAGTCTTTCCCTGAACAGATGGCGAGAAGTAGGGAAATATACCCTTTCAATGACAATTTCTCCTTCACAAATCCCAAAATAAAACCCAAAATTTGAATCACAAACCCAAATTTCACGACTCTTATCAACCCCATCCTAGCATTGGCTGTACTTGTTACAATACCCGTTGAACCAGCGCAAATCAAATATATGTGCTTAAAGCTACTAAAGATAACTCAAGGACTCCTATAAGAACAAGACAATTGCTGCGCTGCATCAAGGACTTTCTGGAGTCAGTAATACTGGTGTCTTCTTGCTGGGATTTCTGGTTTCTGGCCATAACTTGTTTTCTCAAGTCTAAACCACCAGACTAATGCAGTTAGCTATATTAACTGAGACCTGTATGAATTCCCAACTGAAAAAAACATACAAATACATACTACGTCAGCTTGACTAATCCTCACAATACTCATATGGGTTGATCTGCTACTAGCATTCAGAGTATATAGGAGTTCCAGTTCCACCAACCTGGCAGCCTACTCTTTGCTCAATTAATATTACTGTCTGGAGCAAGAATAGGGGAAGGGTGTCCCTAAGTTCGTATCATTGACAAGTCACAATTAAGAGTTTTGCTATCGTGGATGTCCGAATTGAGTAGCAACCAGCAGATATGTTTTAGATAGTATAATGGACTATGGAGCTGTACAGTAACTAAGTAATAAAGAGGTCAATGAGAATCTTAACAAGAACAAGAATGCTGATCAACAGATGAACGGACATGTAAAGCATAGGTGCAGGACTCAGTTGAACATCAAGCCAGTGGCAGGGATCTGCGCAATATTATCCCTATATAAGTTTGATCAAAAAGTGTGACCATTTGCTTCTCATTTAAACCATCAGGCAAACCCTCAGCAAACAATTAGGCTATGCCTTCTGCCAATATGCACCATTAGAATATGTGTAAACTATTCGAGGCAATATTACAGAGCACATGTCATTCTTGTCAAAAGTCGAAGAGTTCTTCCACTACTTTTGCTTGCTTATTTACTCGGGCATCTGTTTCTTCTAATTTCTCTAATTATTTGAAGTCTGTGACATGGATCCTAATTTACGAAGTCTCAGGCAGGTATCTGACGTCCAATTCTACCAGGCCATGTGTCTCCTCGTAATGAAGTGGCTGCTCCTTGTTTGTTAGTTTGGGGATATTGAAACTGTTAGGATAATGTTTGTTATTGGCTAATTTCGTAAATTTTTTTTGTAAATTTCAACCTATTCCATAATCATGATGCTATAAAGTTGAAGATCCGGAAGCGTCAATGGAAGGGAGGAGATTATATTTCAAGCAAGATCAAAAGATTCTTTGTTTGCACCTTCCTGTTTAGGATAAATATAACAACATAGAGATCTTAGCACCCTTGGTATAATTTATTAGACTTAGGTTGATTAGGTAAAACGGAATCGATGATTGATCGTTAATGACTCCTAGGTATTTTTTCAAAGTAAAGTTTTTCTACACCTTAATTGTGTTTTAAAAACATAAACTTCAGTCATTAATTAAACCCCAATTGAGCAACACCCTTTAGTGCTCAAGGAAATAAATTTTTACTTAATTTTCAGCTTAAAAACCAATAGGGACTGCCCAATATTTGCTAGTCTTCGCTAGAACGGTCTCTGAGCACTTAAGAATAAAATCAAGAAAGACTGTAAGAGTGGGCAATGTAGACTACACCTTGAGTAGCTCTCAGGCTACTCGAGTGGTCTTGAGAAGGCTTGAGTGATCATGAGGTCACTCGAGTAGTCCCTTCTTTACTGTCTGGGTTTGAATTTTTTTTTTCATTCCAACAACCACCACCCTCTCTCTGCTGTCCCAATGCTCGAACGGTCGTTCGCGAATTTGTGTTTTCTTGGTTCCCATAACAAATCATATTTCAAGCCTATAAGTAGTGAGCGTCTTTCCTATACTAGGGTAAGCATCTTGACATCATTTTCTACATATCACAAAACCTTGAGAGCTTGTTAATAATTATCAATGAAAGAGGAAAAGATATTCATTAAGGATAACCAGGTCTGTATTGCAGTCTCATAAAAGAGACAAACTACATAATAATAGACTTATATACTAGGGCAAAACATAGCAATATAAAAGACTAATATACCCCTAATATTAATATACTAGAGCAACTCTAACATCCCCCACAAACTCATGAGGTGATAACATCAAACATCAAGAATTTGCCAAGGAGAAAACAAAAGCACGTGATAGTGTGAGAATTGGCAAAGAAATCTGTCAACTGCATAGTAAAAGGAAGATATGGGAAAGAGATCGTGCCCAGCCGAAGATGATGTCGTACAAAGTGACAATCAATCTCTATATGTTTGATACGCTCATAAAACACCGAGTTGTGAGCAATCTGGATGGCACTGGTGTCATCACAATACATAGGAGTAGGAGTAGTCAAGGAAATGCCAAGATCAGCAAGCAACCAACGTTACCAAACTATCTCTGTTGTAGTAGATGTCATAGCACGATACTCAGTATCAGCAGAAGATCAAGCTACAACAATTTGTTTCTTGCTTTTTCAAGAAATAAGAGAATCACCAAGAGAGAGACAAAAACAAGTGGTAGATTTACAATCCATAGAGTCACCAACCCATTTTGCATCAGAATAAGCACGAAGTTCCAGAGACGAAGAGGAAGAAAATAATAAATTCTAATGTAACGTACCCCGTAGATATCGAAGAATCCAAAGAACAGCAGACAAGTGAAATGTAATAGGAATAGCAACAAACTGACTAACCACATGAACCGCATAAGCAATATCTGCACGAGTAACAGTAAGATATATCAAACTCCCAACAATAGTACGATATAAGGTAGGATCAGGCATGAGAGAATCATCAGAGGAAGTATAACGAACGTTGAGCTCCAAGGGTGTATCAACTGTTAGAGTATCCGATAAGCAAGTTCGTTGAATAACATCCGAAGCATATTTTGACTAAGAATGAAGATAACCCTTGGGAGAGGAAGCAACCTTAATCCCTAAGAAATATCGAAGTAGACTCAAATCTTTTGTCTCAAAATAATCATGTAATTGAGTTTTCAACCGCTAAATCCCACTAGTGTCATCACCTGTAAAACTATGTTCATAGGAGTGCTCAAAGCCTATACAAACCGTGCAACGGAGAGTTCAAGTGAAGCTATCCATAACATCTGTGGGTGCATCGATAGAGAGATCTATTGAAGGAACGGAGTGTCTAACCATTGTATTGGTTGATGTATAAGACTCGAATACTTGTAGATTGATTGTGGGATAATGGATTAGGCTTTAATGAACCCGAATAGTTCTCCACGATTTTTCCCGAGAATGGTTTCCATGACAATAAATTGTCTGTGTTATTTATTACTTTATTTTACACACGTGATTTTTAGCACACGCGTGCACTATGTATTTGTTGATATAATTGATTGAAAATTCTTAACATTCCTAGTGGGTTGGTTGTCTTGAGTTGGATCGCCATGAGTGATTGAAAATTAATCAGTGAAATCAACAAATTCGTTACACCAATCATCATGGATTATAAGGGTTGTTCTTTTTGAAAGGGTTCTCAATTGTTAATTGATTAATTAATTTTAGAAAGAGTTAATTGTGGTGGTTTAATTTATAATTTAGTGTGAAATTACTCTATTCAACCCCCCTTGATGGGGAAAACCAGGGAATCACATCCTACCATGTTCTATTTTCTACTCTTATCCTCAGATCAGTTTGACCCAAATTACATCAAACCCTATTTCTCAGTAAAATGAAAAGAAAGTGTGAACTGGTTCTTTATTATGCACCAATAACATTTAATTACATCCTTACAAACAATGCCACTAGCTCCAAGTAGGGATCTTCATTGCCAAATGCAACATACTAGAACTTTTGAGCGAGTTAGGACTCATGTGCTAAACAAGTTGATACTTGTATCAAGAGAAGCAAAGCATGAAACAGAAATAATGCACGACCTTGTATCAAAGCAGGTATCTTCACGAATTTGGAGACCCCTAACATAATCATCTCCACTCGCCATACAGGCCTTCTTTTTATAGAAAATTCAAAGTCCAAAGAAAACTGTGATGAAAGTTTGACTTACATGAGCATTCTACAGTAAGTACACAATGTTCTCCCCCGTAGTATTGGGGGCAAGGGAAACTCATTCTAGGTTCTGACAGTTTTTTAAGTTTTTTTTTTTACATTATCTAACTTAAGGTGTAGTATTGGGTGAGTGCATAACTTGGAGTTGACATCCCTCCTCATTTACAACATTATTGACAACTATGCCCAAAGATCAGTGGCAACCTGCAAGCAGAAGCAGATATCTACTGCAGGACATAAACTACGCTGGCAAGTTTTATCTCCATCATCATCGCTATTGCCATTATAGCAATATCACCTTTGCACAGCAGCATCCACACATGTTTGCACATGCTTCACTTTTCTTTGTTTGTTTTTATGTCTTTTTTTGTTTGTTTTTAGTGTGGGTTGCAGATATTTATTTTTGTCTAGCAATGCAACAAATATGCTAAAATTTTATATTTTCAAGCACTTCTTAGATGAAAAATAAATGGTGCCGAAAACTTTAAAAAATCAAATCAGCAAAAACTGGAAATCCCAGATACTCATGCTTAGAATGTATAATGTGTTTTGTACCTTTGAGGTCAGCTGTTTCTCTTCCAGAGCACTAAGAATGGCAGGAACTCGAGAATTGCATTCTGGATGGGATGCCTGGGGCAGTCAGAAACCAAAAACATCACTGGAGGAATGACTTCACTATACTGACCCACAGTCAAATGAGAACAACAATGAAAAAAATGAGAAGCCATGAGTTCAAAATTATGTAGACTAATTAGCTTGGCCAAATGACAAATTTAAATAAATGTGTGCTTTTGTATTTCTTTTTGATAAAAAAAGAATGTTATTATAGAAAGGATCAGGAACGAAATACAATGTTGTGGCAAGATATCCTTAAAAAAGAATAAAAGCAAATACATATCAAAGATAAGCCATAAAGAAAAAAACTAAAGCCGCCTTTCAATTCCGTTGGAGATTCGAAAAAGGCAAACCTCCAAAGTTTCCTGTGGCTTTAGTCCAAAGTAAAGCCATAAAAATATTTCTTTCCCATACTAATCCAAAGATAACGATTATTGAAAAAAAAAATCATTTCTCTCCATCCAAAATTCACCAAAGAATTGCCATGAAGCACAATTCCAAAGTACCTTCACTTCCTTTTTATTTCCAAAACCCCAAATAACAAAAACAGCTTCATCTTAAAAAAAGTCCTAGAGCACGAAAATGAATAAATAGCGCATTTGTAGCTTTTGGTTAGACCAAGCAAAATGACAATTGATCAACCTCCACCAGAATTTCAATTCAAGATAATTTTCATGTTTCATTGTGATATAGTTAACAGCTTGGCATGCATAGTTGGAGCGCATAGTATAGAGTTTGTCTTGTAAGAGCTCGGAGTTGGAGAAAGTCTTTTGAGTCTTGTAAAGGTGGTGTCACCATGGTCCAAGGTTCTGGTATCAGCCATCAACTCGGAGGACACTACTACACATCGGTCACGGCGTAACAGCATGGTATTGGCCGATACACTCAAAAAGCCAAAGAGAAGACCCAAAAAATTTTAAAAAAATTATGAAAAATTCTAAAAAATATAAGCATCATCATTCATGCATCATATATCCATTAAATCATTACCCACAATGAAAATAAAATAGAAGGACGTTACTGAAAATATCTATCATTATTTGTATTCAAATTTGTAGTTAATTAATAGATTATTTGATATTTAAAAACATAAAATATACATATTTATGCATAAATTAATGATTTGAATGTAGATAATTGTAATTTTAATATGTAGGTTTAAATATCATATAAAAATAAATTATATATCGCAATTCTCATGGTATATCAAAGAGTAAATCCAAATTATACTTAGGCAAAAGTATACTTAAAAGTAAATTACTCACAAAAAATAAATTAATTACAAGTTAAAAATATAACAGAGGGTAAATAAGTACCAAAAGAAACCTGAGGGTTATTAATTAGGCCAATGGCAGTGAAGACGCTTCGTCCACTTAGTCCACAGAGAGAGATAGAGAGTATGCGAGTGTAGTCGAGTCAACGAAGGCACCAGCGATAGTTGTGAAGTAGGTTAGGGTTGGGCTTCTGCTTTTGTTGCCTATTCGCCTTTGGTTCGCACTTCACATCGAGGAAGAAGATGGGCTATTTATATTTGATTCTACGGTATGTCTTGCATATCTTACTACCCTTCTTCCGTTTATTGGAGATTTTCTCAGTTTGTCCAAGACTTTGAAAATTTTGTACAAGATTTCATCGTATCGGACCGATTCTAATATGAATCATCCGAGTCACACCGAGTTAAGCTGATATGTCCGAGTCATGATTGAGTTATCGCCGATATAGACGTAACTCGTGATATTTGTGCATCGTATATCGTTATCGTATTGGTCGATATCTTGAACCCTGGGTGTCACATAGTAGAGGAGGCTAGACTAGATAGCGTGGTTTTTCCCAATTAGGTTTCCACTCATTTATCCTGTGCGATTGGATTACTTAGTTGGAGCATTCGTGATAGCAAAAACATATTTATTAAGACCTCTAGACCCCCTTCCTCAAGCGGCTTTGTTTTGGAGCTTATACATTGATATTTGAACTTCTAATTGCTATCGAAGCGAGATTTGTCTAAAACCCTAAATAGTCGGAGATTGATGCTCATAGAGAGGATAATGCAATCACAATTACCAAGAATGATACAAGTGAGGATACTATGAGTCTAAGTCTAGAGTTGCAAAAGACATTTATGAAGCATATTATGAACTATTCTCCCACTGTCGTAAGCATGAAAAGGCATAGTTGAATTGTACTGAAAATTTAAAAAATAGGAAAAGGAGAATGTTTGGTTCAAATTTGAACTTGACATATCTAGATCAAATGGCGTCGAGTTGAATAAGGAGAAACTGTCCCAGTTCAACAAAATCAGTTTGCTTTCTAGAGCGTGAGTTACATGAGCACATTGAAATTGAAAGGTTTTGAGTCCAAAGTTGTAAAACTAGAGAAAGACCTCAATAAATCTAAGGAACACACACAACTGTCCGACAACAAAAAGTTAGAGAAAATGATGAGAGATTTTTTTTGAGAGGGTAGTGAAGAAGGAAAGAATGATCATCTTGTTAGGTGGGAAGTTGTTTCGAAGTCTAAAACAAAAAGGAAGTCAGGTATAGGTAATTTAGTTTAGAGGAATGTGTCTTTCTTGAGAAAGTAGCTTTGGAAGGTTCCATTGGAATCTGATTCTTTGGGGCATTCTATTATCAAAAGTAAGTATGGTTTCCATGCTGAAGGATGGGACTCTAATGTGGAGGCTAGAAGCTCATTTTGTAATCCTTGGAAGTTTATTTCTCGAGGTTAGAATGATTTTAGAGAGCACATTTCTCTGAAAGTGGGGAATGAGAAAAGAGTACATTTTTAGGAGAATATTTGGGTTGGTGAGTCATCTTTTGCTTTATTGTTTCTGCAGCTCTATAGATTGTCCAGTGCTCATAATTCTGTCGTGGCAAGGGTTTCTCGTATTTTTACGGATTCTTTTAGGGAGTGGAACTTCCATTTGTTTTATAATCTAAATGATCGGGATATCTTGGAGTATTCTTCCTTGCTTTCTTTGCTTGAATTAGTTTCCTTGCACTCGTTGATTTGTGATAAAAAACCTTTGGCCTCTTGATTCTTCCGCAATCTTTCCCAGTTGTTCCTATTTTCAATGGTTGATTGATATTCCAAATGATCCTATTTTTTATCCTCATTTGATGATTTGGAAGCAAGAGTGTCAGTTGAGGTGCAAGTGCTTGCTTGGTTGATTGCTCATAGAAAGGTGAATACTTGTAATTTATTGCAAAAAAAAGGCCCAATGGTGTATTATGTATAAGCTTTTATTTCTCCTCAATGGTGTATTATGTATAGGCTTTCTTATGAAAGTGTTGATCATCTATTTCTACAGTGTCTCATTGCCATTTTTTCATGATTCAAGCTTTTGGAAGAAACGGATTTGGTGTGGGTAATATCTTGCAAAAGTGCTTTCCTTTTTTACGATGATGTTAGAGGGTTTTGGACTTGGTAAGAGAGCTTCTATTTGAGTGAAGTTTTTAGCTTCTCTTTAGGCAAAGGTTACCAAGGATTTTTGTGATATCCCTTTTACTGTTTTGCTACCCAATTGGAAGGCTGCTTGTAGTCATTAGTTTTTCTTTTTATTTTTATTTTTATTTTCTAGGTGGATTTCTTATCCACCATTTTCTATAATTCTTTTTACATCTTTCGTTCCATGAAATAAAAATTTTGTTTTCTGTTAAAAGAAAAAAGCAAGTTGGATAAGATACCAAGTGTAGAAAAAATATGGGTGATAACGAGATAAATGTCACACTTGCAATTAATTTATATCCTCATCCTTTGAGACCATATTCGTAATGATAAAGACACCCGCACCACAAAACTGAAAACATGAACCCTACATGTGTTAAAGGCAGAGACACATGTGATGTAGATCGAAAAGGACTAGAAATCAGATAGTAGAAAAAGAAGATAAAAGAATAAAGGGTGGAAGGGATTTACCTCATTCTCACAAGAATTCGGTGAAAAAACACATAAATTCTCTACAAAAAATTATTTTTTATTTTATAACTCACTCTAATTAAAAATAGTTGAGATTACATCATTATTTATAGGTCAAGTCCCCTACTAAAATAAAAACTAATTTCCTACTTAAATACTAAAAGAGTTTCATAATCAAACTCTCGATTTCTTATCCGACTAAAACTCTTCAATAATTCCTTAATCAAACTCTAATTAATACTCTAGTCAAACAAATATTCTTTAACTAATAAAATAATACGAAAATAAATAATAAAATTCAATTTTTCAATTTTTCAATTTAAGCTCATCCAATCCCTTTTCGATCCCTATCAATTCTCCTCGACTGAAAAAAAAACTCTTCTCCAAATAGTTGGAAGGCCACAAGTACTCCAAAAAATCTGTATAAGCTTATGTTCCAAGAAAATAGTATTATGGATCTCCATAGTAGAAAATAATCCCTTCGTGCATTGCATCCATCACAGTCTTATCCACATACACTATTATAGGTGAAAGAAACATATAATCCAGTGGAGATAAAATAGAAACTTTATTTGTAGTGACACCTATTGAAACTCCTTTAACTTCTTCTGTAAGAACATCCTTTAAAATTATCTTATCAACAATAATTGATGTATGATGTGGATAACTTTTAGGCTCATCAACGGTATCGCATTTCAGATCATCATTCAATTGAACTGGAACTTGCAGTTGTTGAGGAATTTCTTGGGGCAAAGCTTGTTCAAGTATTTATTGATGATCGATGAATGAAAAAGATAAATCAAAATCTACCTTATTCGCAAGATTCTTATTTGGGAGATTAACTCCAAACATGACAGTCAACTTGTGTACACTTTCATGTATATATTTCATTGATATATGGAACGAACCTATTAATGCGTGGAGCAAACCCATTGATGCTTGAAGCGAATCGATCTTAGCATCACGGGCTTCAAGTTTGACAAATAATTCGGCATTGGTAACCATTTTGATTGAAGAAGTAACACGAAAAGTTGCAAAAAAATTTAGGATCAAACTGTAATTTCTAAAAATTTTGGGGTTGATCTGTAATTTTTAAAAATTCTTGGGCCAACCTGTAATTTTAGAAACTTTAAAAGCAAAACTGTAATTTCTAAACTTTGGGGGCCCAAAGTATAATTTCAAAAAATTTTGAGGCCAAAGTGTGATTTCTAAAACTTTTGGAGGTTGAAAGTATAATTTCAAAAATTTTAGAGGTCAAATCTATAATTTCATAAATCTCACGATTACACAACTGGATTTTTTTATTTTATTTTTTTGCTAGGCAGGATGGATTTTTAGAACTAGAACAAATGACTGAAACACAAGAAGTCAGACAAGTCTCAAAAACACAACGACAATCGAGAATGATCGAAGTTGGGCTCTGATACTAAACTGATGTAGATCGAAAAGGACTAGAAATCAGATAATATAAAGAGAAGAAGAAGAAAGAATAAAGGGTGGAAGGGGTTTACCTCATCCTTGCAAGAATTCGGTGAAGAAACACATAAATTCTCCACAAAAAATCACTTTTTATTATATTACTCACTATAATTAAAAATAGTTAGGATTACACCATTATTTATAGGCCAAGTCCCCCGCTAAAATAAAAATTACTTTCCTACTAAAATACTAAAAAAGTTTCATGATCAAACTCTCAAATTCCTATCCTACTAAAACTCTTCAAGAATTCTCTAATCAAACTCTAATTAATACTCTAGTCAAACAAATATTCCTTAATTAATAAAATAACACTAAAACAAATAATAAAATTTAATTCTTCAATTTAAACTCATCAAATCCCTTTTCGATCTTTATCAACATGATTTGCCCGTCACTCTGACAGGTACGAGAATCAACCCCAAGTTGTCCAAAAGATTCTAGTATTTTATGCTTGTGGTGGACATAGCCACACTAATGATCGGTGCAGTTTTCATAGAGATAATCTCAATAAGAAAAAATTGTGCATAACAATAAAATATGCAGCAAAACAAGTAAAAATAGTAATATAATTTAAGTCAAACCAACCCAAATTGGGTTAATCCATCCCCCTTAGATTGAAAAGAATGGTTTTAAATAGTTATGTGTCTTCCACACTTACACTTAAATACGTTAAAAAACTCTATCCTCAAATGTTTGGGCTAGGCCTGACGGAAAACCCTTAGTCTTAGGACTGGCCTTCTGAAAAACAAGATTTAAGAAATCAAGATTGCATCCAACATCAAGAAAACCCTTGGGCCTAAACCCAAAACTGAACTTCACACGCTCGATTGACCGTAATAACAGATAATATCTATTGTAACCTTTGCAATATCGGTCACTCTATAAGAGAACTTCTCTCGGTTAGATTCGGGAATATTTTAGCAAAGCCCCAGAGGTAGTAAAATTACATGTTTTGTGCCCAAAGTTGCACAAAGTTTGCTATCCTTAATGAATTTTAGGGAGTCAGTATGCCACCTAATGACAGTTCTAAGCTTCAAGATGTGATAATTCACCACCTTTGAGTTGACGGAAGTTGAACTACCAAATTAGAAAAGTTTGAACGATCAAGACATTCTAATTTTGTGGAGGAATAAAGCATAAAGAAATATGAAATGAAGGAAATTTTGAGAAAAGATTTTTCCAGCATTTCAATGAGCACCACCATAATCCACATGAAGTACAACAGAGCTCAATATACCTGGTTGTGACCCATGGCAGGAGAGACACAATAAATTACTTTTGCATGAGATACTAGGTCAGTGAAAGGTGTGAAGGGATCCTTCTCCGCATTATTTGAACAAGAAATAGAAGCTCCAATGGTTTTTGAGGAATGACTCCATTTTGATCTCATATGCTTGTGGAAAAATATATTATCGATATCCGAACCAAGTCTATGATGCTTCTTCCGGTTGCATAGGCGCTGTTGCACCAAAAACATTACATTACCTGCTTCAGGAAACACTTAGATCATTCAACATAGGCTCATAGTTTTTTTTTTTTTTTTGGGCAAGTAACATAGATTCATAGTTGAAAACAAAGGGATCATTGAATTTAGAAACCCAATATGGGGTTAAAGATAGAAAAGATTATGGCAACCAGTCATCAACACCAAAATAAACTATGAAAATAATCGAGTATAAATTACTTTCAATGTGTCTCCTATCAGTAAGCAGTTAAAGAAATGTTTCAAAAACAAAGGTAGCTTCAAAATATTGCAGGTCCATCCTATCCAGATCCTATACAGAATCAAAAATTTGATTCCCATCTCTTCCAGGCCATTTCAAACCCTCTAAGTATTAAAGATTAAAACTTCGCTGAAGGTACTTCAACATGTGTGGTTATAACTCAAAAGTGTACAGCAGGCCAAAAAAAAAAGCCTACCCCTCTATGTATTGGGAATTATTTATGCTGCACTACCTCTCCCCCGCATCATCATTTCTCCTCTCTCTTTCTTGTTCCTTTTTGTCTGTTCTGCAATGTTATATCTATTGATTAACTAACTAAAAACTCAACGCATGGCTTCGGCATTCACATAATAAACTCAGTTTACAACCTAAAGTTTATAATTAGTAGATATGGAAAAACTTATAAACAAGTGCTAATGATTTCCACTACTAAAATTCAATCGCAATATGGGTTCAATCTCTGACATAAAAGCCAAAATCACAAAGTCATCAAGCTTTAATGCGTGGAATCATAAGTTCTAACAGAGGGCTCATTCAATCTCGAAATGAAATTCATAGATTCATAGATTCATCAAACAAACAAGTCTTAAGACCACTTGCAAACGTTCAAAGCAGTCATGAACTAGCTCATTAACATAAAGGATTTTCTTCTGTAAATTCGTTACTTCCAAAGTTAGAAAGATTTATCAGTTGAACATTTTCTTTTTGGAAAAAAACCTTAAAGAATCACAATGTCCACCTTAGCAATACAACCCAAAATTCAAAGAGGACTATCATATCATCCAAACCCAGGAAAATGAACATCCGAATTTTATTAAATAATCTTTCTCCTCGAAGCACTGTATCCATATAACTACTAGTTTGCATTGCTTATGGACACACTCTAGACATCCACACACGCTCAGAGAGAGAAAGAGAGAGAGAGATTACCCGCAAAAGGTGCCCGAAATATGGTCTGAAGCTCCATCGGTGCTACACTATTTGTTCTGCTTCTAGCAAACAGATGGTTGAGTGATACATCGTAAGGTATGGAAGCATGTCGTCCGGTGTTTGATATTTTTGTATAATAGCACGTGATATCTTGGACAACTTGGGCTACAGTAGCACGTGATATCTTTGATATTATTTCTTTTTTTTGGTCACTAGGGTGAGGAAGACTATCCTCGATGAAGATTCAAACTCATACCTAAATTTTGAGTAAAAAAAAATTGATTTGGTATAAAACTTTCCAATAAAAAATTTTAAATTTAAAAAATGATAAAATACAATTATAGCATCTTTAAAGGAGGACAAAATCTTACCATTAAATATTTTAGTATAAATTTAAATCTCTCTTAATTCGGGTAAAAAATGAGTCTCCCTTAATTTGATATGGATATGAGTCTAACATTGCAGAAGATTTTTAGGAATTTTTTACTCAAATTTAAATTTAAGTTTAAAAAAGGGGTAAAGATTGGAGATCCTAAAGGAAGAAAGATAATTATCACTTGCCAATTATGGTTTGTTTGCACGGGTTAAGTTAAAGTAAGTTTGTATATATAACATATTAGGGATAACTTGTACCTAAAGACACGATGTAATATGAATGATTTTGAGAGAGATATTTTGGTGATCGTTTGATAAGTTTATTTGAGACCATCGAATAGACTTATTGAAGTCTGTCCCGTCTTATATTATATAGGGTTAATTGCGGCTGTGGTCCCCAAACTGTTCAATTTGTCTCATTTTGGTCCCCAACATTCTAATTTCATCAAATTGGTCCCCAAAGTATTACATATGCACTGACCTAATCCCCGCGGTCCACTCCATCCAGATTTCCGTCTGTTAAATGTCACGTGTCATCCGCATGACCAAGGTGAGGGGCTTATTTGACATTTAACATCCACCCATTACTGGAGGGAAACTCTCCCGCCATCAGTTATATCCATCCATCTGACCCATTGTCATCGTCTGTTACAGAGCACAGGAGAAGAGAAGGAGAAAATGAGGGGAAGGGAAGGGAAAGCATCAACAGCGGCTGGAATGATAGCAACACCATGCTTCTGTAGAAAAATAGGCAAAATGAGAACCTCATGGACCGATATCAACCCAGGAAGAAGGTTCATTGGATGTGAAAGATATGAGGTAAAACAGTGTTCTATTTTGAATGCTGAGTGTTCAGTAATGAACCCATTAAGAAGGTTCATTACTGAGTGTTCTATGTTGAATGCATTTAACAAAATGTTTCATTTGTAGGAGGCTGGAGGATGTGAATTTTTTGCTTGGTATGATCCGCCAATGTGCGATAGAGCGAAGCAAGTGATACCCGGATTGTTGCGATCAAAGCAAAGACAGGAGAACCAACAACAAAAGGCAAAAACTAGGGAAAAATTTTTATGGGTTTCTTTGTTCTGTTCTTGGACTTTTTTTATTTTCACTTGGGTGTGGTATTTCCTGTAAGTAGGAGTGTCCGGTTTGTCTGGAATCCGGTGCTCTGTTTTTGTTTAGGAGGGTGCCCTGTTTTTGTCTATGGAGGATGGTCTGTTTTAGGCTGTGGAGGGTGCTCTGTTTTGTTGTGAAAGTGTCATTTTATGTAAATGTACTTATTATGTTTGATGTAATTGGAAGTGGAACAACCTGTTTGCATCAAAACTTAAGTGCTATGTATTTTCCAATGGTCGTGAATGTGTCCAACCAATGCAGAAAAGCCATAGCACTGCTACTTGTTAACAACCTGCTAGTTGTGACAACCTATTACTTGTCCAACCAATGCAGAAAAGCCACAGAAAATCTGTTAGTGACAAAAAGATGTACATAATGCTGATTTTCATTAAGTTAACATGTGAAAAAAAGATGTCCATAATTACAAGTTGGTCTCTCAATCCAAACTCAAAATGAGAGCAACACAAACTAGACTTAGACTCTCATCACAAACCCAAAAGAGAGTCAACACAGTTACATTGCAGAAGAGCCAGACCTAGACTCTCATCACAAACCCAAAAGAGAGCAACACATTTACATTGGCTCCAAAAAAAAAAACATAAGAGAAACTGCAGATTAGTTATGCGTGCTTGTTGAATGGTATTTTAGCCCTTCGCGTACGAACCAATGGTTGAACCTTGAAGTTATTGGTGCTTGTTGATGGTGAACCAATGGTTGAACCTTGAAGCTATATAGAGAAAAAGGTAAGATATGAGCCAAAAAGTTCAATGAAATTGTTTACTACTTCAATGGATTGCCAGAAATTAATTAGCAGCAATTACTTGTTCAAAGCAAGACCTTCTTTTCATAGCAGCTTGACTCCCTCTACCTTGGCTCACTTCAGATTGGCTCATAGCGGGTTGGCTCACTCCAGCTTGACTCACAGCAGGTTCACTCACAGCACCTTCACTCCCTTCACCTTGGCTCACTCCAACTTGACTCACAGCAGACTGGGTGATAGCAGATTGGCTCACTTTAGCTTGGTTTCCTTCTGGCAGTGTAACAGTACAAGTCCTCCTGTTATGCCCATTTTTACCACATCTCCTACATTTAACTAATACATTTCCACACTTCCCCAACTTCGAAGAAACACATGGTTTCGAACAAACACATGGTTTATATAATATTGAATACCGACTTTTATAAATCAGACATACCCATGAACCTTAGACTCAAATCTATAAGAATGAGTACATACCAAAATGGGGAATGCCTTCCGTTGCATTTTGATTCCCAGTCTTCCGTCGTTTGGAACGTACCATCTTGGTGCTGCTTTGCCCTAATGGTGATCGTCTTTTGCCCAACCGAAGCTCTGCAGGAATCACAATGAAGAGTCGTCTGCTCAGCTTCCCTCCAGTAATAGGAGGATGTTAAATGTCAAATAAGCCCCTCACATTGGTCATGCGGATGGCACGTGACATTTAATAGACGTAAATCTGGATGGAGTGAACGGCGGGGACTAGGTCAGTGCATATGTAATACTTTGGGGACCAATTTGATGAAATTAGAATGTTGGGGACCAAAATGAGACAAATTGAATAGTTTGGGGACCACAGCCGCAATTAACCCTATTATATATATACTAGCAATTATAAGCGTGATTTAGTTAAATATTACATCTTATATTTTATGTATATAATAGAAAAATTTTGCAAAAGTTAAATCTAATGATAGAAAAAAAAAATTAATGATCTATATTTTAATTTAGAATGGTAATGTTGTCCTAATGTATTTGTTTAGAATAATATTATGTTTCAAAAGCTCTCAAAAATCTTGGCATGTATAAGTGTTGATTTATCTATTGTTTATTATATTATAATATGTATAGCCATAGATGTAAAGGTAGATAAAAGATGTCTATTTTCCAATGATTAAACGATAATAGTGTAGTTACTCAGTATCAATCCCGTCAAATCCAAATCTCACCCTATCTATTTTTTTTGGGTGGTTCATTAACATAACTATAATAATAAAAGAAATTACGATATGGTAGATATATTGTTGCGCACTATCCGATACCCTCTTTGACTTCCTTTCAAATCAGCTATCTAACCTTATGTGGAGGATTCATAAACCAGTCCAAGGGAATTTTCCCATTCCTGGTTTGATTAGCATCCAAATGAGCCAGTTGATTGGTTGTTCGCGCGAACAAAAGTAAATTGAATTGAAGGGAGCTATCAAGTAAGCTGCCATATGTCCATTTAGATTGGTTTTGCTTCCCTTCGCAGCTCCATAGGCCCCCCTTTACTAGGGATTCAATCAGTACGTTAGAAGCACTTTCAACAATTACTACACTCCAACCTTCCACCATTGCTATACTGCAAACACGTCTTATCGTCCAAGCTTTAGAGGCCAAAAGAGTGGTCACATTCATCTTCCTAGATAAATATTAAGAAACTAAATGGAAAGGAAGTAAATTGAATTATTGTATTACAGTACATGTGTTCTATATATACATGATTGTCCCTTAATGAGTGGGATTGAGAAGAGGAATTATCGAGCTACAAATCCCATGATGTGTGGGATGTAATACAACAAGATATATGCAGTAAATCAAGACAAATTTAATACAGCAAGATTTAAGGAGGAAATCATGTGAGAATCAATCCAGTATAATGTTAATACTCTCCCTCAAGTTGGAGCGTCAAGATTAAGAACGCCCAACTTGAACTTTAGTGCCATAAACTGATCTCGACCTAATGATTTGGTGAAGATGTTTGCAACTTGATTGGAGCTGGACACATAGGACGTATGCAGCAAACCACTTTGAATTTTATCTCGCACAATGTAACAACCAATCTCCATATGTTTGGTGCACTCATGACAGGCTGGGTTGGCTGCAATATGTAGAGCCACTTGATTGTCACAAAAAAGAGGTATATGTTCAGAATGATGTATACCGAAATCACACAATAAGGATGTGAGTCATGTAAGTTCACAAGTGGCCATTGCCACGGCTCAATATTCTGCTTCAGCTGAGGAGCGTGAAACCGTATGTTGTTTTTTTGTTTTCCATGATATAGGACTAGAACCAAGAAATATGCAATAGGTTGTGGTAGATCTTCGAGTCATAGGGTAATGTAATAGACGATTGGCAGCATCCATATGTGGTTTTCGAGGTTGATGCATAAATTGACTCAAAATATTAACAACATAAACAATATCAAGTCGGGTAACAGTCAAATATATCAAACGACCAACCAATCGATGATAAAGAGAAGGATCAACCAAGAGTTCACCATCTTTGTCATTCAACTTGAGATGTTGTTAAATAGGAACAGGTGAAGGTCGTGCGCCTGATGTGCCAGTATCATGAAGAATGTCGATAGTGTATTTTCGTTGACTTAAAAATAAGCCTTGATGGGAACGCGAGACCTCGATACCAAGAAAATATTTCAATGCACCAAGATCTTTTATGTGAAATCGTTGATGAAGAAAATGTTTCAAGGTGGAAATCTCCATGGAATTATTACCTGTGATAACAATAGCATCGCCATAAACCAAGATAAATATGGATGAACCAGATTTATGTCGAACAAACAGAGAATAGTCAGCTTCGGATTGGGTAAACCCAACATCAATAAGTGTATTAGAAAATTTTGCAAACCAATTGCGATAGGCTTGTTTGAGTCCGTATAAAAATTTGTTTAAACGACAAACAAGTTTCTCCCCCTTAATAGGATAACTGGGTGGAAGAGTCATATACATTTCTTCTTGCAAATCTCCATGTAGAAAAGCATTATGTACATCCAGTTGATGTAATTGCCAATTTCTTGTGGCAGCAATAGAAAGAAGAACACGAAGTGTGACAAGTTTGGCAACCGGTGCAAAAGTCTCATAAAAATAAATTCCTTCAGTTTGGTGTAAGTCTTTGCCACAAGTCTGACTTTATAACGCTCTATAGTCCCATCCAAGTGACGCTTTATTTTATAAACCCACTTGCAACCAATAGGATGTTTTCCCACAGGACAGGGAACCAAGGTCCAAGTATTGTTTGTCTCCAAGGCTTAAATTTCTGTTTGCATGGCAGTACGCCATTCGGATGATTGGATAGCTTGTCCAAATGTTTTAGGCTCATGCAGAGAAGACTAAGATGATAAAAAGGCTCTGTGGGAATGAGAAAACTTATCATAAGATAAATATTTAGTAAGAGGAAAAGGTGTACCTGATGACCTTGCAGTTGGTGAAGAAGATTGGATTTCAGTATTAGAACAAATATGATCTTTAAGATGTGCTGGTTGTCGAGTATCCCAGTGGAAACGGCGTAGAGGAGGTGATCCAAGTGAAGGATTGGACAGATTTGGGATAAGAGGTAACTCTGTTGTAGATGGCTGAGAAAGAGTGGGGGTTTGGCCACCAAAGTCTGGTATGGGCAAAGGAAGGACTGACTTTGTGGAAGTAGATGGAGATGGGTTTTGAAAAGGGATTGTTTTCTCAAAAAAGGTAACATCACAACTAGTAAATATTTTTTTTGAATCAAGATCATAAACTTTGTAAGCCTTTTGACCATGTGGGTAGCCAAGGAAAATGCCAGGATGAGCACGCTTGTCAAATTTGTGATGAATATTGGAGTTGTGAGCATAACATAAACAACCAAATACACGTAAATGGTCAAAGGTGAGTCTTTTGTGGAAAAGTACCTCATAAGGAGTTTTTCCATGTCAAACTTTAGTAGGTAATCGATTAATTAAATGTGCAGCGGCGAGGATACAATCACCCCAAAATTCTAATGGCAAGTTTTCTTGAAAACGAAGAGCACGGGCGATATTAAGAAGATGTCTATGCTTTCGTTCAACCACCCCATTTTTTTGGGGTGTACCAACACAACTAGTTTGGTGAATGACCCCACTAGCTTTCAGGAATTCTTGAAATTCAGCTTAAATTTTTTTTTTTTACCATTATCGCTACGTATTTGTTTGACAGAACAATTGAATTGTTTATGAACCATAGCAACAAAATCACGCAAATGGGTGTATGATTCAGATTTAAATTTCATCAAATATACCCAAGTACTTTGAGAGTAATCATCGACAATGGTTAAGAAATATGTTGCACCACAAATTGCAGGAATATGGTAAGGACCCCAAACATCACAATGTATAAGATCAAAACATGAACTTGTAGAAATCATGCTTAACGAAAATGGTAGTCGGCAATGTTTTGCCAGAGGACAAACAGTACAAGGACATTTATTTGTAATGGAAATGTGAGAATCCAAAGATGATAATTGCGATACGATGGACGGAGAAGGGTGACCCAATCTCCAATGCCAAACATCAAAGGCATTATTATGAGTAACCATTGAAACAATAGATCCCATGACAGATTGCAAATAGTAGAGACCACCAACTTGTTTACCCAGTCCAATCTTCCTCCTCGTGTGCAGGTCCTGAAAAACACAATGTGTGGAAAAAAAGTTACACAACAATTGAGAGATTTGGTGAGTTTGCTAACGGATAACAAATTAAAATGAAAAGAAGGGACAAGAAAAACATCTTCTAATTTGATATTTGGAGTTGGCAAGCAGAACCAACATGAGTGGCATGAGCATTTTGATCATTAGGTAATTTAATTGGGAAAGGAGAAGCCGTAACATGGTATTCAGTTAATAAAGATGGGCTAGAAGCCATGTGGTTCGTAGCACCCGTGTCAATAATCCATGAATGATTGGATAACTGAGTGGATAAGCCAAAGAAACTACCTGTAACGTTTGCTAGAGGAGTCATATTACCAGCAGGTATGAGAGAAAGCAGCTGGTCAAATTGTTCCTTTGTGAACATAGGTGTATCAGCAGATTTTTCGACAACGGCAACAGAAGGACTAGAATTAACATTTTCCATTGTTGGACGAGTGTTGCTAGAGTGTTGGTCATCACGAGGTTGATTGGATTTGGAAGCCTTCCGAGGTGGATAACCATGCTTTTTAAAACAACGTGACTCACTGTGACCGGCAGTGTTATAGTAAGTGCAATGATAAAAGGGTTTTTTTTTCCATATTGATGCGCCGATGTGGTTTTATTTGCAACCATGGAAGTTTTTTCAAGATCCATTGTAGGAACATCATTAATGGAACGATGTCGTTCTTCCTGTAGGAGAAGAGAATAGGCACGATTGACAAAGGGTAAAGGTTCCATTAATAATATTTGGCTACGAATGGAACTATAGGAATCATTCAGCCCCATGAGAAATTCCATAAGTCTATCAGTTTGTTGGATTTCTAGAATAGAATTGAGGGCACCACAAGTACAAGGAGGATATGAATTATAAGAGGATAATTCACCCCATAGCCCTTTAAGAATGGTAAAATAAACAGCAACATAAGTTGTTTTCTGGGTATGAATAGAAATAGCGACGAATCTCGAAAATACGAGGAACATTCTTTTGAGAAAAATCGATCACAAAGATCGATCCAAACTTCGGAGGCTGTAGAACTATATATGACGTTGTTAGCAATATCACGAGAAAGAGAGTTTACAATCCATGATAATACCATGCTATTGCAACGAATCCACTGTTGACGGTTCGGTGATGCTTCATCAGGTTTTGGAATAGATTTATCAAAGAAGCCAAGTTTATTCTTGGCTTCAAGAGCCATGCACATAGCCCTATTCCAAGTTGGGTAGTTGTCTCCTTGTAGAGGCTGAGATACAAGGATGGCACCAAGATTATCGGAGTGATGAGGGTAAAATGGAGAGGACACTTTATACTCCATTGCCGTGCTTGAGTTTGAAGAAATAGTAGGAGAAGTTGAGGAGGTATTGGTAGCCATAATGAGTGGGATTGAGAGGAGGAATTAGCGAGATATAAATCCTATGATGTGTGGGATGTAATACAACAAGATATATGCAGTAAATCTAGACAAATTTAATACAACAAGATTTAAGGAGGAAATCATGTGAGAATCAATCCAGTATAATGTTAATAATAAAGTAGATACGATCAAGGACGGAGCTAGGATTTTTGTTTATCTCGGGCTAAGTTAAGCATTCAAACGACTAACAAAATATAAATGTAAACTCACAAACATATATTTAATAATACTAATGTAAACTCAAAAACACTTACTAATGAAATTGGACTCTTCGATCCTTCCTAGAACAAAAGGCATTTATTATTGAATATATATTGATTGCTTCCGTTATTTCTCTTTCAATATAGACAACTAACGAATCAGTCAAATACTCATCTTCCATTTTGTTACGAAGAGTACTTTTTACATGTTTCATGGCTGAAAATGTTCTTTCTGAAGTTGGCGTAGAAACGGAAAGAGTTAAAATAAGACGAATCAACCTATCAATCAAATTGTAGGACTCTACCTTATTTGTTTCTACTAAACCACGACATAATTCTAAAATTGTAGATATACTTTGAAACCTCTCATGATGAACTACATCAAATTGATAATTATCCAGCTGACATTTCAAATGATGCATGTCTTGTCTATCAAAATCAGCTGCATAAAACTTCTCAGCAAGTAAACAAATGCAATCAGGATTGAAAGATTTAAAGTTTTCCCGAGGATCTAAAGCAGAGCTAAGCATAAATAATTCCATTGTCTCTTCATTGAATCTATGTAACTCTTCTAACTGATGATCAATCGTAGCATTAAATAAGTCCATGTGATAGTGATGATCAACTGTAATGTTATCATTCTGTTGACATGAACGTCTTGCCCCTTTGTACTGAGTGCTCATATCAGGTATATCGACATCAATTTCATGCAAACTGATTTCATATGGTCAAGGAGATAATCAAAACCTTCTGCTCGCAAGGTTTGAAGCAATGATTTTGTCCATGAGACTAAATTCATTGTATTCAAAATATCTAATGATTTATGCTGCCATGCCCGACAAAGCATATCCGTAATCTCTATAATCTTGTGCATAAGATGCAATGTGAATATGAAATTGAAGGACTTCATTGCCGTTAAAGAACCACCAGCTTCCCCACGAATTGTATTTGAAGATCCTTCGTTAACCCTACATTCAAACACACTAATGATAGTATCATACATATCTATCAGACCACAGAATTCATTGAAAGCTAAAATCAAGAGAAAAATCAAAGAAAAATTGATCTAAGAATAAGAACAAGAGGTTCTTCGAGTTGGGAAAGGAGAGGATCATCTTCGTCATTGATTGGCACTCAAGTATAACATTTTATCGTGCTTTGTCTGGACTAATTATACTTTGATGGAGTTCAAGTGATGATGTTTCAGGTGCTAAAGTAAGGAAAAGGGTCAAGGACAATAAATACAACATTTAAGTGTAACTGCAGCATTTGATCAACAAAGGAAAAATTTGAGGACAACAGGAACGTTCGAACGGTGATCAACGTTCGAACGCTTCCTCTGAACCAGGAAGAGGAGGCAAAGAAGTGTGCAGATCTTGAAGATTATAGCCTAACGTTCGAACCCATCACGCCGTTCGAATGCATCACGCCATTCGAATGCATCATCACGTTCGAACGACACTGGAAATGCTTACACGATCAGGCTGACTGGAAGACTTCGCGTGTGCAGACTCCCATGCCCTAAGGAGGACCCCCAGGCACATGGGTGCCATGTTCAACCAAGTCTGGAGAGCTGAAGACTCTGATAGCTGCAGGGAGTAGGTGAATGAATGGCCCTACAAAGGACTCTAACCCACGTGAAGCCTGAAAATCAACATAGACACCCAGGCAAAACAGCCTTCACGTTCGAACGGAAGGGACCGTTCGAACGGTTTCCACGGACAGACTGCAGATTTTCTGATTCTTTGGCTGAACTTCAGATTTTCACTTTGACTCGTCCAGTACTGTTATTTCACCCCTCCCTTGCTCTCCCCTGCTTATATATACTCCCCTTTTTGGGAGCCTTAAGGAGAACTTTTGGGGGAAGAGATCAAGAGCTCTCCTCTTGAAGAATATTTAGTCTTTATATGTATTTCTAGTGTTTCATTCTAGTATTTACTTTCTAGTTCTTTTAATTCAAGTCTTTACATTCCAGCTCTTTCAATTCAAGTATTTATTTCAGTTGGGAAGTTTAATTCCCTACTTGTCTTCATCTTTATTATAGTTGGGAAGTTTAATTCCCTACTTGTATTGTTAAATTCACGCACTTTATGTTCTTGTCTTTACATTGATGCTCTTACTTTCTTGCTTTCAATTAAGTCTTGCACCTTCATTATTTGAGCTCATCTTCTTCTTAGAGGAGTGAAACTGTTCCACTTTTCTAGAGCTTTACCAAAGCCAAGAAGGGTGGAATGTGATTCACTCATTCTTTGTTGAAGATCTAGCTCTCTTTTACTTTCTTTTACTTCCATTGCTTGAGCATCTTCTTCTTAGAGGAGTGAAATTCTTCCACTTTTCTAGAGCTTTACCAAAGTCGAGAAGGGTGGAACGTGATTCACTCATTCTTCGTTGAAGATCCACTTTGTAGTTCCTCTACTTGGAGGGATGAATACTATTCACTTTTCTAGCTTTATCCAAGCCATGAAGAGTAAGTAGTCCTCATTTACTCTTTAGGGAGATGTGATAAATATGTAATGACCATCCGGATATTATACTTGTGCATTCTTTCACACTTCAATGCTTTATTCACTTGCTTAGTGGGAGATGGGATGAGTTAAGCAAGTTTAGGGTAACTTGCACAACCAAAGGATATTTCTATGATCCGGATAAATCCTACATAGAAAGATCCGTTGGTTCAAGGCAAGTACCCTAGCTAGTTCTTTGTGTAATCGATGGGTATTTCTATGGTAAATGGATGACTCCTTCTAGAAAGATTCATTGATTCAAAGCAAAGACTCTCGGCTAGTATTTTGTATAACCAAGGGATCTTTTCTATGGTAAATGGATGACTCCTTCTAGAAAGATCCGTTGTGTGAGACAAATACTCCAGGAAAGAACTTCAAGATAAACCCCTCAATTCCCACCACCATTGCACTTCATGAAAAGGATGGAGCTCTAACCCAGTCTATCCTTATCTTCCAATTAACTCACTGTTGACACGGTAGTTAGTTGAGTTATAAAAGCACAAGTGTAATACGCCGGATGACTCATTACATATCCTAAACCTCGAACTAAAGAGTGACTTTAGTTATATTGAAATCGTATATTTTGTCTAGAAAATCTCTTGAAAAGAATTTAATATTCTGTTCAAGAAACCATCCACTTCTCACAAAACTCAAAAAGGTTACAATCAATCGGTCTTCATCACAACTTACTTTGAAAACACCACAACATATTCCCTGTGGATTCGACTCCGGACTCAAACCGGATTATTACTACAACTTGACCGCCTGCAGTTGGGTGTACACATTTCGGATCAAGTCAGTCATCCAAAGCAGCCCCTCAGCAACCCCAAGGTCAAAATATTTATAATGTTGCGATGTTTGAGAACATTGATCAACGGGTCTAGTATGACAATTACTTTTTCTCCAAAACCATTATTTAGGAAAGCACTGTTGTTTATGAAGATTTTGAGCATATTAGGGTAATACAGAATCTTGTTGCTCGTGGCTGGTTAAATTATGTTATGCTTATTGCTCCTGTAGGTGAATGCCTAGTCCGTGAATTTTATAGTAATGCGAAGGAAATCAAGCCTAGGGAGTTCTGAGTTTATGTTAGGGAGTGGCTTTCCAAGTTACACCAACCACTATTGCAAATTTTTTCAATGCCATCCTAAGACATCCAAACCCACAATATTCTTACATTGAAGTGCCTAATATGACTAACATAAGGATAGAATTGACGAAAAATCCAAACTATGTATGCGGTAGGTCGAATAAATATATCAAGCAGGGGAACTTGACGGACAAGTATCGTATTTTGAACTTGATAACTATGAACAGTTTGTTACCCCAATCCCAAAAAAATCATATATACACTAAGAGAGCCTACTTCCTGTATGCATATGATATGAGACATAAGATTGATTTGCCCAACTTATCATGGACCGTAAAAGTAAAGAAGACCTCTCTCCAAACTGCTATGTTAGTATCTAGGTTATGCAGGAGTATAGGAGTGATCAAGGATGCCTCATGGCCAACGCTGGAGCATTTTGCACCTTTGGATAAGAATTCAATGCGAAAGAGCCATGGAGGGCAACTCGAGGAGTAGCCTGAGGTACCTCACGCACCGCATTCAGAACCTATTCTAGGAGGTGCAGATTTTCACCCACCAGAGGAGCCTTAGCCATAAGAGGAGTGGCCATACATACCGGTTGATGATAGGTCCGACCGATAGATTCTACTAGGGTTGGAGACCAGTATTACTCAACTAGGGACCAACATCATTCAGCTCGATCAACGCATGGCTAGCTACGTGCTGAATCAAAGCGAGATTTTGAGGCTACTCAGGGGACATTTTGGTGGAGGCCCATCTACTTCATGATCAAAGACTTTGGAGATTTCACATTACTACTACTTTCTTAAACTTTCTTTTTAATTATGCATTTCATTTCAGTCTTTATGTTTTGAATGTTGTTTTGAATTTGGTTTATAATTAATATAGTCAGTTGATCATTTTGGTTAAATTTTGTTAAGTTAGGATGCGTATTTCACATGATTCACGTTAACAATTAGGTTATTATTCTTATGTTTTGCAGGGATACTCTTAACCTGATTGTGCGGGATTTTCATATATTAGTTGTGCACTATCTTAATATTTTCATATAAACTCATTCTTTTGAACACGTAGAATTCCTTATTTTGAGAAAACTTCGTAAAATATTACACTCCTTTATTAACCTTACATATATAGTGGAGATGTAAAACCTATTGCATATTTTGAGCCAATCCTCTTAGGAGAGATATTTCACATTTACTCAAGTAAGAATTTTTTATTCAACAAAAAAATTCTTTGAATAATCTCATCAGTTTTGCTTTGATTAACACTCATTAAATAACATGGTTAACATTTTTCTTAAAATTTTAATTTAGAATTATGCTAGTGTATGATTTCTAAAAAATGATATTATGCCATTTTTGCTTTAATTTCGAGCCTTAGCAATTTCTTTTACAAAATTATATCCCTAGTTTGCCATGATTGACCCTAAAAGTATAATTTATTTTTCATGAAACCCATATGATAACCGAGTAACAGAAAAATATATTTGACCTACCTTCGCTATATAATTTTCTTGCACCCTCTTTTAAAGTCAATAAGATACGAAAAAGAAAGAGCAAAGAAAGGAAAAAGCAAAAGATGGTGACTACAGTTCGAAGAAAGAAAAATGTTGTGGAAGAAAGCAAAAAAAAAAAAGCAAAGAAAGAAAGAAATAAAATAGCCTTGAAAGTGAAAAATGAAAATGAAAGAATGGAGAATATATATTCAAGAAGGATAATTTTCTTGCACCCTCTTTTAAAGTCAATAAGGAAAGAGGTGTGCCACAATATATACTCAAGAAGGATAACTTTTTGTATATCTTTGACGTTGTTTCTTGAACCCAAAACCCCTGGCCATGTTATAACCCTATTAAAGTCTTTTTTTATTCTAGAAGTCATGCATATGTATGATCGCCGCCTATTCAGAAAAGGGAGAGTCTTTATAATGTGTTTGATGTCTTGTTAATATTCTTTCATGAGATTATGCTAAATTTTAGTTTTATTCAAATAACCTTTCCTTTGATACACTACATGTGATATTACTTTGCATTGTTAACAATATTCTTATCACATGTAGTTTTTTAGTGATAGTCACTATAACGAGAGTGTGTTCTTTGTTGAGTGATTTTTTGGAAAGTATTGACATCAAGGCTAAGTCTTGTACAACAAGACGAAGGGTCACAATATTTCCTAAATGATTTTTGAAATAAAGGAATCACTATACACTCACACGAGGTTTTCTAAAAATATATGGATAGTGTTACAACTAATGTGTATTACTCTTATAGTGATCAGGGAATGGAGGTATTTTAGTAACACAGAAGAATGGTGATTTAATTTTATCTATGAAAAAAATATGAATTATTGTATCCTAACCTTTGAAGTTTGTAGATAGCTTCACTAGAAACCTTCACGAGACAAAACTCGTCCACAAGGGATCATCTAGGGGTTTAACGACTTATTGCATATGTTAAATGCAATCGTGAAATCTATAAAAGTGATTTTGTTTAGTTATTATTTTTATTACTAAGGACTAGTAATGTTTTAGTTGGGGGTGCGATTAATCCTAAATAATGTGTTAATAAAATAGATTATTAGGTTAAATTCTTAGTGAAATGAGTTAAAATAGTTAAGATAAGTGAAATTAAGGTTAGTGTGTAGATTATGGTCAATGCGTTAAACTTGACATTTTTCAGGGTTTTGCGCATAAATTAAGCAAAGTAAGGAGGATCAAAGTGTGCAAGCTTAAATCAACAAGGGAGGAAAGTGCAAATATCACAATACATCAACCAAGCATGCCATGCAAAGTCACACAATACATCACTTGTGCTACTGGTAGAAAGACTCAGTTTTCTCTCAATTCAATCATTTTTTGATTTCCAACTCTCCTAATCATTTTTCGATTACCAAAACTTATACAATATCAAATTTTACACAAAACATAGTCCACATGAGTTCATTATACAAACATTTATACAGCGTTACATGTCCAAAACTAAGTACACAATACATCAACCAAGCATAAAAGTGTGCAAGCTTAAATCAGCAGGGGAGGCAAGTGCAAATATCACAATACATCAACCAAGCATGCCATGCAAAGTCCAGAGGTTTAGCACCATCCAAACGGTGGCTAAACCGCCTCACTTTCTCCTTTTTCTCCCATTAGTCAGTTGTTGCAACAAAATGCTTTAATTGGTCAATCCTAGCTTAACAGCCTCAACCACCTCTCCCAGCTTCTATAAATAGCTAGTTTCTGTTTCATTTTCAACATTCTTCTGTAGAGAGAGTGGAAGGAAGTCCAGAGAGTCAGTGAGAAAGAGAGAGAGAACAACGAAGTAGAGCCCTGCCGAACCACTTCCAACCTACTTTCTAGTGAGAATTTCTTCCTTCTATATTTCTATTAGTCCTTTTTACTTGGAGGGTTGAACCACTTCCAGTTTTGTGCCCTAATCGGTGATAAGGGTGGTAGCGTTTCAACTATTCCTCGGAAAATGATTGTTTTGTATTATATTTTATTTCTAATGGAACTATATCACACTTGCTGCTTATCTATAGCAATGAGGCATGAGTAGTCTGCTTATAACCTTCGGTCAAGGGTGAACACATGTACAATATTGTTTAAGTTATGGGAATGTCGATGTTTTAACTATGCTTTAATGTTATATATACCTCCCTTATTGATGGATGGTTATATTTAAAATATGCTCATGGTTATTAACACCGAGCAGTACCTAATGCTATCTATCATACTATATTTACTAATTATGTACTTCATGTATGCTACAGTGATGTACGGAATGGGGTTTTATGTAACAGTCAATAGATTGGTTATAGACTGGGGCGGCTCAAGCCAATTTTAGGCCTAAAATAAAAACATTAAATGAAGGTCTTTTTACTTTTAATATTATTTTTTTAAAAAAATTAATTTATTTTTAATTTTTTGTGTGAGAGGGAGACAAAAGAAAGATGTGTTAATATTGTCGAGAAAGAGATTTCAACTTTTATTTTGATTTTTACCATAGAGAGGGAGAGTTAGTGTTTAATTTTAACTTTAAATTTTTTTAATTTTTTTATCACAGAGAGTGAGAGAGAGTGAGTAAATATGAGTTAACTTTTGAGTATTTTTTTTTAATTTTGAAGTTTTTAATGTTATGAATTGGATTATAACAATAAAAATTTTGATTGAATTTAATTTTTTTGGAGCTTTTTGTAGGGCTTAAAATTTAATTGATTTAAATTTTTTTTGTGGTCTAGTGATGTATATAAAATTATGAGGCCTTCTAAAAATTTGAGGCCTAAAGCCCATTCTTTTTTTTCATAATATTAGGTCGGCCCTGGTTATAGACAAGTTAAGTCTTGGCATAGTCAATACTTTTGGTTCAATGCATAAATCGGAATCTCATCATCAGTGAGTCATCAACTTGCTGGTTGAATAATTGTAGTATTCCTCCTGAATGGCTTGCCTTCTGGTTTATTATAGATGTTTAACAGATGCATGGTATAGAGATGCCAATTGAATAATTCAAGTATTCCTCCTAGTTATTTCTTATAAAAGACCGATTTGAATTGCCTAAGGCCTTTACGACTTTTTATAATGAAATTTTGGTCTAGTTCGATGTCCGTATTAAATTTTTTCGGTCTAGCAATGACCTTGAGTATGTTCAATCATTTATAAAAAAAAAATTTGCACAAATCTTGGCATTATCCATCAAACTACCTATCCTCATACCTCACAACCAAATGACATTGACAAACGCAAACATCATCATATGGTGGATGTTACTGCAGGCTGATGTTTAACATGCATGTATCAAAATTATATTGGGTTGATGCTTTGCTTACTTTAATATATCTTACAAAGTGCATGTCTTCCCCTATTTTGGATAACAACTATCCTTTTCATTACTTTATCCTTAGATTGGACTCACTCACCATATTTTTGGTTGCATTGTATTTGTTCATCTTCTTGGTCTAGGTTGAGATAAAATTTCATCTCACTCGATAAGTTTGTCTTTTTTGGGATATTCTCATACTAGGAAAGGTTATCGGTGCTATCACCCTATCTCTCGCTAATACTACGTTAGTGCTAATGTCATCTTTTTTAAATCATTGTCTTTCTTTTCTACTTTGGGACATACATTTTCACCAAATTTAATCTTTCCTAGTCCAAGGGAGTCCTTGGTGACTATTGCAGGTTTATCATTGTTCTAATGAGAGACAAATTGTTCGATATGCTCTAGTTCCACAGTCATCACTTGATTCTATTGAGGTCTTACCATCTGACCCATTAGCTAGTTCATCCTATTTTGATTTACCTATTGCATTGAGGAAATGTACTCGTACCTGTACCAAGCATCTCATTTCTAATTTTGTTTCTTTACATTGACTTTCATCACCCTTTTGGTGCTTTACATCGACTTTGTCATCCGTATTTGTTCCTAACTCCTTACAAAAAGCTTTGGCATCTTTGGTAGAAAATTGACTATGGATTAGGAAAAGAAAGTCTTTTCATGAGAATCAAACATGAGATCTTACTCCTCTTTCTCCTGATAGCAGCCTGTTAGTTTTTGTTAGATATACACAGTGAAGTATCATCCCAATGGTTCAAGACAACAAACAGGCATATGTTGTGTATTATTGTAAACAAAAATTCCCTATTATTCATCTTAACTCCGTTAGAGTCCTTATTTTTGTTGTAGTTAGTTGTGATTGATATTTGTATCAGTTAGACATCAAGAATTTCTTTTTACATGGAGACCTATAGAAGGAGGTATATACAGTACAACCTCCAGGTTATGTTATCTCTAGTAAGGAACAATTAATGTGTCGTCTAAAGAATACACTATATGGTCTGAAACAATTACCAAGTGTTTGGTTTGATAAGTTTAGTACTATTGTATTTCGGTATGATTTTCAACGCATTACCTTAGATCATTCAGGTTTTATTCGTCATTTTCCAAAAGCGTTATTATTATTATTGTGTATGTTGATGGCACAATCATTAGTGATAATGACTCATATGGTATCGTTCTCTTCAAGATCCATTTAGGAAAAGAATTTTATACCAAACACCTAGGTGTTCTTCGATATTTTCTTGGGATTGAAGTTGCTCGGTCAAAGGGAAGTGTTAGTTTGTGGCAACGGAGGTATATATTAGATTTATTGTCTGAAACTAGTACTCTTGGTGCATGTCCACCTTATACTCCCATGGACTCCGCAGCTATGTTAGATGTTGAGAGTGGTGAAGTTTTTGATAATGTAGGGTGTTATCGAAGGATAGTTTCTAAGCTAATTTACCTTATAGTTGGTGTGGTTAGTCAGTTCATGCATACTCCTCGTAAACCTCATCAAGAGGTTATTTGTCGTATTCTTTGGTATTTGAAAGAAGCAAAAGATAAAGGATTATTACATTGTCCTTCATCATCTATGATTATTATTGGCTTTTCTAATTCTGACTGAACAGGACGATCTACTTCAGGTTACTGTACATCTATTGGTGGCAATCTTGTGATATGGCTCAGCAAGAAACATAATGTAGTTGTATGTTCAAGTTCAAGAGGTAAAATATCGGCTCTTATAGAAATGCATTGTGAAAACCCAACAACTATTTTCATTTCCAGTAATCCAGTATTTCATAAGAGGACTAAACACATTAAAATAGATTGTCATTTTATTCAAGATCTCCTGATGCGAAAAGGGATTATTACACCATACATCAAGTCTAATGGTCAGTTGGGTGATATTCTAACAAAACCATTGGCTCAATCTGTCTTCACTAATCTTTGTTCAAAGCTCGACAACTTCGATCTTTATGGGGGGGTGTTAGAGTTTTTATTTTATATTATTATAAGTGTAGGGTAATAATGGAATTACTCATACTATCACTTTATTATAAATAAGAGAGTGTTGGGCAACACAGCCCACACATAGATTATTCTCATGTTCTCTCGTTCTCTTCCGCTCTCTTTATCTTTTTCTCTTATTCTCCCTTTTTCCTAACATTATATCATAGCATTTACTTCTTTACTATTCCTACATAGTTCAATATGCACTAAAAATATTAATAAGTCCAAATTATAAACTAATACTAAAATATAATCCTAACACTGATCTCCAATTCCCATGTTATAGATTTTTGATTGAAGATCTGTTACTGAAAGCAAATGATATGAATTACAGTTGTGCAATATTAGGATAGAAAACTTTGGTTGAAGATCAAAATACAAAGTATGCGTTTGTATCCATGGCTGCCCTAACAGTTATTTAATGTATATGTGCTCAGGAATGTGCCCCTGGAAGCATGCATGCACAAAGTATTATGAGAAGACTAGTATTATGATATAAAAAAGATAAAAAAGAAGTGCGTATCCAACATTCATTACTTTCTTAGAAGACTAGTATTATGATATCTATAAATTACTTGATGTGCTCTTCTATAATATTGCCATTGTTTTGCTGGTTACACAGGTGTAATCTAGTGGCTTTAGTTGTGGAGGTTGATCATATTTAAAACCAGCGGGAAAACTCATTGTCCGTGACCATGTTGAGACCATTGGCGAACTGGAGAACATGCTCAGATCTATGCATTGGGAGATCCGATTGACCTAATCTAGGGACAAGGAAGGTTTGTTGTGTGTGCAGAAGACCATGTGGCCGCTCAAAGGGGTACAGAGTTGCGCATGCCATTGCCTAAGCATGCTACACATCATTGTGCTTTGCATTCTTGAGGCTTTGATGCCACAGAGAAGGCATATTTTTTTGTTTTTGATGGTGCGTTTTCTCCGCGGATGAGCAGGGGGCGTGTCAACTACGACGATCGAGATGGATCTGAGCTAGATGGCTCTTGTGGTTTGCAATAGAATATTTAGGGGAATCTAGGGGAATGTAAACAGTAAGAAATATAGTGGTTCACCGGCTATGGAGCTCGGTTAGTCCACTCTTCAATGGAGGCTCTTGCTCCTTTTTCTTTATTTATCACTTGAGTGCTTATTCAATACAATATGAAAGAAGTTAGGGTTTATCATGGCTCTGTAGCCTCTAGGGTTGCCTCTCGGGTCTGTCCTCTTCTCAATGGAGATCCCGTCTAATACTTATAGCGAGATCCCTATTTCTAAGGGATACCCGGCGAGATCTCCTCCCTTCCCTTGTGGGATTTCCCTTTTAATTAGGAAAGGATCTTGATTGATTGAAATCTCATGCCTTGCTTATCGTTTCCTACTGCTTTGGGAATGCTTGCTATTGGCCAGTCGTTCATTCCACAATTCTTCCATCATCTTGCCTGGACTGAGCTCTAGGCCGGCTCCTCTTAGCTCAGGACTGTTTATCCGACCTCCCTTCTGGGATGACCTCTTTGATCTGAGCTCATGTTCGGGAATGTTTTTCCTGGTATCATCAGTTTTAATTGCTAATTTCCGATTGTAATAACTGTAATCATCCTCGGCCTTTGTATCAATGTCTTAGCCTATTAATCCTTAGTCTTTTTTTGATATTCTTGCTTTTTATTCTTCATTTAGAGGTGATATTCATTTTTTCGCTGTAATATTATATCATTAGTCGTTGATGGAAGGTAAATTCATTCCTGAACTCTGACAAACTCACTCCTCAATATGGAGTCCAAAATGGTGAATTTTGTATGAGATAACTAGAGCTCTTCTGTTTTTGTTGTCGCATCAAAAAATGGTTGGTTGGTTGCACATTTTGGAATTGGCAATCCATTTTTATTGGTGTTCCGTGAGATTGTTTCAGAATTTCATTAAGACATAAGCGAAGTGGAGTATCCCTTCAGAAGGAATTGCTACTAACAATCGCTGTTAACATGATTAACCCAAGTAAAGTCTACTTACAACAGACTGATTAGAATGAATTAAGTTTTCAAATCAAGTAATAGCAACATGGAATTTCATTTTCTTCCTAGGCTTACAATAATTTAAATACCCAGTGGTAAGAAGCAAGCAGAGCCACCATAAATTTCATACCCCTTTACTTCCACTGCTATCACCTTCTTGCCATCATAGAACATCGTGTGCCAACACATCATTAATTTCAAGAGTTCCATTATAGTATCAAAAAAAAATTGTTTGATATCGAATTTTTACTTTTTAACTAAAAAAAACATGCTATGTGTACAAATTTCTCATGTTATGATTTTTTTCTTATTTTCTTATTTTTATTAATTATTGCAGATCATTCAATAAAATCAATAGTTGAGATTGATAGAGATACGATACCTACTTCGATACGATACCCACTTCGATATCTCCCCAATGTATTTCAAAATTGTGTTCTATGTTTCTATGCACCTTATAGTATTTTACACTATACCTCCCAAGGTGTAAATTATTTGTTCAGGATGTCAATCAAGTCTAGTCAGCTCGACGCGATAGTCGTGAATACAAAAAGTTCAAAGACTAGGACTCGTTTTTATCTTTCATTCAAGTCCACTGCATTTAAATTTTCCATAAATTAAAATTATTTGATACAAATTTGTAAGAAAAAAAAATTAGAAACAATTAAATCTACAACAACATATGGAAATATATCAGACATTCTCTTAATACCAGAGAAGTGGGTTTGCGTCTTGACAACGAACTATTTGCATTTGACCCGTAATACTACTCTTCCCTGTCACTAACAAATATAAATAACCCAAAAACAAGAATACAACTTATGATATCTCTTAATCATATTCGGGAATTTGATCAATAACTTGGTAGGGGTCCATGCTTAACCTTCACGTTCTAGGGCAGTGTTTTCAGAATCAAATCAGATATCGAATTCGTAGAGGGACCAAGTCAATAGTACACTAGTTCAATTATTGGGTCAATTGGTCGAACCAATCGCATAATAAAAAACAAAATATATTATTAAAAATGATGAATCGGGCCTAGCTCAGTTAATTTCGGGTTCATCTGTATAGATTTGTTAAATTAATTTAATCGAATCAAATTAAATTTTTGAATTGTTAATGGAATCATATATGAACCATGCAAAATAAATTTTGTCAGATAATCAGATTGGACTTTAAAAATTGCATTCGAATCAATCCAAATTCAATCCGTTGTTAGGACTACCTAGTAGTCATGGCACTGTAGGTAATTCAAGTTTTTCTAAAGAATTAATAATTAGCTATTTTGGATATGGGCAATTACTTTACCTCCTCTGCCATAGGAGCGGGTCTGAGGGACTAAATTAGTGACTATAACCAAAGCCTTTTGTCTCCCTTTTTACATGCCTATTTTTATGCTTCTCATGCCATTTATCTCATCCCATAAAAAAATCAAATCATTCGAAAAGCTCTTATGCTTCTCCCACAGAAGAGAGAGATGGAAGATGAGATACATGAGAATAGACCAAATGGGGCTAGCAAAGAGAGCCCTGAGAACACATGTTCAAAAAACAACAACCACCACCACCACCACAACAAAGAACAAGATCGATTTCTTCCTATTGCCAATGTTGGTCGTATTATGAAAAAGGTGATTCCGGGCAATGGAAAAATCTCGAAGGATGCAAAAGAGACCGTTCAAGAATGTGTATCCGAATTCATTAGCTTTGTCACTGGGGAGGCATCCGATAAATGTCAACGGGAGAAAAGGAAAACAATCAACGGTGATGATATTATATGGGCAATCACAACCCTCGGGTTCGAGGATTACGTAAATCCACTTAAACAATACCTAAACAAGTACAGAGAGTTAGAAGGGGAGAAGCTTAATGTTCCTAAGCAACAACGCCTACAAGTACTCCAAGAACAGAAACATGATATATCTTACAACAGTGTATATTCTTCGACGAATCTCATCTCTCAGCCACCTTTTGTATCCACCGATCAGCCATTTCCATTGCCTTTCTCCCAAAGTTCGATTCAGAAGCAATTACAGCAACAGGAACAAATTGACTCAGTGGGGCATTGGTGAGGAAAAAGAAACGCTTTTGGTTATGTTGTAATGCATAAGATACCTTTTTGAATATACTTAGTACTAAGTAATATACATACTACTATGCATTGTTCCATATAGTTTAGGAAATCTGCTCCCATTCTGTTTTGTGGATTAGACATGAATAACATGCATTCAGTTCAATGTGTAAATGTTGCCCAATGCATAATCTATTTTTTCTTTTTGATTTTTAGTTTGCAATACTAAAGTTTATAGCATGGGCACTGTGCATATTCATGTTCTATTTAATATAATTTTTGGCGATGCATATGGTAGTTGTTGGAAGATCGAAACACAGGGAAGTGAAAAAAATTTATTTGAGCACCAAAAATATATTATTCTGACACTTAGGGGTTGTGTGCTTGGATAATGAGTTAAATGGGGTTAACACTATTTGGGAAGCAAAAAGTGAAGCTAAAAAATGTAGAGTAATGTTTTGTATCCCAAATTTATATCTCAAATATGCATCCCAAATCAATGAGAACCATTGGATGAGTGAGTCCAAATGAAAAAAGTTGATGGAACTCACTCATTCAATGGTTCTCATTGATTTGAGATGCATATTTGAGATACAAATTTGCGATATATAGCACTGCTCAACGGTTAATGTTTTTCCCCATACTTGGGTTTAGTGAAACCCACATGAAGAGTGTATACAAAATCGAATCAACCTCAATTTACTGATTTACCCTTTGCTTTAGAAAAGCCCTCCACCTTTTCTCTTTTCTTTCATAGTCACTACCTCTCACAACCACTACCTCTTTCAACTTCTCAAGCAATAAAAGTCAACCGTTGTTAAATATGGGACATGTTTGGTTTGTATCTCAAAAAACAGTATCTGAAAACTATTTTTGAAAAATGTTTTAAGAAAGTGTTTTTAAAAATTTTTATATCACAAAACTTGTTTGGTTATATATATTTAAAATAGTTTTAAAGAACAAAAATTATAAAATTTGTTTGGACAATAATCCACAATTCCCACCTCTCCTCAACTCCCTGTTTCTCTCTCTTTCATTGTGCATCAAGGCCACCATTCTCTGTCTCTCTCTTTAGCTGTGCATCAAGACCACCACTAAAACCCACAAAGCACAATTTGTGCTTCTAGTCGTCGAATCTATGGGTTGAAGACAAAGGATCTGTGCTTCCAGTCGCCGGATATGTGCTTCCAATTGCCGAATATGTGGGTTGAAGACAAATTCATGGTGTCGGCAAGAGAGAGAAAAAGATAAGGGAAAAAAATGCAAAAAAAAAACGAAAAATGCTTTTATAGTGGTACAATAAGTGCACAGTAAATGGGGTTCCTATGTTTTCCGTGTTTTCACAATTTCCAAATAAATTAAAATAAAATAAAATAAAACAAGACTGACTTGTTTTCTATTTTTGTGTTTCTAATTTCATTTTTTTCGAAAATTTTGAGAATAAAAAATCTAAACAAATAGTTTTAGGTATTTTTAAAATTTTGAGAACAAAAAATTATTTTTCAGATGATAACCAAATGTGGCCATGGTTTTCATTGGAAGAATTGATTTATTTTTCATGAATTAATTGTTTGCGTATAGTTGTTCTCAAGTAGATTCATTTTACCATTTTTAGTAATACTGCCGTTATAGTGGTTACATATTCTTGGATTAGACTGACTAGTGGATTTTGAATCAGTAGGGCATTTGTTTTATGTTGTTTTGAATCTATTTCGTTTGCTTTCTTTCATATAGAATCAGTGGGCAGAAATGTGCCCTTCTATTATTGGAAGAACTTTTACTCTTGATGTGATTTCCAGTGGCATGGATGGAACCAGAAATGTTGCTTTGCAACTAGTATGCAGAAGGGCCTTCTTCTTTGTCTCCCTGCATTGCCTGAGACCTTAACTGGTATATGTGTAACGCCCCAAAAATTCTCTTGGACGGCATTACATTTTAAACACCATTCACTGCATGAGAGCACTAAATAACTCCATAATTAAGAAAGTTTTATTCATCAACCATTGATATTTTAACAAAATTCGGACAGAGTCTCCTTTGCACGGGGAGCCCTACCCAAAACACAACATGTACAATTATACTATAATTGACCGCACTGGGTCCACATATGCATAGCTATTGACCACACCGAGTCTATTTATCCATCATAAAGTAAACTTCCATTCACAATATATCATACCCACACTATCATCCCAAAAGAATAGATCCATCTTGGCCTTTGCATTCCCAAAAATTAACTAATGTAGCACAGCGGAATATAACAAAATATAAACTAGACTTTACATTGTTTCAAAAGAATATCCTAGTCTAGTACAAAAAAATGTGTCGCTTTAAGCGTCCACCTCGAGATCCACCTCCCCATCTAGCTGAGTATCCCAGTGTACGGGCTCCTTGACTCCCAACTCCTCATCTAATACATGATCTGAAAATATGAAATTTGTAGAGGATGAGCACGAAGCTCTGTAGCAAAATCTTCCCAACTTAAACAAGGTTTAGAAAAATGTAAAACAGGTCGGTCTCATTTAGCAAAATAACATATAGAACTTTTGAGAAAAAACTGTGACATTTAAAATAGATCTCAAGTTTATACAACAGTGATAATCAAATGAAAATAGTAAAATGCACTCTTTAACAATAAACCATTGTCAAATGGTTTGGACCGGCACCTGCCGTTGCATTGTCCCATACCAATGCATCGGCTCCGACATAATCCAATCCATGTTCTCATACAGATATATAGATATATATTGGTTCATCCCATGCCATGTACGTTGATTGTTTCTCAAGAATCTACCCAACGACTGTACCTAGTTCTCCAATCACAATCACATCACAAGCACTTTGGGAAAGGGCGTCTACCATCCCAATGGCAGTGACGAATCCCTCCCCAAGAAAGGTATACCACCCCTAGTTCAAACTCCAGTGAACAATAGTGGTTGCATTACCAAATGACAACCCACTACAAGTGTTAGGAAACCATCTCACCCCCACCGGGGTAGACTAACCTCTAACACTCTACGGCATCTTTCGATGGCAATTCAAGTTTCTCACAACAACCATACAATAAGGAAACCAACATATTCTCAATTAACTAACAATTTCCAAAGTGTGAACAAAATCTCCAATTTCATCATGTGCAAATTTTCAATAAACAATTATGAAAAGTCCAAGAGATCACAATTTAATCATTTATTACTCTACACAAAGTTCTATGGTTCCAATTTCAATAATAAAGGAAGAATATAAGAGAAAATTCATCACTCTCCAAAATCTAGGATTTTTCAAACAAAAGAGGAATTTTATGGGTATTCAACCCTAACTTTGTTAAAAACATATAATCTTTACCCAAAAGACTAAGAGAAGATGATTTCATATCATTTATATCACATTTTTAACAAAACATACATATATACATAACCTTAATCTCAATGAAAGACAAAGAGAAGAAATCCCCTATCTTTTGTTCTTGAAAAGTTAGATTTTGATGGACTCCAAGGTGTAAATCCCTTCAAATCAAATGTTTCTCTCTCCCTTTCTTCCTCTCTTAGGGTTCTAAGAGGTGTGGGTGAGAATGGAAGAAAAAAATGGGGCAAATGAGGCTTAGAGGGTTGTTTTAAAACACCAAAATCCCGTATTTTTTTACTGTTCGGCAAGCCTCAGACAAATCGTACCGGTACGTGTTCCGGTACTGTTTAGCTACTGGAGTTAGGCATACCGGTACGCGTACCAGTACGGTTTGATTGACAGATTTTTGTTTCAACTTTCACAGCAGTTTTGATCCATTTAGAGGTCGAATTGAAAAATATTCCTAAAATACACTTTTGTAGCTCTAGATGTCTACTATTTACTGTCCAAATTTCAAATAAAATGGAAATTAGGATAAAGAGTTATGGCCAAAATACTAAGAAGTGTCCAAGATCATTTTTACCCAATTTTCTCTAAAGTGTGTTTTCATTCCGGAATACGTCCTAACTTCTAATACACCCCATATTACCTTTTCCAAGGTTTTTTGACCTTTCGGATTCAATGGAGACCTTAGTTTGACCTAAAAATATTTAATTTTGTGATTAATCCTAATACCCAAGTAAATGTTTACCAAAGCTTTAGGATACGAGGGCTAAATCAATCTAAAATTTGATTTGCTCTTTCGAAGCCCAACATACCACAATTAGTACTCTATCATTGTCCATTTACAACAATGGAATGATGAAATGCCTAGCTCACAAGCTTGAAAAACAAGGGTAAAATCTCAAGTTTTCACTCAGTGTACCGGTATGCGTACCAGTACGGTTTACCTACTGGACATCTGCATACCGGTATGCGTACCGATACGGTTTGCCCAGTTTTATCTTTTTGGCATATTTTTCATTTACAATCCATTCTAAAACCTTTCAAGGCCAACCCAAACTTATATAACATACATTTATACATCAATTAGAGTTGCTACAAGTTCTATTACATTAGGGGGCTTACAATATGCTAAGGGGGCATAACAGTCAAAATACCTTAATAATGTCCATTATGACGAGCCTGGATTTAGCTAGGCCGAGCCCAGTCAAGATAAACCGAGAAAGCCCAAGAGTGAGTCCAATCAAAGTCCACAAATCAGAGAAAGTCCAAATCGAGACTGGCTCAACCCATGAATAAGGAAGACATCAAGGGGAAGGCATCAAGGGAAAGACACCAAGCCAGAGCCCAAAAGCCCTTGGGCGCAGTCCAGGACCCCCCTTGGGCGCCGCCCATGGCAGTCCCTTGGGCGCTGCCCAGGCTGGCACCCTTGGGCGCTGGCTTGGGCTTGTCCCTCCGGGCATCTCCTCCTCTTTTTTTGCTTCAACCTCTTAACGTTAATATGAGTCCAAGCCCACTCCAATGCAAGTCCGAGCTCAAAACGACGATCGAATCTAATGCCAGACGAGGAGTCCTCCTCCGAAGGAATAGGAGCACGAGGGAGAGAAAGACGGGATACGGAGATCTTCTACCTAAGTCATACTTACCAAAATATTAGAGCTTCCTTTATCCACAGCACCGCCTTAACCCTAGCCTATATAATGTAAGTCCCTCTCCACATGGAAGGTCAGGATCTTAATCTCATACACACATACTGCTCTCTTTCTCTCTCTCTAAGCACTGTAAACTCTCTGGAGTACCTTGATACATTAATAAAGATCGTCGGCCACCGCTGCCATTCAAGAAAGTGGACGTAGGTCACCCGGACTGAACCGCTATAAATCCCTGAGTCGACTATTTTTTTTCTATTCTCTATTAATTGCTTGGTTATAGCTCTTTGATTGCGACCGTACGAATACTTGACTGTTGGTCTTGTACACGGACAATTTTGTGCATCATCAGTTTGGTGTCGTCTGTGAGAACGACATAGTTTCTACTACTTTTCAATCTCCTTTGCAATCCATGGCGATCACCACCAGATCGATGTCTCAACAACCGGGAGACAATAACCCAGCACACCGGGAGGAGACTCCGCCTCCCTTCACACCTTCGGAGCTTTCTGCTACAGCGATTGGTCAGAAACAACAACTCCTCTAAACTATGCAATTACTGGTGAAACAAAACCAGCAGATCATCCAACTAATGCTCATCCAAGGAGATACTACCCCTCATCTAGAGAGAGTAGTCCCTATCCCTCCAACAGGGGAGGAACAACAACGTGCACCTCACGAGTGTCAAGCAGCCCCTCACCATGAGGCCCCTCGCCAGAACGCCTTGCGACCACAGGGCGCCCCTCACTTAGCAGTCCCTCCTCAATGCGCAGGGAGCTCGCGCATCCCCCCTTCTCATGTGCATGGGTAGGAGGACGAAGGAGAGAGTCAATATGGAGACCATGAAAGCCAGTATCATCACCCGACTGAGGTTGTGCCAACCAGTGGGTCGAGAAGATAAGGGAAGTGCAAAATCAGCTTGGCGATGCCCTCAACGCCATCAAGGCACAGACGCCTACGACCATGGACTACCTGGTAAGACGCACTAACACGCACTTTATCATTGATATTGTCAGCTATCCACTGCCTTCGAAGTTCAAGATGCCCAACATCGAAACCTTCGATGGCAATAGAGACCCCCTCGACCATCTAGATACCTATAAGTCCCTCATGCAGCTCTACAATGTGCCCGAGGAGATCTTGTGTAGGGCACTCCCTACCACCTTGAAGGGGTCCGCCCACCAGTGGTTCTTCAAGCTCAGGCCCTCTTCTATCCGATCCTTCACAAAGCTAAGTAAGTCTTTTGTCTCCCACTTTATAGGGGGCGCCGCCATAAAAAAACCAGTGACCCACCTGCTCACCATCAAGCAGGATAGAGACGAAAGCCTTCGTAGCTACCTTGCCCGCTTCAATGAGGAGGTCCTCCAAGTTGAAGAAACAGATAACAAGGTAGCCTTAGCAGCCTTTATCGCTGGACTTTCCACCTTCAGCTTCATGTTCTCAGTCATCAAAAAGCCACCCTCTAGCATGCCCGAGTTACAGTCTAGGGCCCAAAAGTATATGAACGCCGAGGACGTCACCAAAGTCCGTAGAGGTGAGTCCTCCTGAGGAGAGAAAAGGAAAGACAGTGGAGAAGATCGAAAGGAGATCGAGAACAAGAGAAAGAAAGCCGAGAGGGTCCCTGTAAAGGACTGCCTCTGACCACTACCCCCGAGGGACTGACAGCCATTCACTCCACTCAATGCCTCGGTGGAACACATTCTACTCCAGATACAGGATGACTCAGCCATCTGCTGGCCTGAAAAGATGAAGTCTGACCCCAAGCGCTGAAATCCCAGTAAGTATTGTCGCTTCCACCGCGACCATGGACATGACAAGGACGACTGCTTCTAGTTGAAGAAACAGATTGAGGAGCTTATCCAACGGGGTAATCTCAGACAGTATGTGGCTGGTTGAGGACCTGCCCCTTCGCACGGAGAACGAGAACACCAGCAACCCCTTAGTGAGATTCAGGCCATCGTCGAAGGACTAGGAGGAGGAGGTAACTCCAACTCCACTAGGAAGGCGCACGCCCGTAAAGCTAAACAGGCAGAGTCTCATGACTGTCGCCCAATTAAGTCCTCACGACACGGGGAGGAGGAGGTCATTACCTTCTCAGACAAAGGCCTGGTGGGGGTCCAAACCCCTCATGATGACCCTCTAGTTTTGACCTTGATGGTGGCCAACGACCAAGTCAGGAGGATCCTAGTTGATAGTGGAAGCTCAGCTGACATCCTGCTTGCCACAGCTTATGATAGCCTTCACCTCGGCAGAGAGAGATTATAGCTTGTCAGGACTCCCTTGGTTGGTTTCTCGGGAGAAAGAGTCCAGTTTTTGGGATCCATCACCCTGCCTGTCACAGCAGGGACTACACCAAGGTGCTCTACTATCATGGTAAATTTTCTTGTGTTTGACTGTCTTTCTACTTACAATATAATACTTAGACGTCTTGCCCTCAATGCCTTAAGGGCAGTACCCTCTACTTACCACCTTCTTCTCTACTTTCCTACTTCCAATGGGATTAGGGAGATTAGAGGAGATCAGGTATCAGCTAGAGAGTGCTACGTGGCCTCTATGAGGGCTAGAAGACCGAATGAGACACTCTAGGTCGAGGTGCTTGACCCTGGAGACGATAATACCTTGGAGAGGGGTGAACTAGCAGAGGAACTTCACTCAATAATACTAGATGGCAACCTTCTAGAGAAGAAAGTCTACCTAGGCTCCTCGCTCTCCCAAGAGTTGGCATCTGTTTTAGTAGACTTCCTCCAGAGAAACGCAGACGTCTTCGCCTAGTCTTATGAGGACTTGAAGGGCATTGACCTCGAGCTGGCCTCCCACCGACTGAATGCTGACCCCAGATACAAGCCTGTCCGTCACAAGTTAAGGAGTGTGAGCACTGAGAGGGGGCAAGCCATGGGGAAAGAGGTAGACAAGTTGCTGATCAATGGGTCAGTGATGGAGGTAGCCTACCCAGAATGGCTATCTAATGTGGTAATGGTGACAAAAGCCAATGAAAAGTGGTGCCTCTGCGTAGATTTTACGAAGCTTAACAAGGCCTGTCCCAAGGACAGTTATTCACTCCCACGAATCGACCTGCTCATTGACAGCACGTCGGGACAAGAGCTCCTGAGTTTCCTTGATGCCTACTTCGATTACAACCAGATTAGCATGTTCCCTCCAGACCAAGAGAAGACCTCATTCATCACCCCCAGAGGTACTTATTGCTATAGGGTGATTCCTTTCGGGCTCAAGAACGCCGGCGCCACATACCAGTGCCTCGTTAACAGAATGTTCGAGGCCTAGATTGGGAAGACAATGGAAACCTATGTGGATGATATGTTAGTGAAGAGTGTAGTAGCCACAGATCATATTGCACACCTACAGGAGACCTTCGATGTGCTAAGAAACTACAAGATGAAATTGAACCCTGAAAAATGCGCCTTCGACTTGGGCTCAGGGAAGTTCTTAGGCTTTATGGTCCATAAAAGTGGCATTGAAGCCAACCCCGATAAAATTAGAGAAGTCTTGAAGATGAAGTCCCCTGCCTCAACCAAGGAGGTCCAGCGCCTCAACGGGAGAGTAGCAGCCCTTAACAGGTTTGTTTCTAAATCTGCTGACAAATGTCTTCTCTTTTTTAAGATCCTCTGTAGGTCCTTTTAGTGGGGCCCAGACGCCGAGGAGGCATTCCAGAAGTTCAAAGCTTACCTCTCCACACCACCACTACTCTCCCATACAGTGCCAGGAGAAATCCTCTACCTCTACCTCTTATTTTCTCCCTCTACCGTAAGCTCTGTACTCATCAGAGAGGAGGGAGACATCAAGAAGTCTGTCTACTATGTAAGTAGAGCCTACCGAGGAGTAGAGGTGAGGTACTCAGAGTTAGAAAAGTTAGCTCTCGCCCTTGTCACTACTTCCAAAGTCATACCATTACGGTGGTCACCGATCAGCCGCTTAAAAGAATCTTGGGGAGGCCTGATGTCTTAGGCAGACTCCTCAAATGGGTTGTAGAGTTAAGTGAATTCGGCGTGCAATACCAGTCTAGGGCCGCCATTAAAGCACAAGCCCTCGTAGATTTCGTAGCAGAGTACACACCGCTACAGGAGTTACAAGAGGAGGCACCAGGCGCCCCTACGCCCACCTGTTCAGCGCCCACCTGTTCAGTGCACGTCAGCTGCGCCCTCTAAGAAACCCCAACAGGAGTGATCCCCGGAGGACATGACAACTCGGAGGAGCAACAACAGACAGAGCAGCCTAAGGCACACCCCACAATAAATAGGACGCCGCCCACCACACATGGGGCACTGCCCACCTAGCCCAGGGTGCTGACCTCTCCTCCTACCTCGCACCTCTCCCACCAGGAGTCATCCAGTACACTCTTCTGGAAGCTTTATGTAGATGGGTCCTCCACCAACGAGGGTGGGGGAGCTGGACTAGTACTAATCAGCCCTCATGGTACTCCATTGAAGTATGCAGTCTCTCTCCACTGTACCACGTCCAACAATCAAGCTGAGTACGAGTCCCTCATATCAGGTTTGAGACTGGCCTTGGAGATGGAGGTCCTCTACTTGACATCCTACAGCGATTCCCAGCTTGTGGTCAATCAGGTAAAAGGAGATTTTGAAGCCAACGAAGAAAGGATGCAGGAATACCTCTTGGTGGTCCAAACACTCCTCACAAGGTTTGCATGCTTCAAGATCCACCATGTACCTCAAGAAGAGAATTTCATGGTTGATACTCTTGCCAAGTTTGCCTCTGTCAATATACTCATGGGACCGGCGTTGACAGGTCACCAGTTTGAGCCTAGCACCTCCAAGCTAGAGGAGGTCGAGGTTCACTGTCCATCATTGGATTCCAATTGGATGACTCTTATCAGAGGCTACCTAGAGGAGGGCACTCTCCCAGACAACCCTATGAAAGCCAGAAGGATGAGGATGAGAGCATCCAGGTATGTTATATTATAAAACATCCTTTACAAAAAGAGTCATTCTCCCCCACTACTCCGCTGTCTCACCCTAGAGGAGGCGGACTATGGCACGAGGGAGATCCATAAGGGGATATGTGGAAACTACTCAGGAGGACGTGCATTGGCTCATAAAGCAGTCAGACAGGGATACTATTGGCCCACCATGATCAAAGACACCCGAGACTTCGTCAGGAGATGTGATAAGTGCCAGCGCTTTGCGATTGTGCCCAGACAGCCGCCCGAGGAACTCACCACAATTCAGAGCCCATGGCCCTTCTCCATGTAGGGGGTTGACATTCTAGGTCCCCTCCTTGTGAGTCGAGGCCAATGCAAGTTCGTAGTCATAGCCATCGATTACTTCACGAAATGGGCAGAAGCTGAAGCCTTAGCCAGAATCACAGACCAGAAGATAAAAGACTTCATATAGAGGAGTCTAGTCTACTGCTTTGGAATACCTCATGCCATTGTGAGCGACAAAGCCAAGCAGTTTGATAACAAACTTCTCAACACTTTCTGTGCGGACCTCCAGATTAAGCAATCCTACTCTAGTCCCGCCCATCCAGAGGCGAACGGGCAAGCAAAGGTCACTGTCAGGATCATACTCCATAACTTGAAAGCCAGATTGAAGACTGCAAAAGGAAAGTGGGCAGACGAACCCCTAGGAGTACTATGGGCATATCCAACCACACCAAGAGGTCCTACGGGCGAGACCCCATTCTCTCTAGCCTATGGAACAGAGGCAGTGATACCCGTTGAAATCGAGGTACACTCCCTTAGGGTCCAGAACCATGACCCTACCAGTAATGAAGAAGGTCTCTGTATCAACCTCAACTTGATGGAGGAGGAGAGAGAGATAGCTATGCTCAAGAATGCAGAGTACAAGCGTCGCATGACCAAGTATTACAATTCGAGGGTGAAGCCTCGTGCCTTCTTACCTAGGGACCTGGTCCTCAAGAAGGTCATCCTGTCCACCAAAGACTCCCGGAAAGGGAAATTTGGACCCAACTGGGAAGGACCCTACACGGTCACAGAGACAGTAAGGCCGGGTAACTACAGAATCCGAAACTTTGAAGGAAGGGTCCTAGGCCACCCATGGGACGCAGAGCACCTAAAAAAATACTACCAGTAGCTAGGGGCAGTAAATCATGAGTTGGTGACCACTGTTTAGGTTATTTACGTTGTTAGTTAATTTCCTATGTTAGTCTTTTTTCAAATATTTACTTTGGATTATAAAATAAAATTGCTCAATATTTTTCTCAAAAGAGTTGTATTCCATTCAAAAAATCTTTACAAAAGTAATGTGTTGTTCAAACACATGAACTTTCGACAAAAAGATGGACATAGTATATCAACAGAACAAAGAACACAAAGACAACACAATCTTAGTGACCCTCACTGCCTTCACTCACATAGTTCTCGTCATTGAACTTAGGAGCCTCAGAAGGCTTAAGGTCAGAAAGATCACAGTAAGAAAATGCTATAGAGGCCTTTCTCCTGAGCTCCTCGCAGCCGACAATGAAGGCACTGGCCCTGGCCCTCTCTACAATATCCCTCTGAGCCTCTGCCCTGGTAGCTCTCTCAAGTGTTGTGCGAAGGTCAGCCTCAAGTTGAGCAGTTTTCCCTTGCGCCTGCCTCAACTCCTCAGCGGCATCCTCTCGTGCCTGCCGCTCGAGCCTTTGGTACTTCACGACATCCTCTCGTTCCTGTCGTGCTAGCCCCACGACATCCTCTCGTGCCTGTCGCAGTTGCTCCTCAACAGCCTCACGGGCCTGCCTTTCCTTCGCCTGGCCGCTAACGACCTCTCCGATCTTCAGGGTATTATTGAACAAGTCGGGCAAGGCAACAACCATCTATAGACATTCAAAAACAAAATACAGAGAGAGTCAGGAACTAAGCCAAGATATGATAAAAGAAGCCAAGAACGAAACAAGAAGGAAGAGCATACCAGAGCAAAGCCCTCAACAGCGGCGTTGACCATGCCTTCTAGACCCTGAGAGGCAATCTCCTGAGCTTCAACGCCGCTCACAAAGTCACAGAGTCTCCACCTTGCCAAACTCAAATTCAAGAGCTTAGACATCGAAGGAACGTCCGAGGTAGGGTGACTCGGTGGGTCTACAATTCTGGCAAAAGATGGCGCCGAGACCTCAGCCCCCACGACTGTGCTAGAACAGTCCCTCGGGGGAGAGGAGACATCAATCAGAGAAGAGGGTGGAGCATCACCAAGCTCAGCCTCCGTGAGACCAGTAGACCCCGGGTGAGAAGAGTTGGGAGGAGGGGGAACAGATGTCACTCTGGAAGTGAGTAACTCGTCTACTATAGACTTGTCAATGGGGGTACCTGCAAAGCCAGAGTAAGTAAGAAAGACTGTTACATCACAATCTTAAGAAGACTACTAAGGTATCAAGTACCTTTCTTTTTCTGCTTTGACGGAGCTGGAAAAATACTGGCTGCCTACATGATCTTGGAGGCATCCGTCATAGGATTATTGCGAACCATATCGAGAAACCTAGCTTGATCCCGAGAGAGAGTCGGTGAGGCTGCAAGATGACAATTGCACTATGAAAAACACATACATGAAAATTAAGATAAGAATTGAAGGTAAAATCCTCACCCAACTTAGTATTTGGGACTGCATCCCATCGGGTAGCCACCACATCACAATCGGAGTCAGAAGCCCACTTACTTCCAAAAAAAAGAATTTCCTCTTCCATTTGTGAAGATTGGAAGTGAGACCAGTAATAAACTTCTCCGATCTTGGGGCAAAGCGGTACCACCCCTGGTAGGAAGTAGGGTTCTCAAGAAGCATGTATGTAACAACAAATTCTTCAAACGGAGGGGGAACAACAGCGTTGTGCACCAACCGCCACAGTGCAAAAAATGCAGAGAGCACCCTCCAACCGTTGGGGGCCAGCCTCCCTGGGACCAGAGACAAGTGCCCAAGAACCCGACATATGGGTCTGGGGATAGGGAACCAAAGTCCTTCCTCCAAAATGCCCTCGTAAACAACTATCTCACCCGAGGAGTCACAACATACAGACTCGTCGGCCTCAGGACGATGGCACGTCGCAGAAGGCGGAATATGATACTGGGCAACTATTCAGAGATATCCTCATCACGCTCAAATTGGCTAAATATAGAAGCTACTTTATGACGGTCGTCTCCTCTTCCATCTGGACCCCTGTCGAGGTCGCCAACAGTCTCCCTCTCGCCTGAATAAATACCAGCAAAAAGTAGGCTCAGATCATGACAAAAGAAAGTAATTGTGTCAAAAAAAAAGAAAAAAAAATACCGAGACATATATCTTGAGAGCTCGTGTCACCCGGCCATTTCCTAGACTCGCGAAGGGAGGTCTGCACGGCACCCAGGGAGCTTGGAGCATCGCCTGTGCCTGTGGTGCTGCCTACTCCATGGCAGGCACCTCCGGCCCCTTTCGGTGATCCACTCTGCTGCCTACATGCATCTATGGTCCCCCGTGATGTGCCAAAAGGATTAGACAAAGACTCTTTGCCCATGCCTGGTCTCGGGCTAAAAACTCCGAAAGGTCTCTCAACCGTTGCTTGGATCGCGCCGAAACCACCACGAGGAGAAGGACCCAAGCGTCCAAAGGCCAGAGGGGAGCCGTTCGGGCTAAACCCTTCCGCCTAGGGAGGCCCCTTGGGTGTTGCCTCCCCTCGCCTCATCTACTCCACTCTTCAAGCCCCTAGTCCTCATGTGCTTTGATCTTAAAAAGAAAAGGAAGAAGAGAGAAATGGAAGAGAGTGGGATGAACAGTAGCTTGAAGACCCCTTAAATTGAGGAGGAATGACTTCTTAAGGAAGCCTTGCTAAAGCTTCTTGAGGAAGCTTGGTGTGTAGCTTCTTGAGGAAATTTGACTGAACAACTCCTTAGGGAAGCTTGGGAGAGGAAGCCTTTGGTCAGGAAAATGAGGAATGGGAGAGAAGTGAAGAAGATGGGAACAGTGACCTCTATTTATAGACGTGGGTATATATATATAAAAAAAAGTTATTTTCGATCAGTTTGCCGGGATTGCGCTAAAAACTCAATTTCAGAGAGATAGGAGCATTTTTTTGAGAAAATTTGTTGGCCTTTTTGCGAGTCGTAGATCCCGAAAACATACTCGAAATAAAAAAAAAATTGCCTCAAACGGACTTTTGTGCACAAAGTTATGGCCGTTCGAAGATTTGCCGGTAGTTCCGGCACTCCAGCAGCCCCTCTCACCCATGGGCACCGCCCAGCTCTTAGGCGCATGTCTCATGGCCATGGGCACCTGCCTCAGCTACATGGGTGCCTACCTCATTGCCTTGGGCTCCCAGGAAGCCTCGCCTACAAGTCCCTGAAGACCGAAGGAACACCACAAGGGAGCAAGATAACTCCTACCCGAAAGGTTACACATGCCCTCAACGCCTTCCTCTTGCAAGAATTAGAGGCTTGGGGTATGGGGGGGGCAAATGACGAGCTTGAATTTAGCTTGGCCGAGCCCAGTCAAGATAAACCGAGAAAGCTCAAGAGTGAGTCCAATCAAAGTCCACCAATCGGAGAAAGTCCAAATCGAGACTGGTTCTACCCATGGATAAGGAAGGCATCAAGAGGAAGGCACCAAGCCAGAGCCCAAGAGCCCTTGGGCACCGCCCAAGCTGGCCCCTCCGGGCGTCTCCTCCTCTTTCTTGCTTCAGCCTCTTAACTCTAATATGATTCTAAGCCCACTCTAATGCAAGTCCGAGCTCAAAACGATGATCAAATCTAATGCCAAATGAGGAGTCCTGCTCCAAAGGAATAGGAGCACGAGGGAGAGAAAGACGGGATACGGAGATCTCCTACCTAAGTCATACTTACCAAAATAGCATAGCTCCCCTTATCTAAGACACCACCTCACCATCTTAACCCTAGCCTATATAATGTAAGCCTCTCTCCACATGGAAGGGCAGGATCATAAACTCTCCGGAGTACCTTGATACATTAATAAAGATCGCCAGCCTCTGCTGCCATTCAAGAAAGTGGATGTAGGTCACCCGGACCGAACCACTATAAATCCCTGAGTCGACTCTTTATTTTTTATTCTCTATTAATTACTTGGTTATTGCTCTTTGATTGCGACCGTACGAATACTTGACTGTTGGTCTTGCACACGGACGATTTTGTGCGTCATCACATTACATCACTTTGTCCATGGATACCACGGAAGTCAAAATATGCTTGCGAAGCATTGGCAAGAATAGGATTTAGCGATATATCCAAGTAGGAAGAGTGGTTGGGTGAGTTTGATTTGGATGGGTTTAGCTTAGATGAGACAATATTTTTTTTGGGTGTCCTATTCAGTCCATTTCAAGCATCCAAACACCTCCTTAACCACCATACTCTTGGATTTCAATAACCCATCGGTAATTAATGGAAAATTGATGCATACATAATTTTTTTTAAGTGTTATAGGAAATGAAATACGTGTTAATTTAAGAAGATGAACAAAAAATTCTTTAATGTGCTTGAATGCCTTTAGATGGTCACTTATATGTCTTCAAGGAAGTCACCGAGCAAGAGAATCGGGTCTACAAAATAAATAAGACTATGGGAGAATAGAGTGAAAGGTCTAAAACTTAAGCACAAAGGAAGTGTTTATGGCCAGCCACTAACAGTCCTTTATAGTTTACTAATTGGTGAACACGTGCGTCATACGTGGACCATTTCGAGCATCAAATATTACTCCTTGTTGATTTGAAAAATCATGAACTCCAATAAATGATATAGATTTGTCGTGTCTTTGTCAGCTTTTGTAAACAAGTTTTTGAACTCTCTTGCTAGTAAGATGTCAGCTATAAGTTAGGTGGTATACATTATTTAGTATTGACGAAAAATAATTTAGAAAATAGTCAATAACCAAGAATTAGAATCAATAGTTCACCAATAAACTCATGATTTGGATATATTCAACAAAACCAAAAGGAGAATTATCACATGTCGATTTAGGTAATTCAAGAACTCTTCATCTTGAAGTTTGAATATTTTCAATTTGCTCTTGGACCCCATCTTTGATGCTTTCTTAACGCATTTTTTTTTATCTTGAGAACCTTACTCTGGCTTTCTATTTCTTGGAGGAGATATTCCTTGCCCCCCATTTGAGCATTTGTGTTTATCATCATCTTCCCCGACTATTGCGTGAGTATGTTGCGAAGTGATGACTATTGTTATTGCACTCTTGTCACAAATTCAATCAAACATTCTTTATTTCTTGCCATGGCATAACAGAATTAAATTAACCTAATAATTTAAAAGAGGAATCACACAACTCAACTGAAGCAGAGTGTTTCTTTAATTCAGTTTAGTTATCTATAATCCAAGTTTGTTGTCACTCCAAACTGCTTGAGTGGTTAGCAACAACAAAATAAGAATTTCACCCAAATAGAAGTTTAGTGTTGTTTTGTTAACATTTATATATATTGAAAATTCTGTATAATTTCATCATTACCCACACAATAGAATACAAAAATAACTCTTGACCTATGGCAAGTTTTTAGCCAAATAGAATTCAATATCTTCTGTTAACCAAGATTAACAAAAAATTAATAGTTAATTATAGAAAAAGAGAAGTTATATAAAGAACCTCTGTAATAGTTTATAATAGCAAAATTAAAGGAAATGGGAAGTCATGGAGAGAATCTCTCTCTTAAAAGACAAATAAATAGCTAATTGGACATCTTAATTGATGTCTCATTCGTAAAATTTCTCATATTGGCCAATTGATTGAGTTTTTTGATGTCTAAAACTTATGAATGTATTCTGGGAAACTCGACAAATTTAGCCGAGTTTCCTATGTTACAAATAAATCGAGACAATATCTTCATCTTGATTTTTTGCTCACTTCCATTCGTAATCATATGATTTTCTGATCAAATTCCATTTGATTTTAAATAACTTGTATTCATTTCAATAAATATTTTCCTGATCAAAGCACAGAGTTTACTTTATAAAAGTACTACAATCACTAACATCCAAATTCACTTATTTTCAACATAAAAATTCAAATTTGCTTTCACCTAAATTGACCTAATACTACAACTACGTCTTTTTCCGGAAGGTAATATTACAATTACCTCATTAAGTAGAGAATATAAGAATCGATGTTCAATTTTATTGAGTTGAGAACCTAGAAATCAACTTCCAAGTTTGTGGTCAAGTCTTGTATTTTGTCAGCAACTAAATGAAAATGTTGATCACAGAAAATTAAAAGCTAAATTATCTACTTGTGCAAGTAGAAAGGCAAGATTTTTTTTGAAATGACAATGCATAGTACATAGTTTAGTTTAAGGCATTAAGCACTTTACCTTAAGATTATGGTTAGGAAATCTAGTCAAGTCACACGTAGTTGAAGATATTAAGATCTGCACCTAGTATACTTGTAAAACCCAGATAAAATTGAACTTTTATGAATAAAGGGCAAAACGGTAATTTATCACTACAATGCAGGCCACAAACCTGAGTTTTTATAGAACCCGGATGAAGAAATGGAACTCACCGTTGGATTCATCTCGCCAAATCTAGTTATTCCGTTAAATTTCGTCGAATTCTGAGATAGTCAAATTTTTCGCGTTTTACGAGACAGTCGACCCTCGGTTGACCAAAAATCAAAATTCTGAATAAAATTATAAATTTGGGGAAATAATCAAGAAAAATTTAAAATAAAAATATTTTAAACTTGAACCGAGGCGAAATTTAATCGTTCGGAATGAAAACGGACCCAGAATTAAAAAAGGCCGTGTGGCGCGTTGTGAACTAAGTATTCTAAAAATATAAATAGAGAAAAAAATCATATTTTCCCCCCATTGTTTAGCCATTGCTCATCCGATAGAAAGAGGGAGAGAGAAGAGAGGGAAAAGAGAGAAAAGCTCATCTTCTCTCTACGATCTACGGAGCTACGGTGCTTGGATCCATTCGGGCCAAGAGGGAAAGTCGTTCTCCTCGTCAAGGGCTACACCTACTTACCAAAAAACAAGAGTTTTCACCGAAGGTGGGGAAAATCAAAATTTTGGGGAAGATTGGATTTGTGCTTGGGTTGATTCTTAGAGATTCCCAAGGGCATTGTTCACGCTACAAGAGGTAGGGGATTCTCCTACTTAGGTCTATTCACAACCTTAAATGTTATATTGAAATGGGTAGGTTAATATAGATATATGAGACTTTCCTATAGAAATGATTTTAGTGAAATGAGTATTGAAATTAGGTAGAATATATTCTATCTTGAAATGGGTATGTAGAAATTGCTTAATATAATTTCTTGAATTATATGAATTGTGGGCATATTATGTGTTTACATGATGTCTTGATTTGGAAGTGTGTTATTGCTTAATATGAGATAACATGCTTGGACTTGAGTTTTGGATAAAATATTGATAAATGCATATTGATTTGTTGACATTGTGAGACATGAGAATTATATGCTTTTGATGTAATTTGTCATGGATTATGTGAATTGGGTTTGGAATAGTTCATATGGCACACATATCATATTGAACATAATATTATAGTTGCAATGAGACATCGCATTGCATATGCATGGAAACATCGCAATTGAGTGGGTGTGAGTGCATGGTGTAGTCAACACCACACTTGGTGGATGACAAGTGGGCTTGAGTGAGCTAGGTCGATGACTTGGCCAAGTCGCACAGTTCACATGGTGTTGAGGGTTGGGGTTAGCAAGAAGGGCTAGAAGGTCCCTCGGGTGCAAGGCTTGATGATTTGGATACGTACTTCCATTGGTATTAGTCCATAAAGTGTGTCGGTGTATACAAGACCGTTGGTGGGAGTCCAAAAATCTCATGTCGGTTAGGTGCCGTTGGTGTAAGTCCATAAATACTCACCCCATAAAAGACCCTGGATTGGTAATGTCATTTGATGTGTAACATAAATAACCAAATCATACATAGGAGAAATTGCATGTGTTGGAGAGTCAGGAAGGGCTCGGGATCATGGATGACGGGCAAATGCACATTAGCAATTGCATGTGTCGAAGAGCCAGGAAGGGCTTGAGTTGGGTAGTGAGAGTGAGTCTCATCTCATTCCTTGACATTGCATTGTAAATTCCAACACTGATAGTGTGTTCATGCTTGGAATGTATGAAGGGTGAATTGGTTGCATGTGAGCATTTCATGTGCATTTGGGTTGGGGAGTAGCCTATTTAGAAAATACTTTATTGAGCGTGACTCACCCTTTACGAGAAAATATTTCAGGTAGGGGGTCTACTTCGATGGAAGGCCCTCACTTCTAGCCTCGTGGATGAAAAAGCCGGAATGTGACTTATTTTGAGAAAATTGTAAAATTTTTGATTTAAAATGATTTTTGGCATGTAAATATTTAAATCGTATTTGAACAATTGTAATAGGACTTGTATGAAACCTTGTATAATGTAGAAAGCAACATTATACATATTTGGGATGAAATTGATAAGTTTTTAATTGGATTGGAAATGGAAAATAGGTGAAACAGGCAGTTATTGGCAGGGCGTACGGTTACGCTAAACTCTATAGAGTTCACCGTACTGGTATACGTACCGGTACAATTTTCCAGACTTTTGAAATCTTCAAGTCTTATTGCTATGCTTTTGGACTATAAGTTCTTGGGTTCCAATAACACAAATAGACTTAAATTGCTATGTATTGGGGCTCCTTAGACCCCGGTTGAATTAGACGAATATAGAACTACGGTTTTCATTTGTGGCAATAACTACTACTATGGAGAATGTTATTAACGTGGTGTCGGGTTAAGCGACATCCCTGGGTATTTTCGCGGATTGACAAGTTGTCAACGGTTGATAAGAGACCTCCAGAATTTGGAGCGTCACAGCTTGGTATCAGAGCATTGGTAAACGAACTACCTAGGGCTTGAGGGGCATTGAGTTTAGACCATTGCATTCCTTGTGCGTTTCATGTTATGTGCTTTACTTACTACATGATTATGTGCTATGTGTTATGTGAGCTATATGCATGCTTCGGTGTATATGAAAAGAGGAATACTAGGTTTAGAAAACAAATTCTTATGTTTGAAAAAAGGGATGAACGAGATAGTTCAGAATATGAATGTCTACTAGTGGACGACATACACTCTACCAGTGAGACAATGAGAAATTTTTCAAAAATTTAAAATGTTGATTCCCATCTTGGGATACAATGTGAGACTCGTTTGCTGCCTGACTTATGTAGATGGCAAGTTGAGGAAGGGGACGCCGAGGCAATGGGTGGAACAATAATCAACCACCATCGGCCTTTGACCAACAAGCATTTAACAGAATTATGGGCATGATAGTGGCTACAATTAAAGCACACAACAAGCTAGCGCCAGTGCAAATCAAGGAGGCACGAGTAACCTCCAACATTTTAAAGCACACAAACCTCTAGTTTTTAAGGGAGGGGTGGATCCGATGGTGGCTGACCATTGGTTTTGACAAGTAAATAAGATCTTAAGGGCCATGGAGATCACCTAGACGCCACTAAGATAACACTAGCTGCATTGCAACTAGAAGGAGAAGCCCAAGTATGGTGGGATTGGGTAACAGCTTCGAAGAACTTGGAGACCATGATATGGAGAGAGTTCCAGGAGCTCTTCATGGGTAAATATTTTCCAATGGCCACTCGACATGCAAAGGCCCAGGAATTCCTAGAATTGAAACAAGGGATAATGACAGTGATGGAGTACGTGGCCAAGTTCACGGAACTAGCCCGCGTTGTCAATGATTACTTGGCCATTGAGATGGCCAAAGTAAGAAAGTTTGAGGATGGTTTAAAATTATCCATCCGATGAAAGATTGTGGGGCTCCGCATGCAAGACTTGGATATAATGTTCGAAACAACTATGACTATTGAGAGAAAGGTTGAGGACACACGAAGCATCCAAGAGGAGGGTGCTAAGGACAAGAAGAAGAAGGGCCAGTCATCTGCTTCTAGTTCGGGGAAGAAGTAGAGGACTTCTACTCCACAAGGACAGGGCCGCGGCTATCAAGGCTAAAGCCAAGGCCAAGGTCGATCCTCCCAAGGTGGGGGAAGCTTCAGGACTGCCTACCAGGCAGGCCAGAAGACTTGTTTTTATTGCCACCAGCCGGGTCACATGAAGTGGGATTGCCCTTAGAGGCAAGGATCCCATGATTACTGGACATCTCACTCCCAATCTTTAGTGGGACAGCCACAGACACACTATACTTCTCCCTACCCTGTCACGGGCCAGGGAAGTTAGTATCAGTTCCAGGGTGATACTCAGGCCTTTACCGCTTTTCGAGCAGGGACTTCGTAATCTGTCCAGGTAGGCCAGGGGATGGGTCGAGGCAGAGGATAGGGCTTGCAGGCCAGAACTTCGGGGATCCAAGGGCGTGTCTATGCCATCATACTTCAGGCTAACCTAGTGGATCAGTCAGTCATCCAGGGTATATTTCTACTCTTACACTTATGGGCTAGGGTGTTAGTTGACTCTGGCGCATCGCATTCATTCATTTTTGCATCCTGTGTTAGAGATTTGGGCTTAGAGGTTGATACCTTGGAAGAACCATTAAATGTGAGTTCTCCCCCAGGAGCTAGGGTAGGTGTTGATCGGATGTCGGGGTTGTGAGTTAGAGATCTCAGGGATCTTACTCACTGTGGACCTTAGGCAAATAGACATGTCAGAATTCGATGTCATCCTAGGGATGGATTGGTTGGCGGCACACCGAGTCATCATTGATTGTGATAGAAAGAGGGTCACTGTCTATACACCGAAAGGTGTTTGTTTCAAGTTTTAAATGGAAAAGCACGACGTTTTGCCCCAAGCCGTGTACGATTGTCGGTGGCACGGGCAGTTGATGGGTTGGCTTACGAGCTTTACTCTGGAGGATGAGGTGAGATAGGGGTTGGGTTTTCCTTGGGTTGTTTGTGAATATGAGGATGTTTTTTCGGATGAACTACCGAGATTACCTCCCCATATGGATGTAGACTTCAGAATTGAATTGCATCCTGGTACTTCTCCCATTTCTATGACCCCTCATAGGATGACACCAGTTGAGTTACAAGAACTCAAGATCTAATTACAAGAATTGTTAGATAAAGGTTTTATTAGGCCGAGCACTTCGCCATGGGGCACTCCGGTGTTGTTTGCCAAGAAAAAGGATAAGACTCTTCTGCTCTGTATAGACTATCGACAGTTGAATAGGGTTACCATAAAACATAAGTACCCTTTACCGAGAATTGATGATCTGTTTGATCAACTGAAGGGAGCGCGCGTTTACTCCAAGATAGATCTCTACACGGGCTACCATCAATTGAGGATTCGGGAGGCGAACATCCCTAAGACGGCGTTTAGAACTCAGTACGGGCATTTCAAATTCACAGTGAAGCCATTTGGGTTGATGAATGCCCCAGCGGCATTCATGGACCTCATGCATAGGGTGTTCCAACCCTATTTAGATCAGTTCGTCGTGGTGTTTGTTGACGACATCCTGATCTACTCCAAGTTTGAGGAGGAGCATGAGGGTCACTTGAGGATTGTTCTCCACACCTTGAAAGATCATCAATTGTACACCAAGTTCAGTAAATGTGAGTTTTGGCTCACGGAGGTGAAATTCTTGGGACACTTGGTGTCAGCTTTGGTGTATCCGTGGACCTGAAAAAGGTTGAGGCAGTGATGAATTGGGAGAGACCGAAGTCAGTCTTCAAGATACGTAGTTTCTTGAGATTGGTAGGGTACTATCGGAGGTTCATTGAGGACTTCTCTCGACTGGCTGGACCTATGACGAGATGACTCGGAAGGAGGTCAAGTTTGAGTGGAATGATTCGTGTGAGAAGGCATTCCAGGAGTTGAGGAGGAAACTTACTTCAACTTCTATTTTGATTGTTCCGGAAAGGGGACAGAGGTACACAGTGTATTGTGATGCCTCTAAGGATGGACTTGGATGTATCTTGATGCAGTCCGAGAGGGTAGTGGCTTATGGTTCTCGGCAGTTAAAGAGCCACGAGCAGAATTACCCCATGCGCGACATGGAGTTGGCGGCTATTATCTTTGCCTTGAAGGCTTGACGCCACTATCTATATGGTGAACAGTTCGAAGTATTTTCGGACCACAAAAATCTGAAGTACATCTTTACAGAGGGGGGACCTCAATATGAGGCAACGCAGGTGGATGGAGTTTCTAGAGGACTATGACTTCACTTTGCATTACCATCCTGGTAAGACAAATATGGTGGCTGACGCACTCAGTCGGAAGTCACGGGGAGTCTTGGCTAGTGTGATTTTTCTAGAATGGCATATGCTTGAGACTATGGGATAGTTTGGGCTACGTTATATGGGTCAAGCTCAGGGTACTTTGGAGAGTTTGGTGGTTATGCCTTCCCTACTGAGCAGGATGATTTAATCCTAGAGTTAGGACACAGAGCTATTGTCCATCTAGGACTGTGTACAGGCAGGTACAGGTGACGAGGGCTAGGCCATTCACTCAGATTGTAATCTTCGGTATCGAGGAAGGGTTATGGTTCCTTAGTTGGCAGATCAGGGAGAGGAGATCCTTAGAGTGTTTTATTGCTCCCATTTTACAGTTCATCTAAGTGGCACGGAGATGTACCAAGATCTTCGTCGCTAGTATTATTGGAGTGGGATGAAGAAGCACGTTGGAGACTTTGTCAGTAGATGTCTCACGTGTCAGCAGGTTAAGACTGAGTACCAGAGACCAGCAGGGTTGCTCCAGCCTTTGAAGGTGGCAGAATGGAAGTGAAAGCATGTCACGATAGACTTTGTGACCTACTTGCCATGGACATCGCGGGGACATGACGAGGTGTGGGTGATAGTGGACCGACTTACCAAGTCAGCACACTTTTTGGCAGTGCGGATGACCTTCAGATTGGATGAATTCTGCAAGCTATATATACGAGAGATAGTCCGACTGCATGGGGTGCCCGTATCTATAGTATCGGATCGGGATCCCAAGTTTACGCCTCACTTTATAGAGAGTTTCCAGCGAGCCATGGGGACGCAGTTGACGATGAGTACAACCATTCATCCCCAAACGGACGGTCAGTCGGAGAGGACCATCCAGATTTTAGAGGACATACTGTAGGCATGCATCCTAGACTTTAAGGGTAGTTGAGAAGAGCATTTACCCTTAGTGGAGTTTGCCTACAACAGTAGTTATCAGGCGAGCATACAGATGGCATCCTATGGCACTATATAGGAAGCCTTGCCGTTCCCTGGTGTGTTTGACGGAGGTTGGAGAGAGACACTCTACGGGTCCAGATTTGATTAGGGACACTTCAGCTAAGGTGGACTTGAAAAGGAAACGTTTTCTTATGGCTCAAAGTTGGCAGAAGAGCTACGCCAAAGATGGCGACAACCTCTGAAATTTGAGGTGGGAGATCACGTCTTCTTAAAGGTGACACCTAAGAGAGGAGTGGTCAAATTCGAGAAGCAAGGGAAGCTGTCGTTGAGGTTTATCGAGCATTTTAAGGTACTCGAGAGGGTAGGTATAGTGGTTTACAGGTTGGCATTACCGCCAAATTTATCGGGTGTTCACGTAGTGTTCCATGTCTCTATGCTCCAGAAGTATACTCCTAATCCGACACACGTAGTGGATTGGGGTGAATTGATGGTTAATGCGGATGGGACCTTCGAGGAGGGACCGATGTGTATCATGCATAGTCGGGATCAAGTTTTGCGAGACAAGACTATGAGGCTAGTGTAGGAGTTGTGTGGCAGCACCAAAGAGTGGAGGAGGCAACGTGGGAGCGTGAGGACACCATTCGTACCAGTTATCTGTTCTTGTTCGAGGATGGGAGTATAAGTTTACAATTTTAAGTATGAGATTACTTGTTGCATATACATATGTTTAAGTGTGTATATGTGAATGAATTTCAGAGACAAAATTATTTTTAAGGGAAAAAGAACGTAAAACCCGGGTAAAATTGAACTTTTATGAATAAAAGGCTAAACGGTAATTTACCATTACGATGCGGGTTACAAACCTGAGTTTTTATAGAACCCGGATGACAAAACAGAACTCACCGTTGGATTCCTCTTGCGAAATCTAGTTACCCTGTCAATTTTTCGTCGAATTTTGAAATAGTCAGATTTTTTGCTTTTTACGAGACAGTTGAGCCTCGGGTGACCCAAAATCGAAATTCTGAATAAAATTATAAATTTTGAGAAATAATTGAGAATAATTTAAAATAAAAATACTTTAAACTTGAACCGAGACGAAATTTAATCGTTCGGGATGAAAACGGACCTGGAATTAAAAAGGGTCGTGTGGCGCGTTGTGCGCCAAGTATTCTAAAAATATAAATTGGGGGAAAAATCAGATTTTTCCCCCAATTTTCAGCCATTGTTCATCCGATAGAAAGAGGGAGAGAGAAGAGAGGGAAAAGAGAGAAAAACTCACATTCTCTCTACGATCTACGGAGCTACGGTGGTCGGATTCGTTCGAGCCAAGAGGTAAAGTCAATCTCCTCGTCAAGGGCTACGCTTACGTACCAAAAACAAGAGCTTTCACCGAAGGTGGGGAAAATAAAAAATTTGGGGAAGATTGGATTTGAGCTTGGGTTGATTCTTGGAGACTCCCAAGGGCATTTTTCACGTTATAAGAGGTAGGGGATTCTCCTACTTAGGTTTATTCACAACCTTGAATGTTATATTGAAATGGGTAGGTTAATATAAATATATAAGACTTGCCTATAGAAGTGATTTTTGTGAAATGGGTAATGAAATTAGGTAGAATATATTCTATCTTGAAATGGGTATGTTGAAATTGCTTAATGTAATTTCTTGAATTATTTGAATTGTGGGCATATTATGTGTTTACATGATATCTTGATTTGGAAGTGTGTTATTGCTTAATATGAGATAACATGCTTGGACTTGAGTTTTGGATAAAATGTTGATAAATGCATATTGGTTTATTGACATTGTGAGACATGAGAATTATATGCTTTTGATGTAATTTGTCATGGAGTATGTGAATTGGATTTGGAATAGTTCATATGGCACACATAGCATACTGAACATCATATTGTAGTTGCAATGAGAGATCGCCTTGCATATGTACGGAAACATTGTGATTGAGTGGGTGTGAATGCATGGTGTAGATAACACCACACTTGGTGGATGACAAGTAGGCTCGAGTGAGCTAGGTTGATGACTTGGCTGAGTCGCACGGTTTACATGATGTTAAGGGTTGGGGTTAGCAAGAAGGGCTAGAAGGTCCCCAGGGTGCAAGGCCCGGTGATTTGGATACGCACTTCCATTGGTATTAGTCCATAAAGTGTGTCGGTGTACGCGGGACTGTTGGTGGGAGTCCATAAATCCCGTGTCGGCTGGGTGCCGTTAGTGTAAGTCCATAAATACTCACCCCATAAAAGACCCTGGATTGGTAATGTCATTTGATGTGTACCATAAATGACCAAATTATACACATAAAAAATTGCAGGTATTGGAGAGCCGGGAAGGGCTTGGGATCATGGATGACAGGCAAATGCATATTAGCAATTGCATCTGTCAAAGAGCCAGGAAGGGCTTGAGTTGGGTAGTGAGAGTGAGTCTTATCTCATTCCATGACATTGTATTGTAAATTCCAACATTGATAGTGCGTTCATGCTTGGAATGTATGAATGGTGAATTGGTTGCATGTGAGCATTTCATGTGTATTTGGGTTGGGGAGTAGCCTATTTAGGAAATACTCTATTGAGCATGGCTCACTCTTTATAGAAAAATATTTCAGGTACGGGGTCTACGCCGATGGATGGCCCTCACTTCGAGCCTCGTGGATGAAGAAGCCGGAATGTGGCTTATTTTGAGAAAATTGTAAAATTTTTTTATTTAAAATAGTTTTTGGCATGTAAATATTGAAATTGTATTTGAACAATTGTAATAGGACTTGTATGAAAGCTTGTATAATGTAAAATGCACCATTATACATGTTTTCGGATGAAATTGATAAGTTTTTGATTGGATTGAAAATGGAAAATAGGTGAAACAGGCAGTCATTGGTAGGGTATATCGGTACACTGCTGTCAAGAGAGTTCAGCGTACCAGTACGCATATCGGTACGGTTTCCTAGACTTTTGAAATCTTCAAGTCTTCTTGCTATGCTTTTGGACTTTGAGTTCTTGGGTTCCAATAACACAAATAGACTTAAATTGCTATATATTGGGGCCCCTTGGACCCCGGTTGAATTAGATGAATATAGAACTACGGTTTTCATTTGTAGCAATAACTACTACTATGGAGAATGTTATTGACGTGGTGTCTGGTTAAGCGACATCCCTGAGTATTTTCACGGGTTGACGAGTTGTCAATGATTGATAAGGGACCCCCGAAATTTGGGGCGTCACAATACTCACTGAATGGTTTATAAGTAAAACCCAACCTTTGGTCATGCATTCAGAATTTGTAGGGGAAAAAAATTAAGAATCAAGTGTGAGAAGGAAAAAGATTGTCATTAGTTTGCAAACAAAATATATAACTAATACAAAACGGACACTGGGATATGACAATTCAAAAATATAAGACTCATGTATGTCAAAAATACAACTAATTAAAATAATATAATATATTTTTAGACAATAATAAAATAATAATATATAAAAAATGAAGCATATTTTATAATAATATTAATAATAAGATCTAGCAAATATTTTTTTTTTGATTAAAATTAAAATAGATTAAAATAAGCATCCATAATTGTTACCAAACATCATTACATACATTAACATTCATAATACATAAGTTACATAACAAAACACACACACACCAAGCTACAATCATTTTTAAAAAAATATTAGTCATGTTCGACTGAACTCATTATTTATGACACTTCTAGCTCTGTCAGACACATGTTTGGTTGTGTCCAACATTGCCACGAAACCCTCAAGAAGTATACATGCTTTCTAGCTTGCAACTGACCCACAATTTCGATTCGTTGTTATTATGTGATGTGCCTCGCTAGTTAATGGGATGCTGCAAGCTTCCATTACCCAAAAGTGGCGATCTGAATTTTTTTTTATTGTATTCCTTGTGAGTCGTATGGAACATCTGGCCAAGGAAATAAAGAAAGATAATACATTCATAAACCTAATTGATGTAGACTCTACATATACTTTTAAACACAAATCAATGCCAGCCCCTTTTGATTATATGCTCAAAAAAATATATTTAAAAAGATTTGAAAATTGTATGTAGTCCATAACTGCCTATAGAAATTCATGTGGGCTCACCTGGAGACACAAAAAATGTTAAGTATACGCATTCTATGAACAAAAGTAATTGCTAAAGTTTGATTACACCAAGAACAGATTTGTCCCTTGAAGTTCCTTGAGTACCAATTCTTTTTGAGTGAGCTCTCCACATCGAAGGGTGAGTGTAGATTTGCAATGTAGATAATTTTTAAGGATAAAGAAAAATTTTCTCAATGGAGTAACTCGCATTAAAGATTGAACTGTAACATTCACAAATTTGGACTTTCTAATGTTATTGAGTCTCACCTAAAAAAATTGTCAGAGCCATGACATTGTAATTAGCACCAGAGAATGGTGAAATTGGAAACTTGATTGTCTAAGTTTATATTCAAAATTGTCCAGAACACCAAGAATTAAATGTCATAATAATAAAAACAAATATTAGAACCATTAAGTGCCCTAGACCATTGCCTATTTCTATCAAGCTGCTGAGCTTGCGTTTGAGTAAACCTGCACAATAATATCAAAGAAATCGAACGAGTAGAATAATCAAAATAGGAATATAAAAAACTGTTGGAAAAATGTGTTCCAAAATAGTAAAATCACCTATTGATATTTCTGATATTATGTAACTTAAAGTAAAACAAAAACAGTAACAGTGATATACAAAATAATTACAAAGGAGAAACAGTTACACAAAAGAGTTACACAGTTTTCTGGCAGTATGATGAAACAGCTATAGCAAAGAGTTTTAGTAAAGAGTAACAATGACAGGCTTTCACGAAAGAGTTACAGCACACAGTTACACATACGTACTGTCTAAGTAAATTAAACACTGACCCGTTTGCAGACCAGGAACTGTGATTGAACTTCAATTAGATCAAGGCTAGTGTTTGACACTATGTCCTTAAGACAGATTTCGCCCCCACACACGGTGCTTATGGAATCACGAGCGTCTGCCTCCCAGGATACAATGATCTTTACATGGGCAGAAGTAGCACTCCAATCTCCCCGTCCAGCGAACCAAAATATGTTGTGTACTCTCTAAATGCAGACTGACTTAATGCCGAATGTAATGCACACATTGTCTGCCTTAATGCCTGACCGAATTTATTCTATTGTGTATATTTAAATGGGTGAATGAACCTGGGTATTTATAGACGCATTGGTGACTTTTCGGACAGTCACATACTAAAGGACATAACCCAGAAATACTAAGGACACAACCTTTAACAGCCAGTAGACACCTTTGAATTAACTGTACTTGTATAAACAGACACAACCTTTCGGTTTGGAAAGATGTGTAATCGTTTAATTTATTCATTTATTTAAATGAATTTTCTCCAAAAAGATAAGACAAGCCCACACTCGTACCCGAGCCCGGCCCGGCCCGGCCGGGTCGGGTCGTGGTCGTGGCGAGGCGGGCGGGCGGCGCTCGCGCGTGTGTGGTCAAACTAACGGCATGTAGGCGCTCGCTCCGCTCACAAAACTGTGGTACCCCTTGGGGCCCAACCCATGGAGCAAACTTGGACTATATATGCCCATGTTAAGCTTCTTCCTTAACCAATGTGGGATTGGTGTCACATCCCACATTGCACTTCCTTTATTTTCACCTTTCCAAGAGGGTCACTTTGGAGCCTATTTTCTCATTCATTTCTTACTCGATTTGAGCAAGTGAATATTCTACGTTATACTCCTCACGGAGTAGAATGTGAACCCACGAAAATTTATACGAAATAACAATTGGGTCCTACTTTAATTTTGGTTCAAAGTCGACCAAAAATCTGTTTTGGTCCAACAATCCCCCACATGAATGGTAAATTGGCTGTTAATATGCAAATGATAATGCTGACAACTATAGAGAGTACATCTTTGGAAAGATCATGCATCGAGATAGATAGCTTTTGGCCTTGAACCTTCCCTAGTGAAAGCCCATCGGACTTACCGGTGAAATAGTGAACGCGATGTCTTGAACTATTCAGCTGTTTGATAAATCAGATCGAATAGACTTCTCATAGTCTCTTTCCTAACACAATTGGTTCTCATGATTGTGTTCATTTTGGCCCTGAACAACTCCTGGTTTTCATGAGTGCTTTAGAGAATTCAGCCTTTACAAATTCTCACAGAAGCGGCCCCTTCACACCCATATAGGTGACTCCTATTAGGAATATCCTGCAATATCCCACTTGAATTTTCCAAGGTATAGGAATCATTAAAAGCATAGCTTACCCTAATAAACTTTGCAGGCAGCACTAGTTTATCATAAGAATAGGTAGGAGAGATTATCTCCTTAGTGCTTCTTTTGAATCACGCATAATTCGGTTGTCCCTTTGAACCTAGATCTTGGGATCTCCAGTCAACTAGGTTGGGTTGCCATTAAGGTGACTCTAGTGTCATAGGCTTTAATCCTATTCCCCTCGATATGCAATTTACTTGCTCTCTCGTTAAACCTTTAGTAAGTGGATCCGCTAGATTATCCTTTGACTTTATATAATCAATAGAAATAATCCCATTTGAGAGCAATTGCCTAATGGTATTATGTCTACGATGTATATGTCTAGACTTACCATTATACATGTCACTCTGTGCCCTTCCAATTGCAGATTGGCTATCCCAATGTATACAAATTGCTGACACAGGTTTAGGCCATATTAGAATATCCTCTAGAAATTGGCGAAGCCACTCAGCTTCTTCTCCTGCTTTATCTAAAGCAATAAATTCAGATTCCATTGTGGATCTAGCAATACACGTTTGCTTTGAGGATTTTCAAGATACAGTTGCACCACCAAGTGTAAAAACATAACCACTTGTGGATTTTGTATCTTTCATATCAGATATCCAGTTAGCATCACTATACCCTTCAAGTACAGCTGGATATCTTGTATAGTGCAATCCATAATTTAGGGTATATCTTAGGTATCTAAGAACCCTGATAATTGCCTTCCAATGGTCTACTCCCGGGTTACTCGTATATCTACTCAATTTACTAACTGAGTATGCTATATCTGGTCTAGTGCAGTTCATGACATACATTAGACTGCCAATGATACGAGAGTATTCCAATTGTGATGTGCTTTGACCAGTATTTTTAGACAAATGAAGATTTATATCAACTGGTGTTCTAGCAACGCTGCTTTCATCTTTGTCGAACTTCTCAAGTATTTTCTCAATATAATGTGATTGAGATAATACAAGTCCACCATATATTCTAGAAATTTTAATTCCTAGTATAACATCTGCAACACCCAAATCTTTCATATCAAATTTACTGGACAACATTTTCTTGGTAGTTGTAATAATATTATTATTACTACTTAAAATAAGCATATCATCCACATATAGACAAACAATGACATATCCATTATTTGTGTCTTTAACATAAACACATTTATCACATTCATTAATTGTGAAACCATTTGACATCATTACCTTGTCAAATTTCTCATGCCATTGTTTTGGTGCCTGCTTTAAACCATAAAGTGATTTAACAAGTCTACACACTTTCTTCTCTTGTCCCGGAGAAACAAACCCTTCGGGTTGCTCCATATAAATTTTCTCATTTAAGTCACCATTTAGGAAAGCTGTTTTCACATCCATTTGGTGTATCTCAAGATTATGCAATGCTGCAATAGCTATGAGCATACGAATAGATGTTATTCTCGTAACAGGAGAGTATGTATCAAAGTAATCAAGACCTTCCTTTTGTTTATAGCCTTTAGCTACAAGTCTAGCCTTGTACTTATCAATTGATCCATCAGTTTTCATTTTCCTTTTGAAAATTCATTTACACCCCAATGGTTTACTCCCTGATGGAAGATCAACCAATTCCCAGGTGTGATTTTGCATGATGGATTCAATTTCACTGTTTACAGCTTCTTTCCACATAGGTGCTTCAGGAGTGGACATTGCTTCATTGAAGCTTTGAGGCTCATTTTCTAACAATTATGTTAGAAAATCTGGACCATAAGACTTGGAAGTCTTTGCCCTCTTACTGCGTCTAAGTGCCTCTTCACTTTCATTATTTATAGACTCATGGTCTATATCACTAGTCAAAGTATCATGAGTTCTTTTAAGAGAGCTCCCATCATATGCATCTTTACAAGGAAAGTCATTTTCAAAAAATGATGCATTTGTTGACTCAATAATTGTATTGATATGTATATCAAGAATATCAGATTTATGCACTAGAAAATGATATGCACTACTATTTATTACATAATCAATAAATATACAATCAATGGTCTTAGGTCCTACTTTAATCCTTTTGAAAATAGGAACCATCACTTTAGCCAAACACCCCCACACTTTTAAATATTTGTAGGAAGGACTCCGACCTTTCCATAATTCATAAGGGGTTTTGTCTAACTTCTTATGGGGTAATTTATTTAAAATATAATTTGCTGAAAGCAAAGCTTCCACCCACAAGTTCTGAGGTAATCCTGAACTAATCAACATGGCATTCATCATTTCTTTCAATGTTCTATTTTTACGTTCAGCAACTCCATTTTGCTGAGGTGTATAAGGCGCAGAAGTTTGGTGAATAATACCATGTTCTTGACAGAACCGATCAAAAGGTGCATCATATTCACCACCTCGATCACTTCTTATTGCCTTAATGTTTTTGCCAAGTTGATTCTCAACCTCATTCTTATAATGCATAAATTTTTCCAATGCTTCATCTTTACTCCTTAGTAAATATACATAACAATATCTTGTGCAATCATCAATAAATGTAACAAAATATTTCTTTCCACCTCTAGTTTGAACATATTTCAAATCACATGTATCACTATGAATTAACTCTAGAGGTTCAGTACTTCTTTCAATGTTATGAAATGATGATCTAGTTAATTTTGATTCAACACATATTTCACATTTATGATTTGCATCAATGTTGAATTTAGGCAACAATTCTAAATTCATTAATTTACGCAAAGTATCAAAATTAACATGTCCCAATCTACCATGCCATACATTTGAAGACTCAAGCATATAAGCAGAAGATGTGTTTTTATTATTAAACTTAGATACAATGGTCATTACATTCATCTTAAAGAGCCCATCGCTCATATATCCCTTTCCTACATAAATCCCACTCTTTGTGAGAACAAATTTGTCGGACTCAAAAACCAACCTAAAACCCTTCTTACTCAACAACGATCCAGACACAAGATTCTTTCGAATTTCTGGAACATGTAACATATCATTGAGAGTAAGTTCTTTCCCAGAAGTCATCTTCAATATAACCTTTCCTTTGCCTTCAATTTTGGAAGTGGAGGAATTTTCCATGAAGAGTTGTTCTCCATCATTAATTGCTTCATATGAAGAGAACATCTTCTTATCCGAACATATGTGTCTAGTGGCCCCGGTGTCCACCCACCATTCCTTGGTATTTTCCACCAAGTTGACTTCGGATACTACAACAGAAAAATTTATGTTAGAAACATTTTCAGAAAGTTTTTCTACCTCGGTTATATTGGCTTGGGCAGCCTTCTTCTTGTGGTTCACTTGTGCTTTACGGTTTTGACAATCCTTTGCACGATGTCCCGGTTTATTGCACACAAAGCAGTTGCCTTTGAACCTTTTGGAATCACCATCCTTGGTCCCTTGTTGACCAACTTACTTCCTTTTCTTGTTGGTTTTATATCCCTCTTCAATCACATGTGCCTTTGACTCCATGGAATGATTACCCATTTTCTTTTCGGAGACTCTATTGTCTTCCTTAATCTTCAATCTCACGATCAAGTCTTCAAGCTTCATTTCTTTGTGTTTGTGCTTCAAATAATTTTTGAAATCCTTCCAATTTGGCGGTAATTTTTCAATAATTACAGCCACTTGAAAAGATTCACTAAGCAACATCCCTTCGGCATGAATCTCATGTAGGATCACTTGAAGATCTTGAACTTGACTTATGATAGTCTTGGAATCCACCATTTTGTAGTCAAGGAATCTGCCCACAACGAATTTCTTCATTCCGGCATCCTCCGTCTTGTATTTTCTATCCAAGGATTCCCACAGCTCTCTAGCCGTCTTGATTGGACTATACACATTATATAATGTGTTATCCAATCCATTGAGGATATAATTTTTGCATAGGAAATCAGAGTGCTTCCATGCATCCACCGCAGCAACAACTTGGTAGTCAGCCTCATTCTCACTACAAACAGGAGCATCCTCACGAACAAACCTTGCAAGGTTCAATGTAGTGAGATACAACAACATTTTCTGTTGCCATCTCTTGAAGTCATTCCCGTTGAACTTTTCGGATTTCTCTCCATGAGACACATGAGTAGGTACAGAGATAGGCACCACATGATTTGTAGTAACAGGAACATTATTATCATTTGCATCCATTTCTGATCAACAAAGATTACAAACTTTTAAAAATAAGAAAACAGTAACAATTTTCAAAGCAAGTTGTGAAAACAGATTCGGTGTAACTGTTTTGTGTCACTGTTTTGAAATTACTGTTTTAACGTATCTGTATGGTGTAACTGTTTAAAACATACACAGAAACAAAGTCACTATTTGGTGTAACTGTAACAATTTAGTGTCACTGTTTTGAACGAAGTCACTGTTTGGTGTAACTGTAACAGTTTGGTGTAACTGTTTTGAATTAATCACATAAACAGAACATGAAAATTTTCGTAACAAAATTTTCCAAGCCTTTTCTAACTATCACAAATTGAAAACTAGGTTTTAACAATTTGTAATATTTTAGAACACTAAAACATGTATCAGAAACACAACAAGTAATTAAACTAATGGTGTAACGAAAATTCTGTCTTAAGATTGTTGGAAAAATGTGTTCCAAAATAGTAAAATCACCTATTGATATTTCTGATATTATGTAACTTAAAGTAAAACAAAAACAGTAACAGTGATATACAAAATAATTACACAGGAGAAACAGTTACACAAAAGAGTTACACAGTTTTATGGCAGTATGATGAAACAGCTACAGCAAAGAGTTTTAATAAAGAGTAACAATGACAGGCTTTCACGAAAGAGTTACAGCACACAGTTACACATACGTACTGTTTAAATAAATTAAACACTGACCCGTTTGCAGACCAGAAACTGTGATTGAACTTCAATTAGATCAAGGCTAGTGTTTGACACTATGTCCTTAAGACAGATTTCGCCCCCACACACGGTGCTTATGGAATCACGAGCGTCTGCCTCCCAAGATACAATGATCTTTACACGGGCAGAAGTAGCACTCCAATCTCCCCGTCCAGTGAACCAAAATGTGTTGTGTACTCTCTAAATGCAGACTGACTTAATGCCGAATGTAATGCACACACTGTCTGCCTTAATGCCTGACCGAATTTATTCTATTGTGTATATTTAAATGGGTGAATGAACCTGGGTATTTATAGACGCATTGGTGACTTTTCGGACAGTCACCATACTAAAGGACATAACCCAGAAATATTAAGGACACTACCTTTAACAACCAGTAAACACCTTTGAATTAACTATACTTGTATAAACAGACACAACCTTTCGATTTGGAAGGAAGCAAAACCGTTTAATTAATTCATTTAAATGAATTTTCTCCAAAAAGATAGGACAAGCCCACACCTGTACCCGAGCCCGGCCCGGCCGGGTCGGGTCGTAGCGAGGCGGGCGGGCGGTGCGCGCGCGCGTGTGGTCTAACCAACGGCATGTAGGCCCTCGTTCCGCTCACAAAACTGTGGTACCCCTTGGGGCCCAACCCATGGAGGAAACTTGGACTATATATTCTCATGTTAAGCTTCTTCCTTAACTAATGTGGGATTTGTGTCACATCTCACATTGCACTTCCTTTATTTTTACCTTTCCAAGAGGGTCACTTTGGAGCCTATTTTCTCATTCATTTCTTACTCGATTTGAGTAAGTGAATATACTACATTATACTCCTCACGGAGTAGAATATGAACCCATGAAAATTTATTCGAAATAACAATTGGGTCCTACTTAATTTTGGCTCAAAGTCGACCAAAAACCTGTTTTGGTCCAACAAAAACAATTGAAGTTAAATATTAGTGAACATCGAGTTAAGAACATGTCGAATGTCATCTAATGAAGAGTAAATAATTTCATATCCATCAGGAAGGCAATAAAATTTCTTTGTTCGAAGATTGTGTAAACTTGGTGTCTTGCTTCAAGGCTATGAGTGTATGCATGAGATTTCTAGGATCTTTCTTGGTAATACTTCTCACAGACCAAACACGCATAAACATTCAAATTCGAAAGAGAAATAGAACAAAACTTCTCAAAATCAAAATAAAAAACCTGCAAACAAAAATCTATAAAATTCAAATGCATCTGCAAATAAAAAGCACGTAAAGCCACTATCACCTCAGGAATAATGAGATGTGCTCCAAATGAAATTCAGGAAGCTGATGAAACAACTTCTGCTTCTTGGAGTCCTCGACCATTGTATTCTCTTCTTCTTCTCTCTTTGTTTTCATTCTATTCACACATAGTCCAAAATTTTGGTGAGTTGAAAGTAATTGGAGGATCGATAAGATTGTAGACCGATGCCCACAAATTGATACAATAAAGAGCCTAAATTTAGAAATATAACAAAGCAGAGAAATGAGAGAATGGAAGACCGAGAAGATGCTCGAGAACATGATTTTCTTTATAAACAGAGAAAGATTTATTTGTTGTGGGAGACAATGAGTTGTAAAAATTTTAGTGTTAATTTAAGGAAATTAAATATAATTAATATATTAATTTAAGAAAATCAAATACAATCAGATGATCGTGCACTGTCATTGCTTGTTGAACAATGTAGCTAATCAATTTGATGCTAAGGGAGGATCAAAAGACATAGTGGATATGATTGACTTTATAACAATAGTTAAGGATAAAAACGGAATACAAATATTTTTAATGTATCCTCACTTTTTAACTAGCATATATATATATATATATATATATAATATTCTTGGACTCTATCTTGGTATCTTTATTGGATTAGGACTTGGAGCTGAATAGACAATCATCCACCTTGGCTCCAATTGGATGATTTGGTCAACTAGTCGACACTTAACTAAATATTCAATGACATATATTCAATGCCAGGATTTAAAAATAACTGAAGAGAGGGTTGGTGAAAATTATAATGAAACCCTCCATGCTAAAACGAAGATGATACCCCTCACGTCAATTGGTGTAAACATTATATTATATAGTGAATCCTAAAGTAATTATCTAATTATTTTAATAATTTTTATTTCTCGTCTCGTTTAATCACAGGATTGTGGATCCGCTGGCTTGTTCTAATTAATGCTCCATCATCCTTAAACATGCTTTCCCAAAGTACCTATAATGTTTACCTTGTAAGATTTCAGTAATTAATGCGTTAAAGCAACTAAAATGATTATAATTATTAGAACCCTACTGGACATTGAACCAATAAAAAGACCAGGTCAATGATTCACTGGTTCAATCGTTGAGTCAACTAGTCTGACAGGTCGCATAATAAAAAAACAAAATATATTATTAATAATGATGAATAGGTACAAAAATAATATTTTCACATTATGGTAGATCAAATAAGAACACAAAAAAATTCACTAATCACCTATTTTCTTTGATTATTTATCAAATCTAATATAATATCAACAATCCACAAATTGGAATTACAAATTAACGTAAGTAGCGGTATTATGATGATGAAAAAACATTAAAAAAAAGATTAAAATAAAAGCTATAAAGCAAGAAGAGAAGATGACTAAAGCCAATGGTACACTGCTAAGTGCTAACAATGTATCCCTCATCAGAAAACAATAGCGAAGAAGCACAACTCCGCTTCTATATAAAGGTGAACCAAAACATGACAGCTTGTAAGTGACCAGTGAGATTTGGTTGAACTGTCTGGTTTACACCACTTTTGTTAAAAAATGTCCGGTCAAAAACGTCCGGTTTGACTGGAATTTGACTGTTTGATTTCTTAAGCGATTTAATCTTAAAATTGAATTAGCTTAGAGCTTGATTCACCGGTTTACTAGTTGGATCGATTGGTCTAGTTCTGAAAACGATAAGTGAAGATTTAATAACCTTTCAGGGTTAATGGTGTTGATAGAAATCTATAATATAAAACAAGGTTAATGGTGTTGATAGGAATTTATAATATAAAAAAGAGCAATTTTAACATCTAACGTTGTCAAATCAAAGCTTCAACATCCGATGGTCTTGGTCTCAAATCAAGGGTTCAACATCCAACAGTCTCAAATCAATTAATCAAACAAATGCTACGATTTTAAATCAATTCACCCCTAACTTTTTTTTTTCAAAAATCTATTCACTCTCCTCTCAGTCACTTCACATGTCAGCCGCCTCCCCACTATCTCTTTTTCCCCCCCTCCCATTCTGTCAGAGAACTATCCCTATGTTACTGCTTACCATCTCTCTCTCACTCTCTCATACACACACACACACTCACCGATGACACCACCATCGGCCCAGTAACATCGCCACCGCTACACCCCACAACAATCATACCCCCTGGTATTACTGTTCTATGCCTCTCTCTCACTCACACCGCACACACATTCATTGGAATTGGGTTTGCTTTGTTTCAGTGGTTTTTGGTCTCCAAGGTGAGGGTAGCAAGAGGTTTGGACAATGGCTTCGCCAAGAGGATGAACAAGAGGATGGTATTGACACCAATGAGGCCGAATTTCTGAATTCCAAGGTGCGTGTGTGCTGAATTTCAGTTGGTGAGCTCTCTCTCTTTCTCTTTCACACTCTAAACGAACCCCCTCACCCAGCTTTCCCTTTTTCCCTCCTCTGCTTCTCTCTCTCACACACATGCAACCCACCCCCTTCTTCCCCCTCTGCCAAGACCACCCCCTTCTTTCACACATACACACAAAAAAGTCCATGTTACCATTGTAATCGCCTTTGCGTTCTAGGCTGTTGGAGCGAAAGAAGAAGTCCATGGTACCATTGCAATTGCCTTATGGTCTCATTGCCTTATGTCCAGATTATATTATTCAATTCGTAAAAAGTTTTACTAAGAGTTCAAGAAAGTGGGGCATACGCAAACATGTAAACTCAGTAGGTTTATGTGACTTTAATTATTTTTCATATTATCAATTTAATAAGTGGCTCTTTGAAAAATGCTTCTACATAATTGTGTTTATGTGATATGGGTATGCTTTGTTTTTGTCATCCTTAGAGAATTTGTGTTCATTCTATAGTCCATTGGTTTGCATTGGTTTTATATTATACAGTCCATTGGTTTGCATTGGTTTTATATTACACAGTCTATTGGTTTTCTATTTTCAATTTCCTTTGAAATATATTTTGCTTTGGAATGTATTTATACTTGAAAGTGCATACCTAATGTGTAAATTAGAAAAAATTTAGTTGCTACAGTCCATTGGCTTTATATTATAGATTTCCTTTGAAATATATTTTGCTTTGGAATGTATCTATACTTGAAAGTGCATACCTAATGTGTACCTTAGAAAAGCTTTGGTTGCTTGGAATATTTGACAAATATTACTTTCTACAGTAGTTGTACCTTACTTTGATCATTCTTTGTTGATATCTCATTGATTTACTTTCTATAGTAGATGTACCTTAGTTTGTTTACATGTGCTTTGTTGCATTAAATGGGTTACAAAAGTGAAATTTATGTCTGTGGTTGCATTTGGATGGCAAGTAGAATTTTTTTGGTACTTCCGTTTGATGAATTATGTCTTTGTTTCTTTTGGGTTTGGATTCGAATTTTTTGTTAAGTTTGTGCTTTTCTATTGCTGAATGTGACTCTCCAATCGTCCTGTTTTGACTCAATTAACTCCCGTGTCAACGGCGAGTCAATCGGAAGATAGAAATGGCCTATTAAGGTCATGGTTCCAAGGTCTCACTAGAAGTTTATAAGAATTATCTGTACCTAGAGTTATCGCGTGTACAAACAAACAAGTAATTCTTCATGACATTCAATCATGGCTTTAATAGTTCATCCTTTTAATGAAGGTCGATAACGGGGGATGATTAAAGGGTAGTCATGAAGATCTAGCCGGGGTACTTGCCTTGAAACGAAGAGCCTTTCTATGCAGGAGTCATCCTTTTCATATGAGGCTATCGATTACACAAAGTACTTTAGCTTTGCTAGATGCAATCAATCATCCAAAAGCAAGAGAATATGAACATTAAGCATTAGAACAAAGCATCATATGATATCCGAGTAATCACCACATGTCCTTTACCTCTTACTAAAGAGTGAATGATAAACTACTCCCTCTTCATAGCTTTGGTAAAGCTAGAAAAGTGAGTGATGCTCATCCCTCAAAGTAGAGGGCTTCACGACGTAAAAGTATAATTAACAAAGAGCTAATCTTCAACGAAGAATGAGTGAATCACGTTCCACCCTTCACGCCTTTGGTAAAGTTCTAGAAAAGTGGAAGAGTTTCACTCCTCTAAGCAAGAAGGGAGCTCAAATAATGAAAGTGCAAGACATAAGTAAAAGCATGTATGTAAGAGCATAAATGTAAAGACTAGAAGGAAATAAAGGCATAAATGTAAAGACTAAATGTAAATCAAGAACATAAATGTAAATAAATGAATTACAACTCTTAAGTAAATGTAAATGTGAACATTAATGTAAAGGAAATGAGAGGGAATCTAAACTCCCCACTTCTTCTTGTAAAGAAAAAGACTAAGACAAGAATTGAAATGGATGTGATGAAATGCTAAATGGTGAACCTCTCAAATGGTTCCACCCATGTGTGTCTCTTCTACACAAAGCTAAGTGTATTTATAGGCAAGGAGAAGGCAGGGAGGGGGTAAAAGAATAGAGCTGGGCGGCAAAGTCAATGTGAAATGCCAACCACTCTGCAGGCAGTCTGTCCACACCGTTCGAACGGTTTTGGCGTTCAAACAGTTCCTCTGTCTTTGCTCTCTACCGTTCAAACGTCAGAAGGATGCAATCCATGTCAGTTATATCAGTCCACACGTGGTTTTTGTCCCAAAATCTTCCTCCAAGTCTTCATGCAGATCTTCCCTCCATGTCCTTACAGAATCTTAACTGATATGTCCAATAATCCCTCGGGCGTTCGAACGGTGGCCACCGTTCGAACGTGGCACTCAAGTGCCTGGGCCTTCTGACTGCAACTTTGCAAGTCTGCAACACGCCATGTCTTCAGTCAGTCTGATCTTGTCCTTGCTCCAGTAGACGTTCGAACGTTAAGTACCGTTCGAACGTAGTTCTTGAATCTCTAGGGTCTTGGGTTTTTCCTGCAACACAGATAGCAGTTTCTGGCCTGGTTTATCATGACTGTTCGAACGGTGTTTGACGTTCGAACGTTCCTTCCTTATTCCAAGCTTCTGCAACTAGTTCCTTAAAATGTTGTGATTGCCACCAAGGGATGCTTTTTGTTGCCTTTGTACCCTTGTTCACTTTAAGACCTAAAACATCATTTTTTAAGCTCCACCAAAGCATAATTAGTCCAAAACATGGCATAAGAGTAAGCTATTTTGAGTGTTAATCACACTCCCTATGACCAACTCGTGCCTTTTCGGCCCTTTGACACATGCAAGTTACAATCATGCAATTGCCCGTCATCCTTGATTCCAAGCTCTTCCCGGCTCTCCTACACATGCAATATCCTATGTGTATCAATCCGTCATTTATGTTACACATCAAATGACATTTTCAATCCGGGGTCTTGTATGGGGTGAGTGTATATGGACTTACACCAAGGGTACCCAACCGACACGGGATTTATGGACTTCCACCAACGGTCCCGCGTACACCAATACACATTATAGACTAATACCAACGACAGTGCGTATCCAATCACTGGGCCTTATACCCGAGGGATCTTCTAGCCCTTCTTGCTAGCCCCGACCCTCAACCATACAAACTGTGCGACTCGGTCAAGTTATCGACTTAGCTTACTCGAGCCCACACGTCTTCCACCTATGTGGTGTATGACTACTTCCATGCACAACCACCCATTTTATGCAATGTTCCCATTCATATGCAATGCAATATCTCATTGCAACTCTACCTCAATGTTCAAGATGCAATGTATGCCATATGAATCATTTCATGCCCAATTCATACAATCTATGACAAATTATATCATAAAGCATATAATTTTCATAACTTCCAATGTCAATAAACAATTTCGCATTTATCAACATTTTATCTAAACTTGATTCACAAGTATGTTATCTCATATTAAGCAAACAACTTGTATTCAAATCTAGGCATTTTATAACCACATAACATACCCACAATTTCACACAATTCAAGAAATCACATATAGCAATTTTTACATACCCAATTCAAGATAGAAAGTATTCTACCTAATTTCAATACCCATTTCACCAAGGTATAATTTAAATACATTACATGCCTATATAACACAATTTCTCATGGGATTTCTCAAAATAAATTACCACATTTTCTTAATTCCAAGCTAGGAATTTATAGTAATCTATTTCTATTCTCATTCTCATGCCCATTTTATTTCAATTGGCAAGTGATATAGCTATCTATCAACCTACCCATTTCATTTAACATTCTAGGTTGTGAATACCACCCAAGTAGAAAAATTTCTTACCTCTTGTAGCATGAGGAATGTCCGTAGAAGCTCCAAGGGACAAACCCAACTCCAATCCAAGCTCTCCCAAGGAATTTTGGTTTTCCACCTTCGGTGATAGCCCTCCTGTTTGGTGTGTACGCGTAGCCCTCGTCGAGGAGATCAACTTCCCTCTTGGCTCGCACGGATTCAAGCTCTCTAGCTCCGTAGATCGTAGAGAGAAGTTAGAGCTTCCCTCTCTTCTCTATCGGCTGGAATGGATAAACCAAATGGGGGAAAAATCTGATTTTTCCCCTGTTTATATTTTTAGAACAGTGGGCCCATAATGCGCCACACGTCCATTTTAATTCCGGGCCTGTTTTCATCCCGAAACGATTAAATTTCGCTCCGGTTCAAGTTCAAAATATTTTTAATTTATCTTAATCTCATTTATTTTAGAAATCTCATAATTTTTTCAAAGAATTCGTATTTGGGTCTCCCAAGGCCTGATCGCCTCGTAAAACGCGAAAAATTCGACTATCTCGGAATTTGATGAAAATTTACATGGTCACTAGATTTTCGAGACGATTCCAATGGTGAGGTCCGTTTCATCATCCGAGTTCTAGAAAAGTTCAAGTTTACAACCCAAACTATTGTGATAATTTACCATTTTTCCCTTTATTCTTAAAAGTTTAAATTTATCAGTGTTTTTACATTGTTTCCCCCTTAAAAGAATTTCGTCCCCCAAATTCATTCACACATGCACACTTAAATACATGCATATGCAACAAGTAATCACATATTTAAAATTATAGATATGTACCTCCATTCAGCCAAAATTCACACTTACTGAACTTGGCGTACAACTGGTGGTCTCTCAAGGTCTGAAGAACAATCCTCAAATGACTCATGCTCCTCCTCAGACTTGGAGTAGATCAGAATGTCATCAACAAACACCACGACGAACTGATCTAAATAGGGTTAGAACACCATATGCATGAGATCCATGAATGCTGTCGGGACATTTGTTAACCCAAATGGCATCATTGTGAACTCGAAATGTCCATACCACGTTCTAAACGCCGTCTTAGGGATATCTGTCTCCCTAATCCTCAACTGATGGTAGCCCGTTAGGAGATCTATCTTGGAGTATACTCTTACTTCCCTTAGCTGATCAAACAAATCATCTATCATCGGCAAAGGGTATCTATTCTTGATAGTGACCTGGTTCAACTGCCGATAGTCTATGCAAAGTCGAAGGGTTTTGTCCTTCTTCTTGGCAAACAACATCGGAGGCGGGTGCTAAGGACAAGAAGAAGGAGGGCCAATCCTCTTCTTCTAGTTTGGGGAAGAAGCAAAAGACATCTACTCCATAGGGATAGGGCCACGGTCATCAAGGCCAAGGTCAAGACCAAGGTCGATTTTCCCAAGATGGGGGCAACTTCGGGACTACCTACCAGGCAGGCCAGAAGACTTATTTTTGTTGTCGCCTGTTGGGTCACTTAAAGCGAGATTGCCCTTAGAGGTAGGGATACCAGGGTTACGAGACACCTCAGTCCCTATCTTCGGTGGGACAGTCAAAGACGCGTTATATTTCTCCCTACCCCACTATGGGCCAGGAAAACCAATACTAGTTCCAGGCTACTACTCAGACTCCTACCATTTTTCGAGCAGGGACTCCACAATCAGGCCAGATAGGCCAGGGCATGGGTCGAGGTCGAAGACAGGGCTTGCAGGCCAGAACTTCGAGGACTCAAGGGTTTGTTTACGCCATGGTGCCACAAACTGAGCTGGCAAATCAGTCGGTGATGCAGGGTACATTCCTACTTTCTCGCTTATGGGCTAAAGTGTTGTTTGATAGTGGGGCATCACATTCATTTTTATCTGCATCATGTGTTAGAGATTTGGGATTTGAGGTGGATACCTTGGAAGAGCCATTGCATGTAAGTTCTCCTCTAGGAACTAGAATGAGGGTTGATCAGATATGTCAGGGTTGGAGTTAGAGATCTCAGGAATTCTACTCACTGTGGACCTTCGGGTCATGGACATGTTGGAGTTCGATGTCATCCTAGGGATGGACTGGTGAAGTGCTCGGTCTTATGAAACCTTTGTCTAACAGTTCCTATAATGTGACCATGAGTTCTATACCTCAGCGGGTGCCATCCTATGTGGAGTCATAGAAATAGGCGAAGTACCCAGATGCAAATCAATGCTAGATTTCACATCCCTATGGGGAGGTAATCCTGGTAGTTTGTCCAAAAAAACGTCTGCATACTCACAAACGACCCGAGGTACCCAAACTCTTGTCTAACCACGTCCTCCACGGTAAGGCTCACAAGCCAACCCATCAGCTGCCCGTGCCATCGAGAGTCATACACGGCTTGGGGCAAAGCATTGTGCTTCTTCCCGTGAAACTTAAAACAAACTCCATCCGGCGTATAAATAGTGACCCTCTTCCATTTATAATTAATAACAACACGATGTGCAATCCACCAGTCCATCCCTAGGCTGACATCGAACTCCGACATGTCCATGACCCGAAGGTCCACGGTGAGTAGAATCCCCGAGATCTCTAACTCACAACCCCGACATATTTGATCAACCCTCATTCTAGCTCCTAGAGGAGAACTTACATGCAATGGCTCTTCCAAGGTATCCACCTCTAAGCCCAAATCTCTAACACATGATGCAGATATAAATGAATGTGATGCCCCACTATCAAACAACACTTTAGGCCATTAGCGAGAAAGTAAAAATGTACCCTGTATCACTGATTGATCTGCCGGCTCAGTTTGTTGCACCATGGCGTAAACACGCCCTTGAGTCCCTGAAGTTTTGGCTTGTAAGCCCTATCTTCGGCCTCGACCCATGCCCTGGCTTATCTGGCCTGATTATGGAGTCCCTGCTCGAAAAATGGTAGGAGTCTGAGTAGCACCCTCGAACTGGTACTGGTTTCCCTGGCCCATATTAGGGTAGGGAGGAATATAATGCATCTATAACTATCTCACCAAAGATAGGGACTGAAGGGTCCCGTAACCCCGGGATCCCAGCCTCTGAGGGCAATCCCGCTTTATGTGACCTGGCTGGCGACAACGAAAACAAGTCTTCTGGCCTGCCTGGTAAGTAGTCTCGAAGTTGCCCCCACCATGGGAAAATCGACCTTTGCCTTGATGACCGTGGCCCTGTCCCTATGGAGTAGAAGTCCTTTGTTTCTTCCCCGAACTAGAAGAAGAGGATTGGCCCTCATTCTTCTTGTCCTTAGCACCTACCTCCTGGATGCTTCGAGCGTCTTCCACTTCTCTCTCAATGGCCATTGTTGTTTCGACTATTGTATCTAAATCTTGCAGGCAGAGGCCTACAATCTTTCCTCGCATAGACAATTTCAAGCCATTCTCAAACTTTCTCACTTTGGCCAAGTCGGTGGCCATGTAATCATCAGCAATACGGGCTAGTTCTGTGAACCTAGCCACGTATTCCATCACCGTCATCGTGCCCTGCTTCAATACTAAGAATTTATGAGCCTTCGCATGTCGAACGGTCGCCAGGAAATACTTGCTCATGAAGAGCTCCTGGAACTCTTCCCATGTCATCGTCTCCAAGTTCTTGGATTCTGTCACCCAATCCCACCATACTTGGGCTTTTCCTTCTAGCTGGAATGCCGCTAGTCTTATCTTAGAGGTATATGAGGTGATCTCTATAGCCCTTAAGATCTCGTTTACTTGCCGGAACCGATGGTCGACCCCCATCGGATTCGTCCCTCTCGTGAACAATAGAGGCTTGTGAGCGTTGAAGTGTTGGAGGTTACTCGTACCTCCCTGATTGGCATTGGCGTTAGCTTGTGCAACCGTGGCCGCCATCATACCCATAGTCTCATCAAACGCTTGTTGATCAAAGGCCGGTGGTGGTTGATTATTGTTCCTTCCACCGCCTCGGCGTCCTCTTCCTCTACTTGCCATCTACACCCATGTCAAATGGCAACAACACGCTAACTTAGTATCCCGAACTAGGGATCAAGTGCAAACTTTGAGAATTTTCTCATTGTCTCACTAATAGGGCACATGTCACCCACTAGTAGACCTTCGTACCATGAACCATCCGTTCACCTTTTTTCCCACACCCAAGGTTAGGTTTTCTAACCATAGTGTGTTCACTTCCATACACATTTTACCATGTATACAAATCACATAACAAATACCACATAACATGTAGTAAGTAAAGCACATAACATGAAATGCACATGGAATGCAATGGTTTAGACCTAATGCCCATCAAGCCCTAGGTAATTCGTGTACCTAAGCTCTGATACCAAGCTGTGACACCCCAAAAACCGGAGGTCCTTTTTAAACCGTTGACCACCCGTCAACCCGCGGAAATAAAAGTTCTTTTCTCAATTCCGGACTTTAGGTCCAAACAAATCCCCTTAATCAGGACTTTAATGCACGTGTGAATTCCATGTTCTTTTTGTCATTTAATTCGTCCAAGGTGTTAGGTACCTCAAGATACTTCATTTTTCGTCAATTTGCATCCTTTGAATCAAGGAAGACAAGATCGAAAAGCATGGGAAACAAATATAAAAATTCAACATCTTTCGACAGTACCAGTACACAGTACTGGTACGCAACTGTACCGGTACGCTGTACCGGTACACAACAGTACCAATACTGCGTACCGGTACGTCGAACTCTCTGGACCAAAGTGTACTGGTACACCGTACCGGTACACAACAGTACCGATATGCAGTACCGGTACGTCGAACTCTCTAGAGTAAGTCGTACCGGTACTGTCTACCCAAAATTTTTCATTTCGTCCATTTTTTTGTTTCCAACTCATTCCAAACCTTATTAAAACCAACCCAACACTTAAATAACATGTAATTGGGCATTTCACAAGGTTCATACAAATTCTGTTGCAACATTTGAATGCAATTTCATTTAATTACATACCAAAAGTAAATATTCATTTCAATTTTACAATTTTTTTCAAAATGAGCCACATTCCGGCTTCTTCATCCTTGAGGCTCAAAGTGAGAGCAATCCACTAGCACGAACCCTGCACCTAAAATATTTTCCCATGAAGGGTGAGCTACGCTCAATAGAGAACCTCCTAAATAGGCTACTCCCCAACCCAAATGCACATGAAATGTTCACATGCAATCATTCCACCATTCACATATTCCAAACACATATATGCCATCAATGTTGGAAATTTACAATGCAATGATATGGGATGACAAGAGACTCATTCCCTTTGACCAACTCGAGCCTTTTCTGACCCTTCGACACATGCAAGTTGCAATCATGCAATTGCCCGTCATCCTTGATCCCAAGCCCTTTCCGGCTCTCCTACACATGCAATATCCTATGTGTATCAATCCGTCATTTATGTTACACATCAAAATATATTTTCAATCCGGGGACTTGTATGGGGTGAGTGTTTATGGACTTACACCAACGGTACCCAACCGACACGGGATTTATGGACTTCCACCAGCGGTCCCGCGTACACCGACACACTTTATGGACTAATACCGACGGTAGTGCGTATCCAATCACCGGGCCTTACACCCGAGAGATCTTCTAGCCCTTCTTGCTAACCCCAACCCTCAACCATACAAACTGTGCAACTCGGCCAAGTTATCGACTTAGCTTACTCGAGCCCACACGTCATCCACCTATGTGGTGTATGACTACTTCCATGCACAACCACCAATTTTATGCAATGTTTCCATGCATATGCAATGCAATGTCTCATTACAACTCTACCTCAATGTTCAAGATGCAATGTATGCCATATGAATCATTTCATGCCCAATTCATACAATCTATGACAAATTATATCATAAAGCATATAATTTTCATAACTTTCAATGTCAATAAATAATTTCGCATTTATCAACATTATTTCTAAACTCGACTCACAAGCATGTTATCTCATATTAAGCAAACAACATGTATTCAAATCTAGGCATTTTATAACCACATAACATGCCCACAATTTCACACAATTCAAGAAATCACATTTAGCAATTTCTACATACCCAATTCAAGATAGAAAGTATTCTACCTAATTTCAATACCCATTTCACCAAGGCATAATTTAAGTACATTGCATGCCCATATAACACAATTTCTCATGGGATTTTCCAAAATAAATTACTACATTTTCTTAATTCCAAGCTAGGAATTTATAGTAATCTATTTCTATTCTCATTCTCATGCCCATTTAATTTAATTTCATTTCAATAGGCAAGTGATATAGCTATCTATCAACCTACCCATTTCATTTAACATTCAAGGTTGTGAATACCACCCAAGTAGAAAAATTTCCTACCTCTTGTAGCGTGAGGAATGTCCGTAGAAGCTCCAAGGGACAAATCCAATTCCAATCCAAGCTCTCCCAAGGAATTTTGGTTTTCCACCTTCGGTGAAAGCCCTCCTTTTTGGTGTGTACGCGTAGCCCTCGTTGAGGAGATCGACTTTCCCTCTTGGTTTGCACGGATCTGAGCTCTCTAGCTCCGTAGATCGTAGAAAGAAGTTAGAGCTTCCCTCTTTTCTCTATCGGCTGGAATGGCTGAACCAAATGGGAGAAAATCTGATTTTCCCCCTGTTTATAATTTTAGAACACTTGGTCCATAATGCGCCACACGTCTATTTTAATTTCGGGTTCGTTTTCATCCCGAAATGATTAAATTTTGCTCCGGTTCAAGTTCAAAATATTTTTAATTTATCTTAATCTCATTTATTTTAGAAATCTCATAATTTTTTTAAAAAAATCGTATTCGGTTCTCCTATGGCCCAATCGCCTCGTAAAACGTGAAAAACTATGAGATTTCTAAAATTTATATGATCACACGTCTATCTCATAATTCGATGAAAATTTATATGATCACTAGATTTCACAAGACGATTCCAATGGTGACGTCCGTTTCATAATCCGAGTCCTAGAAAAGTTTAAGTTTACAACCCGAACTGTTGTGGTAATTTGCCGTTTTGCCCTTTATTCTTAAAGTTTAAATTTAACCGAGTTTTTACATAGAGGGTTCTCCTAATTAGGTTTATTCACCACTTTAATTGTTATGATGAAATGGGTAGGTTAATATGGATATATATATGACTTGCCTATAGAAGTGATTTGGTTAAATGAGTATTGAAATTAGGTAGAATATATTCTATCTTGAAATGGCTATGTAGAAATTGCTTAATGTAATTTCTTGAATTATGTGAATGTTATGTGTTTTCATAATGTCTTGATTTGGAAGTGTGTTATTGCTTATATGAGATAACATGCTTGGACATGAGTTTTGGATAAAATGTTGATAAATGCATATTGGTTTATTGACATTGTGAGACATGATAATTTTTTTTTTTTATGTAATTTGTCATAGATTATGTGAATTGGGTTTGGAATAGTTCATATGGCACACATAGCATATTGAACATTATATTGTAGTTGCAATAAGACATTGCATTGCATATGTACGAAAACATCGCGATTGAGTGGGTGTGAGTGCATGGTGTAGTCAACACCACACTTGGTGTAGGACAAATGGGCTCGAGTGAGCTAGGTCGATGACTTGGCTGAGTCGCACTGTTTGCATTGTGTTGAGGGTCGGGGTTAGTAAGAAGGGCTAGAAGATCCCTCGGGTGTAAGACTTGGTGATTTGGATACGTACTTCCGTTGGTATTAGTCCATAAAGTGTGTCGGTGTACGCGGGACCGTTGGTAGAAGTCCATAAATCCCGTGTCGATCGGGTACTATTGGTGTAAGTCCATAAATACTCACCCTATAGAAGGACCCGGATTGATAATGTCATTTGAGGTATAACATAAATGACGGAATTATACACATGAAAAATTGCATGTGTTGGAGAGTCGGGAAGGGCTCAGAATCATGGATGACGGGCAAATGCACACTAGCAATTGCATGTGTTGAAGAGTTGGGAAAGGCTCGAGTTGGATAGTGAGAGTGAGTCTCATCTCACTCCATAGCATTGCGTGGCTCACCCTTCGTAGGAAAATATTTCAAGTACGGGGTCTACGCCGATGGAAGACCCTCACTTTGAGCCTCGTGGATGAAGAAGCTGGAATGTGGCTTATTTTGAGAAAATTGTAAATTTTTTGATTTAAAATGGTTTTTGTCTTGTAAATATTGAAATCGTATGTGAACAATTATAATAGGACTTGTATGAAATCTTGTATAATGTAGAAAACATCATTATATATGTTTGGGAGAAATTGATAAGTTTTTGAGTAGATTGAAAATGAAAAATAGGTGAAACAGGCAGTTTTTGGCAGAGCGTATTGGTACGCTGCTAACCAGAGAGTTCTTCGTATCGGTACGCATACCGGTTCGCTAAACTCTAGAGAGTTCACCATACCGGTACCGGTACAGTTTCTCATATTTTTTAAAATCTTCAAGTCTTCTTGCTATGCTTTTGGACTTTGAGTTCATGGGTTCCAATGACACAAATAGACTTAAATTGCTATATATTTGGGTACCTTGGACTCTGGTTGAATTAGATGAATATAGAACTACGGATTTCATTTATGGCAATAATTACTACTATGGAGAATGTTATTGATGTTGTGTCGTATTAAGCGACATCCATGGGTATTTTTACGGGTTGACGAGTTATCAACGGTTGATAAGGGACCCTTGAATTTTTGGGGTGTCACGAAATTAGCATAAAATTGAACTTCAGGATTTTCACTATCAATAACAGAATTAATTAAACAGGCTTGTAGAGGGTCAAAATAAAAAGTGTTAATTTTCTCCTCTACAATCTTACCAATTTCATCTATCTCATAAATTTCGTCCTCCTCACCTGGATGCTTTATCACATTAAAGATGTTCAATTCACTAGTCATATTTTCAAATGAAAGTTTCATAACTCCATTCCTACATTTAATCAATGCATTTGATGTAGCTAGGAATGGTCAGCCCAAAATAAGAGGTATGTATGTGGAAGCATTCAAAACTGGTTGAGTGTCTAAGACAATGAAATCTACTAGAAAATGGAATTGATCAACTTGGACAAGAACATCCTCCACAATTCCTCGTGAATTTTTTACAGATCGGTCTGCTAATTGTAGTGTAACATTAGTAGGTTTTAACTCACTTAACTCTAGTTGTGTATATGCCGAATATGATATTAAATTAACAATGACTCCAAGATCTAGTAGTGATTGTTCAATTCTAAAATTTTCAATATGACACGAGACTGTGGGACTACCTGGATCTTTCTGTTTGAGAAATGTGTCCTGTTGTATTATAGTATTAACTTGTTCCGTTGAGAATGCTTTCTTTAGTACATTAGTTCTTCTTTTTATTATGCACAGATCTTTTAAGAATTTTGCATAAACTGGAACTCTTTTTATTGCATCCAATAAAGTAATGTTAATTTTTACTTGTTTGAATAGTTCAAGAATGTTAGATTGGTCCTTTTCAATTTGAAGTTGTTTAACCCTTTGAGGAAAAGGTAAAGGAATAGGACATGGAGGATCTTTCTCACTTTGTATTCCTGGTTGCTTTCAATTAAAGGTTCAGGTTCAAGTGGTTCGTTTACAGGAATTGACTCACATATTGATTGACATCAATTAGTGGTAAATTAGAAGTATTAAAAAAGTCG
>CM042190.1:6039210-6062781 GCA_023539305.1 Ilex asprella | reverse complement strand
AGCGAACTGAGAAGTTTTGCTCCTGCTGAAGAAAGCAAAACTGTGCCAAAAGAAGAATCAGAGGATGAAGGGGAGTCGCTCATCTTACATCTCCTCGAGGACGGTTCAACTCTGTCCTCCTCCTCAGACTCCGAGGGAGACAGGTCAGGCGAACTGCAATCAAAATGAAAGTCGATGGAAGCTGCTGCGGCACTAAACAAGGAGAGATTGCAAATCGTCATCAGTTCGGAAAAAGACATCGGCATGGATCGCTTCACCTGCTCGATTCTCATAGCCTCCGGCAAATCCGGTTCAGGAGCAACTGCACAATAAAGCAAGAGTTAAAGCATAGCGATAGAAAGAAACATTGAACGAGACGGCCGACATCCTTACTTATGTGGTCGAATTTACTCCAGGAACGCGGGACTCGGTTTCCCCGCCGACAATCCTCCACAGACCTCCAAGATTCTCCAGAAGCAAAGAAGAAACGACTGGGCCACCCCTGGGAAGGGGAAGGGATATCAAACACCAACCGAGGCTCGGAATAGCGTCTCCAACTGAAACAGCTAAAGCAGGAAACGTCGTCTTCTTCCAGAATATGAAAATACAAAAACTCCGCCGGAGATGAAAATTGTTCATTACCCTGGAGGCGCCAGAATAAAAAGAAGCTAGTCAACATGGCCCAACCCCGAGGAGAGAGACGAGAGGGCGGCAGACCGTAGTACGCCAGAATGTACCCAACAGAAGGATGGATAGGAAGGCGAAGGCCCATCTCAAAAGCATCCTCGAAGAAACAAACCTCACCACGGGAAAGATAGTTGGGAGGTTCATCTGAGGTGGGGACCCGGAGAGGCAGTTCCAGTTCCTGAAAGTACCGTTTCTTGATCCTTCCCAAATCGAAAGAAGAAAACGAAGAAGGAACCAACAGCCGAGACTGGAAGTCCCAGTGCAACCCAAAAGAAGAACGATCTTCAAAAAGGGACGAAATAGGAGCAGCCATCACAATCCGAGAAAAGAAGGAGAAGAAAGTTGGAAAGGAGGAACAAGAAAGAGAAAATTCAAAGACAAGGATCTTCAAAAGTGATAAACTAAGGGCAAGCGTAGAAGAAAATACCAACCCGACGGCTCTTCGCATTCCCTAATCAATATACAAGTTTTTGGGGAACTGGGCATTAAATACGATACAGCTGAAACACATTCAACCAAGCGTGCAAATAACGGCGGCCTCGTTATTTCTCAGATTCTGAATGTCAGATAATTAAAGGTATAAGGGAAGCATAAGTAACATGTCGGCAAAACTCCTAGCTCCTTGGCAAGAACCCGTATATCTGGGCAAGAAATGATATGTACCCTTCGGGAACACGTGCGATGGGAACCTCTACCATATTCCATGTGGAATCTTAGGCAAGTGCCCTAGCCACTAGATCGACAGAGGCCCGCAGGGTTGTAGCTTCATCCTTCAGCTCGACGATCTCACAGGCCCTCCGAGGGATCAAGGACTTTAGGTTCTCCAACTCTTTGCAGAGCTTGCCATTAGCCTCACACAGTTGTTCCTGAAAGCAATGAGTTCTAAAAATTCATGGTATGGGCCATGCAGCCCGCAAAGGGAGCTCCTCAGTTCCCAATGTGAGTAATATAGCTCACTCTCAGAGCCATGTAGCTCACGAAAGAGCTAATATAGCTCATTCTCTGAGCCACGATATAGCTTTAATAGCTCATTCTCAGAGCCATGTAGCTCACGACAGAGCTAATATAGCTCATTCTCAGAGCCACGTAGCTCACGATATAGCTTTAATAGCTCATTTTCAGAGCCATGTAGCTCACGACAGAGCTAATATAGCTCATTCTCAGAGCCACGTAGCTCATGATATAGCTTTAATAGCTCATTCTCAGAGCCATGTAGCTCACGAAGGAGCTAATATAGCTCATTCTCAGAGCCATGTAGCTCACGAAGGATCTAATATAGCTCATTCTCAGAGCCATGTAGCTCACGACAGAGCTAATATAGCTCATTCTCTGAGCCATGTAGCTCACGACAGAGCTAATATAGCTCATTCTCAGAGCCACGTAGCTCGCGAACGACAGAGCTTTAATAGCTCATTCATAGAACAGTGACGCTCACGGGAGATCTCAAGTTTTGCTTCAAGGAGAGCTCGGCACCCCTCATAGCAAAAGGGGGCAAGGGAAATATATCAAAATACAGACGAAAACAGATTTCAAGAATAGATCAAGCAAGTACGAAAGCAGATTTCAAAATTAAAAGTCCTCCCCAGGAGTGGAAATTACAGAAAGAATGTTTCAACAAACAAATTACAACCAACTTCAACAAAAATACAGAATCCTAGGCTTCCGGAGGAGGGGTGGATAGAAGATCCTGCAAAATGGCAGATTCAGACTCAGTAGAAGGGACAGAGTCTGGCCGCTCGGCAGAAGAAGTACCAGAGGCCGGAGGAGCTGGATTCTCAGAAACATTGGCCCCAGGAACTCCCACTCCACCTATTTGCACCTCTCGCGCAAGCGCCTCCTGCACGAGGTCAGCAGAGAAGGGGGCAACTTAATAGTGGAGGAGAACATTTGAACGTTATTGGGCATTCAAACGTGGTATCCAAGTACCTCAATGTTTTTCTTCTCATATGCAATACATCATGTCTCAGCAGTATGGTCTTCAAATAATTCAAGGGAATATTCGAATGTGAGTTGGCATTTGAACATTCTTGCTTTGTTCCAAGCTTTTTCAATTTTGTCCCCCAACATGCTGGTGTTACATTCAAGTTTGATATTTGTTGTCCTTGAGCCCTTGTTCACTTTAGGACCTGAAATGTCATCATTTAAACTCTATCAAAGTCTAATTAGTCTTAAAAATACATAGTGATATGCTAATTTTAACTACTAATCACAAAGAAATTACACCAACCCATTGACAATTCATTGACATGATTTGTAACGATGAGTTTTTATGTAAAGAGCCTGAAGAAGCATTACATTACTTCTATATTTTAGCGATGAATGACCAATCTTGAAATATTTCTGATCCCCACTAAATGATCAAAGTTGTCTATTCCATCCCAGTTTGTTGGGAGTGGAAAATATAATTTAAGAGAGCAAGATGAGTTGTTAACTAAGATTGCTCATCTGTTAAGAAAAGTATTAAACTACTTGACTAATTTTCTTCACTCTTCTTGAATTCTTTGAAATATTACAATGTGTTTCCCATCCGTAGGAAGTGTTTGCAGTGTACTAACTCAAAAAATCTGAGGTTGTCTCTTGAGGGAACAATGAAAATCTGAATAGTGATGTGTTGGAAAATAAAATAAAAGCTATTAGATTTTTGGAAAATTATGCGAATAGCAACTATTATAATGAAAACAAATGCAAAACTATTTTCTAATCCTTGGAAATCATCTTAGCATAATCAAAATTATTGATTTTCAATTATAACTTATCCAAGCTCATAATCAAATTTACTCGAGCAAAAAATATTCAAAACAATTCAAATTTGAAATATGTTACCCCAAAGATAGGTAATGGAATCTAGAAGGATAAATATGCAGATGTGATTAACCCTAACTTGTATGTAGTTTAAACTGATTAAGTAATCAACTTTATAAGATAAAACAACTAAAAAGTATTAATTAGGGTTAATTACGGTTAGTGCATAAATTAAAGTTTTAAATATTTTATGTCCAAAATTGTAGGGTTTAATGCAAAATTAACGGAGAATACGAGGACGGATATTGCAAAGCTTGAAACAACAAAGGATCAAAGTGTAAATATATTTAAGGAAGAGCCCAAACACGACAAATGGCACATACTACAAAGCACCACCGATCGAATGGTGATGGTGGCATCCGGATGGCCACCCTTGGCAGTTCATGTTCATCCATCCACCTCGTGCTTGCCTTTTTCCTATAAATAGGGGCTGCCTCCTTCATTTGGACGGGTGGCCTTCCAAGAGCTTTAGAGAGAAAACCAAGGGCAGAAAAGAAAAAGAGAAAGAAGTAATTCATATACAATCCGGTCCGTCCTACTCTCCAACCGATATTCAGTATTTCTATATTTATGTTGTATCTTCTATTCGGATAGTTGAACTGCCACCATTTTTGTGTTTTGAATATGGAACACCCCAAAATGCACCCTGGACGGCATTACATTCAATAACTATTCATACCATGAGAGCACTAAGATAAAACATCAATAAAGAAGACTTCATAACAATGATTCATAACATTTACATCAATATCCCAAAAGAATATGTCATCTTTGGCCTTTACATTCTCAATGAAAATTTACTATTATAGCGCAGCAAAACTTACAAAAGAAACTAGACTACACAATGTCCAAAAGAATTTTCTAGTCTAGTACAAAAGAAACCGCGACTCTAAATATCCACCTCGAAATCTAGGTTCCCTTCTAGTGGAGCCTCCCAATGTCCCGGCTCGTCGATGCCGAGATCCTCCTCTAGCACCAAATCTGAAAAATATAATTCTAGGGGATGAGCACGAAGCTCTGTAGCAAAATCTTCCCAAACTCAAACAAGGTTTGTAAAAACATATAAAATGGGTGGTCTCATTTCACAAAATAGCATACATAATGTTTGAAGTAAAACAAGGACATTTAACAACGGATCTCAAGTTTAAATAACAATACTAATAGAAATATACCATAACAACCAATTCTCATAAACATCCATTTTCAAAATATCACTATTCTCCAACACATGATATACAAATTGTCCTCTCTTGGCATGAGCATCCTTACAAGGAACCTCTCACCCTCAAGGTTTGAGCTATTCAAGCATCCTTACAAGGAACCTCTTGATAATGTCACAAATTGTCCTCTCTTGGCATGAGCATCCTTACAAGGAACCTCTCACCCTCAAGGTTTGAGTTATCAAGCATCCTTACAAGGAACCTCTTGATAATGTCACAAATTGTCCTCTCTTGGCACGAGCATCCTTACAAGGAACCTCTCACCCTCAAGGTTTGAGTTACTCAAGCATCCTTACAAGAAACCCCTTGATAATGTTACAAATTTTCCTCTCTTGGCATGAGCATCCTTACAAGGAACCTCTCACCCTCAAGGTTTGAGTTATTCAAGCATCCTTACAAGGAACCTCTTTATAATGTCACCAATTGTCCTCTCTTGGCATGAGCATCCTTACAAGGAACCTCTCACCCTCAAGGTTTATCCAAATAACCACACAAGTAATACATTATCCAATATGTTCTCAAATACCCAACAATTTCACAAGTCTCCAATTTATAAGCCAAATTCCTAAATTTATTATGTAACAATTTCAATAACTAAGTATGTAAAATACAAGAGATCACAACAACATCATTTTATTTTTCAATATGAAACACTAAGGTTTTGAAATCAAGGGTAAATCAAAATTTATAAAAGAAAGTTCATCTCTCTTAAAAACTAGGGTTTAATGGTTGGCCCACCATTTATATTGTCTAAAGCATGTTAATATTCATGAGGATATCAAGAATCAATGATTACAGCATACATATAAAATTTAGAGGGTAAAGAATACATATAAGTAAACCTAGCCTCAATGTAAGAGAAAGAGAAGAAATCCCCTACCTTGAATCCAAGAGTTTTGAGCTAATCCAAGCTCCAAAGATCTCCTTCTTGTCTTCTCTTAGGGTTCCAAGAGGTGTGGGTAGAGGTGTAGTAAAAGTGTAGAAGAAGAAAGGAGAAGAATGGTGTTCTTGAGAAATTTCGGTTTTGATTTCTATGGGGTGTAATTCTATCTTGATCTATTGTTTTGATCTTTCTCTCTTTCTCTCCCAAGCTATCTAGGGTTTAGAATGGTGTATGGACGACTAAGGAAGCGGCCTAAAGTATTTATAGGCCCAAAAATCGTATCGAGGTCGCGATATTAAACATTCAGATTTTTATCGGGTGTACCGGTACCCGGTACCGGTACCAAAAACCTTCTGGAAACGGGGTACCGGTACCCGGTACCGGTACTACTTTGCAGACAGATTTTTCCTCCAATTTCCAAGGAAGTTTTGACCCATTTTGAGGTCGAATTGGAAATTTTGCATGAGATACATTTTTATAGCCCTAGATGTCTACTATCTAATGTAAAAATTTCAGATCAATTGGATATAAGGATAAAAAGTTATGGCCGAAATACTGAGAGGTATCCAAAATATTTTATACCCGAAAGTTAGAAAATTTGTGTTTTTATTCCGGAGTACTTCCAAGCTTCCAATGCACCTCATATTACCTCTCCCAAGGTTTTTCAAACTTTCGGATTCAATGGAAATATTATTTTGATCTAAAAACATTTAGAAACTTATCTAATAACTAATTCCAATCTCAAACGTCTTTGAAACTTAAACTTCCCAATTATTCATTTCTAATGTTTTAACCTATGTGATTCATTCCTACATCATTATACATATCCTCATTTTCCACAATCATTATCTATCATATAACTATATACATTTGTAAAAGAAAATGCGGAGCGTTACAGAATAATACTAAAGGTGGTTGTGTTTCAGTTGTTCCTTGTGAAAGAAATTTTAGAGTTTGTACTTAAATTTCAGTTGTAATGAAGACTACCCGCTCTCCTTGCTTGTCTACAGAAATGGAGTGTGAGTAGTCACTTATACCCTTCAGTAAAGGGTGAACATATGTAAAGTATTGGTTAGATTATGAAAATGCTAATGTTTTATTCATATATATATATTTATATATGTGTATGTATTATACGTTTCATGCATGATACAACGATGTACACAATTTTGATGTTGTGCCTGGAATTATGTCATCGGTGTATCATCAACCTGCCAGTTAAATATCTATGGTGTTCCTACCAGTATGGCTTGTCCTCCATTGGAAATTTGAGGATGTTCTACTTATACATGGTACAAAACCTAAATGATCCTCATGAATGGCTTGTCCTTCTGGGTTATTAAGGTAGTTTAACTACTATATATAACTATAATACCAGTCGAATATCTACAGTGTTCCTATCAGTATAGCTTGTCCTTCAGCTAAACACTGAGGATGTTTAACTAGTATATATATACCACAGATGACCTATTGAGTAATTCAAGTATTCCTTATGGATGGCTTGTCATAAATATGCACTCATTGTGTGAGGAGTCGAAAACAACCTTGACTTAGATTTCAAAAAAAAATATTTAGAGCTCAAAATAAAATAGAGAAAAAAATAAAGAGAATAAGAGATAACATTTGTTTAGAGGTGAAGGTTTTGGCTTGATAATGGTTTAAATTTATAGGTAGAGAAATATATCCAAAAAGAAAAATCAGAAAAAAAAATTCCAAAGCTATGTGAGCTGTAACGACTACTTAATTGGTCAACACAATTAGCATGTGTAAACTTAGATTGGATCTAGCACACCAATGAGGCCCAAACCCGGGATTTTACACCCCATGTGTGCTAGTTGTTTGCAACATTTGAGGTTAATTATTTTTGGAACGGATTTTACAAGTTCCTTGGGCCTCCAACTAGGTTTGTGCATGCCAGTGTACCACTATATCCTAACCCACAATTACTAGGGCCTTCAAGTTCAATAATATATAAGGTGCAAAGAGCTTTATTTTCTATTGATGTGGGATATGAGTTAAAGTACAAGTTGATGTATTACAAGGAATAATGAGTGTTCACTCTAAAGAATACAAAGTCAAGGACTTTTAGCTTTTGGAATTCGCCAATGTAACTCAAGAATTTCAAAATTTTTGTACATATATATCTTATTAGCTTGAATGTGCCATCACACAAATATGTGACTTATGGACAAATAAATGGTTAATCTGTCTTGTTGCTGTTGGAGATGTTTTGAATTTTTATTTGCAATTGCTTTGGATGTTCTAGGATTGTATCTAAAATAGTAGTATCCAAAAATATGTTTTGGAAATAATTTTAATAAAATGTTTTTTGGTGATTTTATATTGTAAATCATGTTTGGTTATATGTTTTTGAAAATAGTTTTAAGGAACAAAAAAAAAGTAAAACTTGTTTGGACAATGATCCACAAAATAATAAAAATATAATAGATAAAAATCCATTCCAAACCAATCTTTTTTGCCTACTGAATGAACAGACATTCAAAGACAGAAAGAACCGACTTAACACAGACACAGATCCATTCCAAAATGAAAACTTGAACCTACTTCACGCACATGCACACTGATCTATGAACATATGTTTATATGTACTAGTTGATGTACACGTGCTTTTCTTGTGGACCATTTTGAATATAAAAATATTGTGTAATCGAGTCTTGAACTTTTTTAAAAAAGAAAAAATCACAACCCAAGTAAGCATTGAAGGATTTTGCATAGGATGGATAAAGTTAGGAGATTAATAAACTAAGGACAAGGCATAAAACCGTCTACTTCCCTTGGTAAAAGCTCATCAGATTCTTCTTTTGTTGCCCATTAATATTTTCTTAGAAAGCATAGATTTTAATTGCTCAATGCTTGATTATATATATATATATATATATATGTATATATATAATAAAATACTATACATTGTTTTCATAATGTCCACCATAAAGATCATGCAACACCATTTAATCTTGCAATACAATTTTTAGAACCTTATTCATCTTCTCCTCCGCCAAATGACATTCAATGCTTGAGAGGATAAGTAATGAAGCCAATTAAATACAAGAAAGAAATACCTTAATTATCCCCCAAAAAAACATGAGCTACACAACCTCACTAAATAACAAAATGGTTCATCATCATATAGTAAAAAAAATTATTATTCATTGTGAGTTATTACATAGCCACTAACCAAGTATATCCTAGGCATACACTACTCTAAAAATTGCAAACATGGAAGTCAAGTGACACATTAACATAATCTCGTTTTAGACAAGTGAATTGACAATTGAAATTCAAAAGATATGACCATCAGAAACACATTGTCCCAATGAAATAATTCAGATCCAAAGTTAAACATTATAAACAACCCGTTCGTAGTTGTTGAAGTAGCCTATTGATTTCACACACGCAACTCTATAAGAGCTATGTAGAGAAAAGGAAAGACATGTTTGATTTAAAAACAATAGGCTTTTTAAGAGAAAAAAGGCTAGACCATGAAATATGGAAGCATTCAATTCCATTTGGTTATTGATGTATTTATAAAACTCGGGTAAATTTGAAATTTTTCTGACAAATGACAAAATGGTCATTTTGTCATTATAATGCAAAATTAAAATACATATTCTCTAGAGCTTGTATGATACAATGGACTTCGCCGTTGGATTCGTATCGCAAAATCTAGTTACTTAACCTAATTTCGTCAAATTCCATGATAGTCAAAATTTTCAGATTTTACGAAATGATTGGAGGGAAAATGACCTCACAAAGGTCCCCAAAAATAGATAAAATTTCCTTATAATTGTATGAAAGTTCAAATAAATTTAATTTGAACTTAAACTGGGATGAAATAAATCATTTTTGGGCAAAAATAGGCCCGAACAAAATTCTAAATAGGGACTTAAATTAGATATTTTGGCACAAATATCTGCTAAAATTAGTCGGTCTTCAACGTTGAAGAGAAAGAGGGAGAAAATAGAGAAATCCAAAATTTCTTCTTTCGATTCACGGAGTTCTGTCGTTTGAATTTCGTCGAGCGAAGAGTTAAAGTCAATCACATCAACGAGGGTTATGCAACTATACCAAGAATGAAAGATTTCGCCGAAGATCCAAGAGGAGAATTTTGGGGAAAATCAAGAGTTTTGGGCTTTGTTGGTGATCTTAAAGTTCTAGCCTTCGATTTACTCTTCAAGAGGTAGGGTTCCCTCCTACTCTGGTTCATTTCTAACCTATGGTGTCCATCGGGGATGGTTAGGTATATATATAACCTAGAACTTGTCTATTGTTAAGGGAAATGAAAAAATGAGCATAGAAATGGCTTGGACTAACTCCTTGCTTGATTTTGATGCAGGGAAGTTACTTGTGTAATTTCTTGTAACTTGGTGAAATTCTGAGCATGATATGTGTTTAACATGATTGTTGCCTTGAATGTGTTCGATAAAATGCCTTGAGTGATTGAAAAATTGTTGTTTGGATGCAATTGAAGTAATATGTATCGACATTATTGTTGGCATACGGACATACACTTTATGATATGTTAGCATGGTGATAGTTCATGAAAATTATATGCATGTGATATAAATTGCCATGTTGTATGTTGATATATGGAGATTGCTCACTTGACATGCATTGCAATTTGGATATAGCGTTGGCATCACATTCATAGGCATGGGTCATAAGTATGGGTGTGTGAGTGCAATGTTGATCAAACACCATATTTGGCAGTTGATAAGTGGGCCCGATACCGTTGGAACAAGGTTCAATAGAGTCGCATGGTTGCATGCAAAAAAAAACTTGTGTTGGTGTAGCAAGAAGGGCTAGAAGATCCCTTGGGTGCAAGACCCGATTATTGGTTTATTCACTTCCGTCGGTGCAAGTCTAAAAAAGAGAATTAGGTGTATGGAGCTGATGATGCAATTCCAAAATCCATTGTCCTACAAAGACATAAGATTTTTATAAAGATTTTAATTTATAAACGTACTCTTGGATGTGTAACATCCAACAATGCTTGATTTTATAAACAGGTGATTTTATTTCAAACAAGCATTGGATGTACTTCATCAATGATGAATGTTTTGCACACATGCATGGCATTGTGTTGTGGGAGCTGGTGAGGGCTCAGGTTAAAGTGCATGAGTGAGTGTCATCTCATATCAACATTGAATAAATGTAGAATTTCAACAGTGAATCACATATTCATGTTTGAAATGAATAAATGTTGATGTTTGTTGCATGTGACCATTTGATATGTATCTAGGTAGGGAGTAGTCTCTGTAGGAAATTCTCTATTGAGCGCAGCTCACCCTATATGAGAAACAATTTCAGGTATACGATACACACCGGTGGATGGTCCTCATTTGGAGCCTCAAGGGTGAAGAGAGGTCGGATTGTGGTCTTTAACCATGAGTTTTGTAAAACATTTGTTTAAATTATATTTTGGGCATGTAATATATGTAAATGAATGTATTAGAACTTGTACTTATCAAGTTTTGTATTGAAAATGATGTTACACATGTATTGGATGAATGTGGAAGGGTTTGAAATGGATTGGAGATTAAAAACAGGCCAAACAGACAAAACTGGATAAACAGTACTAGTACGCTAGTGTCCAGTAGGCAGAGCATACTGGTACGCGCATCAGCATGCTGCTGTCCAGTAGGGTTCGCGTACCAGTAAGCTTTCTAAAAATCAGAATTTTTTTCTATTGTTTTGCCAAGCTATTGGACTATGTCTTTCTTCCCTGCAATGATGTAAATGAATCATAATGAAGTATAAGTCATGGTATATTAGATCTTGATGGGATCCAACGAATAATTGAACCAGGATTACATTTGTGGGTTACGATCTCGGTTAGGGGATGCTATCTTGTGGTGTTCGATTATTCGACATTCACGGGTATTTTTTTGGTGGATGGGTTATCAACGGTTAATAAAGGACCCCCGAATTGGATGTTGGTGGGATCCAACGAATAATTAAACCAGGATTTCATTTGTGGGTTACGATCCTAGTTAGGGGATGCTATAATTTGTTGTCGAGTTATACGACATTCACAGGTATTTTCGCGGGTCGATGAGTTATCAACGATTAATAAAGGACCCCCAGATTTTGGGGCATCACGACTTGGTATCAGAGCTTAGTTATAAGAATTACTTAGAGCTTGATGGGCATGGGTCTAGACCATTACATTCATTGTCATTTCATGTTATATGCTCTAATATGCTACATGATTATGTGCTATGTGTTATGTGAATTATATGCATGGTGAGATATATATGAAGGAGTAACACTAGAGTTATAAAACATAACCTTGGGTTCGGAAAAAGGGAGGAACGGTATAGTTCAATGTCTTAATGTCTACTAGTAGGTGGCTCAAGCTTGTCTAGTGAGACAAGTAGGAAATTTTCAAAGTTTAAGCTTGATCTCTATCTTGGGATACTATGTGAGGCTCATTGTTATCTTACTTGTGTGTAAATGGCAAATAGAGGAACAAGACTCAAAGGCATTGGGTGGAACAACCAACCACCTCCGACCTTTGATCACCAAGCTTTTATAGAGACTATTGGTGAGGCGGCTGCTACTATCGTACAGGCCAATGCTACAACCGCTACTATTACAAAAACTAGTGCAAATGTGGGTCACGGAAGCTCAAGCAACCTCCAAACGTTCAAGGCATACCAACCTCTGACCTTCATGGGAGGTGCCGATCCGATGATAGCCGACCATTAGTTCCCACTAGTTGACAAGGTCTTAGGGGCTATAGATATCACTTCCGATGCCACTAAGATAACACTAGCCATTTTTTAGCTAGAGGGAGAATCCCAAATGTGGTGGGATTGGGTAAAGGTCTCGAGGAACTTGGAGACAATGACTTGGGGAGAGTTCTGAGAGCTCTTCATGGGCAAATATTTTGCGGAGTCTGTCCGACAAGCTAAGGCTCGAGAGTTCTAAAATCTAAAACAAGGGACTATGACAGTGTTAGAATACGTAGCTAAGTTCACAGAATTAGCTCGTTTCATTGACAACTATGTGGCCACATACATGGCCAAGGTGATAAAGCTTGAAGATGGTCTGAAGTTGTCTATCCGAGGGAAAATTGTGGGTGGTTTTCTTCTTCAAGACTTTGACTTGGTGGTCGAGGAAGCTATGGCCATTGAGAGAGAGGTGGATGATGCACGAAACATCTGGGAAATGGGTGTTAAAGACAAGAAAAAGGAGGGTCAATCCTCTTCTTCTAGTTTGGGGAAGAAGCAAAGAACTTCGACTCTACAGGGCTGCGGCTATCAAGGCCAAGGCCAAGGTCAATCCTTTTAGGGTGGGAGAAATCAGAGGCCTTCCTACCCGACAAGCCAAAGGACGTGTTTCTATTGCCACCAACCGGGGCATATGAAGCGGGATTGTCTTCAGCGACAGGAATCTCAGAGTTAGGGAGCATCCCAGTCCCAGTCTTTGGTGGGACTTGCACAGATGCGCTTTGTTCCTCCTTACCCCATCATAGGCCAGGGCAGCCAGTATCAATCCCAGGGTGCCGCACAAGCCCCTATCACTTTCCGAGCGGGGACTCCTCAATTAGGGAAGATGGGCCAGAGCATGGGTTGAGGTCGAGGTCGAGGGCAAGGTTCACAAGCCAGGACTTAAGGGACCCAGGACATGTCTACACCATTATACCTCAGACTAAGCCAGCAGATCAATCGGTTATTCAGGCTACATTTCTACTCCCTCGCTTATAGGCAAGAGTATTATTTGACTTTAGTGCATCTCATTCTTTTATTATTGCATCATGTGTGCATGATTTTGGCTTAGAGGTTGAAACCTTGGAAGATCCATTGCATATGAGTTCTTACCTAGGAGCTAGGGTGAGGATTAATCAGATATATCAGGGTCGTGAGTTAGAAATCTTAGGGATTTTACTCACTATGGACCTTAGGGTCATGGACATGTCAGAGTTCGATGTCATCCTTAGGATGGACTGGTTGACGGCACACTATGTTGGTATAGATTGTGATCGGAAGAGGGTCACTTCTTATACTCTAGATGGTGTTTGTTTCAAGTTCCAGAGGAAAAGCATGACGCTTTACCTCAAGTAGTGTATGACTCCCAATGGCATGGGTAGTTAATGGGTTGGCTAGCAAGCCTTATCCTAGAGGACAAGGCGAGACAGGAGTTAGGTCTACCTCTGGTGGTTTGTGAGTACGAGGATGTCTTTTTGGAAGAACTACTGGGATTACCTCCACATAGGGATGTAGACTTCACCATTGAGTTACATCCCAATAAATCACCCATTTTTTATGATTCCACATAGGATGGCACCTACTGAGTTGCAAGAACACAAGGTCTAATTGTAAGAATTGTTGGACAAGGGATTGATTAGACCGAGCACCTCACCTTGGGGCGTTACGGTATTTTTAGCCAAGAAGAAAGACAAAACCCTTCGACTATGAATAGACTAGCAGTAGTTGAATAGGGTAACTATCAAGAATAAGTATCCTTTGTTGTGGATTAATATTTTGTTTGATCAGTTAAGAGAAGCACAGGCCTACTCCAAGATAGATCTACGCACTGGTTACCATCAGTTGAGAGTTAGGGATGCAGATATCCCTAAGACGGCGTTTAGAACGTGATATGGGAGTTTTGAGTCTACCGTCATGCCATTTGGGTTGACGAATGTTCTGGTGGTATTCATGGTTCTTATGCATAGGGTGTTCCAACCCTATCTAGATCAGTTCGTCGTGGTCTTTGTTGACAACATCTTGATCTACTCCAAGTCTAAGGAGGAGCATGAGGGTCACTTCAGGGTTGCTCTCCAGACCTTGAGAGACTATCAGTTGTACACCAAATTTAGTAAGTATGAATTTTTTGAGGCATATGGTGTCGGCTTCGGGTGTATCCAATGACCCAGATAAGGTTGAGGCAGTCAAGAATTGAGAGAGTTCGAAGTCAGTCTTCGAGATACGCAGTTTATTGGGATTGACAGGGTATTATAGGAGGTTCATTTAGGAATTCTCTCGACTAGCTGCACTTATGATGAGATTGACTCGAAAGGAGGTCAAGTTTGAGTGGAATGACTCGTGTGAGAAGGCATTCCAGGAGTTGAAGAGGAGTCTTGCTTCAGCTCCTATTCTGATAGTCCCAGAAAGGGGACAGATGTATACAGTGTATTGTGATGCCTCTGAGGATGGACTTGGATGCATTTTGATGCGGTCCGAAAGGGTAGTGGCTTATGGTTCTCGAGAGTTAAATAACCACGAGAAGAATTAACCTACACATGACATGGATTTGGTGGTCATTGTCTTTTCCTTAAAGGCTTGGCACCACTCTCTATATGGTGAATAGTCCGAGGTGTTTTCGGACCACAAAAGTCTAAAGTACATCTTTACACAACGGGACCTCAACCTAAGGCAACGCATGTGGATAGAGTATCTAGAGGACTATGACTTCACTTTGCATTACCATCCCGGTAAAGCAAATATGTAGTTGATGCACTTAGCCGAAAGTCATAGAGAATCTTGGCTAGTATGGCTTCCTGAGAGTGGCGAATGCTCGAGACTGTAGCCCAGTTCGGGCAACGCTACATAGGTCAGGCTCAGAGCACTTTGAGGAGTTTGGTGGCTACGTCTTCCCAACTAAACAAGGTGATTGAGTCCCAGGGGCAAATGAAGAGAACCAAGGTGGGCCTACTCTTAAAGACTTTTGCAAGTCCAGATGGGCCAATTACAAGATAAAAAATCAAGAAGATCAAGAAAGCAATGCAAGAATTTGTGTAATCCACCTAGGAATGAAGAGAAGCTTCAAGCATGACCATATCCTAACGGGCTGAGTTATGAGGCCCTTTGGGCCCAAATATAGCCTAGAACTATCATGCATTATGGGCTGCGAAAGATTCTAGAATTATTTCTCAAATCTTGTGCTATTATTCCCTTAAATCTTGTGATGATTATGGAAGATCTTGGGGATATCATTCCATCTTTAGCATGCCACTCTTTTGGAAAGTACTAATCAAGCTTAGAGAAGGGTCAAAGCTCATTACTCAGCAAAATTGGAGAATATTTTCTCTAAGGTTCTTTGAAGAACTAAACGAATTTATCGAGATTTTCCATAGCATTCACCAGTGACTTATCAAACGGGTTTCTACCACCATTTGTGGCGTCTTCATTTATACCAAGATTCTTGTTTCACTACGAACCGTTAAACGAATTCAAGAACCCATGGACAAATTGATTGAAGAATCCCCAAGAAAGTTCACAAATCAGAATTATAAGAACCAAGAACCCTAGACCCAATGTTTCCAAGAAACAAGAACCCATGATTAGAAGTTCAAGAAAAAGATGCCACACTCAATATTGAGTGATAAGTCGATGAACGCCACAATAAAGATTAATTCTTGATAAGTGCTTGAAATAGTTCTTGGAAGAACAATAAGGTAGAAACTTTACAATACTTATAAAAACTCTATTTTTTTCTCTTTTTTTTATGATCAACATCTATCTTTTGATAGTAAAAAAATAAGAATTCATAATAAATCAAGGAGGAGATCTTTAGAGAGTTTTATTTCTCCCGTTTTGCTATACACCCTAGTAGCACGAAGATGTATCATGGTTTTCGTCGTTAGTATTGCTAGAGTGGAATGAAAAGACAAGTTGGTGACCTTGTTAGTCGAAGTCTTACATGTCAGCAAGTGAAGGCTAAACGCCAGAGACCAGTAGGGTTACTCCAGCCTTTGTAGGTAGTTGAGTGAAAGTGGGAGCATATAACGATGGATTTTATGACCCATTAGCCCCGGACATTGCGAGGGCATGGCGCGGTAAGAGTGATAGTAGACCGCCTTACTAAGTCGACACACTTTTTGGCGGTGTGGATAACCTTCCCACTGGAGGAATTCTGCAAGTTGTATACACGGGAGATTATCCAGTTGCATGGGGTGCCCGTATCTATAGTATTGAATCGGGGTTCCAAGTTTATTGCTCATTTTTGGGAGAGTTTTCAGCGTGCCATGGGAACACAATTGATGATGAGCACTACTTTTCATCCATAAACTGATGGTCAGTTCGAGAGGACCATCATGACTTTAGAGGATATACAATGGGCATGCGTCCTAGATGTCAAGGGTAGCTGGGAAGAGCACTTACCCTTAGTGGAGTTTTTCTACCACAACAATTATCAGACGAACATCCAGATGGCACCCTATGAGGGACTATATGGGAGGCCTTTTCGTTCTCTGATTTGTTGGAGGGAAGTAGGGGAGAAACCCTCTACGGGTCCAAAATTGGTTAGAGACACCGTCTTCTCATAGCTCAGAGCCGATAGAAGAGCTACGCTGATAAATGACTGCGACCTCTAAAATTTGAGGTGGGAGATCATGTCTTCTTGAATGTGATGCCTAAAAGAGGAATGGTTAGTTTTGACAAGCGGGAAAAGCTTTCGCTGAGGTAAATCGGGCCCTTTGAGATACTTGAGAGGGTTGGTACAATTTGAGGTGGGAGATCATGTCTTCTTGAATGTGATGCCTAAAAGAGGAATGATTATGTATTATTTCATGTCTTTATGCTCAAGAAATACACTCCAAATCTGACTCATGTGATAGATTGGGGTGAGCTTATTATTGATGGGGATGAAACCTTCAAGGTGGGACCGGTGCGTATCATGGATAGTCAAGATCAGGTTTTGCGAGGCAAGACCGTGAGGCTAGTGAAGGTGTTGTGGCATCACCAAGGAGTGGAGGAGGTAACAAGGGAGCGTGAGGACAATATACGTACCAATTATCCTTTTTTATATAAGGATGGAGGTACATTCTTATAGTCATTTAGTATTAAATGATGGTACCATAGTCATGCGACTGTATGTGTATGTGTGTGTGAATTTCAGAGATGAAATTCTTTTAAGGGGGAAGAATGTAAAACTCGGGTAAATTTAAATTTTTTCTCAAAAAGGCTAAAATGGTCATTTTTTCACTATAATATAGAATTAAATTATGCATATTCTAGAGCTCTTATGACACAACAAACTTTGCTGTTGTGTTCGTATCGCGAAATCTAGTTACCCAGCCTAATTTCGTCGAATTTCGAGATAGTCGGATTTTTTAAGTGTTACGAGACGACTGGCTGGCGAATCACCTCACAAAGGACCCAAAAAATATAAAATATAAAATTTCCTTATAATTGGATGAAAGTTCAAATAAAATTAATTTGAAGTTAAATTGGGATGAAATTGATCGTTTCTAGGCAAAAACGAACCTGAACTAGTGGGGGACACTTGGTGAAACAAGAGCCAAGCCTTTGAAATTTTAAGTAGGGACTTAAATTAGATATTTGGGCACAAATATCTGCTGAAATCAGCCGGTCTTCAATGATGGAGAGAAAGAGGGAGAAAAGAGAGAAATATAAAATTTCTTCCTTTGATTCACAGAGTTCTACCAGTCGAATTCCGTCGAGCCAAGAGTTAAAGTCGATCACATCGACAAGGACTATGCAACCATACCAAGAACGAAGGATTTCACTAAAGATCCAAGATGACACTTTGGGAAAAATCAAGAGTTTTGGGCTTTGTTGGTGTTCTTGAAGTTCTGGTCTTTGATTTACGTTTCAAGAGATAGGGTTCCCTTCTACGATCAATTCACTTAATGACTGGTCTTCGATTTACAGCCGAACTTTGAATTGATGACTACGGAGTGGTTCATAGATGTTTTGAGGATGATTAGCATGTTTTCTAGGTGTAGAAATGTGAATGGTGAAGAGGAAATGAGTCGGGAAACACAACTGGGCAAATTGGAGTTAGAGTGTACCTGAGAGTTAGGGGTACAGGAGTGAAATTTGAGGGTGAAATTGGAGGTGATTTAGAACCATAAAAATTAAATGTATAATTTTTAGGACATTTTCTAAAGTATATTTGATTATAAAAAAGGTTGTTTAATTTTTTTTTTCAAATTTTGAGTTATTAGAAATTCCATGCAATCTCCCATAGTAGTTGTCTAGTTGCAGCTGAAGACTCCCTATCCTTCCCCAAGCTTCCAAAGGTGCTGAGAAGATGCCCACGTCTTCATCCAAAGCCGTAGAGAGGATAAAACTCGTTTGTAGTCAGAGAGACTAAAGAGAGAAATCAGAGAGAGAGAAATAAAGTGTTAAGAGAGAAATTTTTGGAGAGTCTTACTCGAGCTACAAAGGTTATCCTTTGTGCCTAATTAAAACCTTAGAAGTTTGATTATGGTGATTAAATTTTGTATGCACGAATTTTAGTTTTGAAATTTTGGGCTTAAAAATGGGTTAAATGGGTTTGATGATTCTTAAGTTTTTGATGTTATTTGTGCTTGGGGATGGGTTTTTGGGTGTTAGAAAGGGTGTGTGGTGGTGGTTTGGATGATCGCCTTGGTTTGTGGTGATGTTTTGAGGTGTGAAACTGAGGAAGAGTTTCAAGTGTTTTGGAAAATCAAACCTTGTTAAATTTTGTGTTTTGATGTTGGGAGGATATGGTCCTAGACTAAGGTAGACCCAAGGAACCCATTTCCATTGTTAGATTTGAGTTTAGAAGTTGTTAAGGGGGTTAAAACACCAGTTGTAGTTTGAAAAATGATTTTTTTTTTTGCAAACTTTGAGTTGGAATTTGATTGGGGTTAAGTGAGATTTGTGGTGATTTAAAGGTTGAATTTGATAGAGGTCTATGTGGTGACTATTTAGAGAGTAAAAAGGTGAAGTGTAGTAAAGAGAAATAAGGGGGTTGGGTTGTTTTGCAAAAAAACCTCACTGGCTAAAGGTTGAAGATGAAGTTGACCCGATGATGATTGGACACCCCAATGGCACATGAGGTCGCATCCGGTGTCCAATCGACCTTTGGTTGGTACAAAAAGTTCTATAATGTCTGTGTAGGGATCCTAATAAATTTTCAAGCCGATGTGATGACCAGATCAAAATGAGGAGTAAAATTACTATATTCATTTATAATTAGTTAAATTGATTGTGGGTTGAATTTCATCGAAAAATAACATTGTTTAATTTTTTTCTATTTCAAATCAAAATACCAAGCAGGTAGGTTTCTCAATTCCGAATTAGATGGAGCATATCTAATCATGCTTTTAAATTATGCCTTACATTATTTATGAATGTTTAGCATGTTTAAAATCTTATGATTTGGTTTTTGAACTTTGGCTAGAAATAACATATCCGAATTAGGGTTTTGAGCGCATTAACGCAAAGCTATTTGAAACGAATTAGGGTTTCATATGAACACTCAATGGTTTATTAGGATGAATTGCCCACCAGGGTAACACTATACTTGAATTTATAAACTTTCTTTGATAGTTTTACTTAACTATTACTGTTTCACATGAAATGACGTTTTTTTATATGTACGTATCAAATGCGCATTACACTTTTTCTCAATCATGCTAAAACATGCTATTCCAACTCGTTTACTTGGAAATTGAGCTACTCTACTGAGCTGTTTAGTCTTAGTAGTCTTTAGAAGATATATTTGAAACATGTAACAGAATAAAAGAAACACATACTACGTAACGTGTACTTAACTAAATAGTTGTTTGTAATAGGTTGAGATGTGTATGTAAGTTGTGCATATATTTACAAATAAATCTATGGTTTGTATATTGTGGGTTATTTTGCTATGCTACGCTATGACTCTGTTATTCTGTTATGATGTTCTATGGATTAAAGTAACACATGTCACTTGTCAGGTCGATTCAGGTTTTTACACAGCTTTGTTGGATTCGAAAAGGAAAGCTTCATAGAAGGAGTTCACAAGCTGAGAGGGAGAGTTGCGAGATAAAATAGAAAGGATTTTGAAGGGAGGAAGGGAGAGAGAGATGAGCTACACGAGAGATAAGAGGGATGTTGAACTGAAGTCTCAAAAAATGAGTGAAAATGCTTCCAATGAAGCACGATGTCCAGACCTCATTCAAGAGCCGTGTGTTTTCAAAATTTTGGAAAACCTTTTTCGACAAATGAGAAAACATGTATATCATGTTCTCAAAATTCAGCCTACTTTTCAAAAAAAAAAAAAATTGAAAACTTTTTTGAACACAGTTTTTGAAAAACACCTAACAAAACAACATTTTGATATGAGAATAAATTTTGGACAGCTAGCCAGTAAACAATTTTTTATAGCAGTGGTTGGTGTTATTTCTCCTTCTTGTTTGCGAAGTGTTTTGGAATGTATGTGGGTGTCAAAAGTGGTGTACCCTAAAATGTATGATACTGCAAAAGTTTCTCCCCAAGATTAGGGAGGCTTATGTGTCATACATTAACTCAAAAAAAGTTTCAAGGTGGTCTCCTCAGGGAAGGTCAAGACTAAATGTTTTGAAAGTGATTTTGAAAATAAAGGTAAAATTTGTTCTTCGAAAGTGTTAGTGAATCTTGAGATTCTAGCTTTGAAAATCTATAAATAAAAAGGGTTGGCTAATCCTTAGAATTCATTCTACTGGGTATGGTTAATCAATCTTCCTTATAACTCAATTGAACGCTTAAGTGTTTTTGTTCAATCAGAAGATAGGAGTTAGAAATAAAGAAATACCAAATGTGTGTCTTAGTGTTAAATTAATTTGTAGGAAGATTGATTCGTACATGTTTAAAGGGATGATAAACATGCCCCTTGACAAGTCTATGGTGCATCTAATGTGTAGAAACCTATACGTTGCAATCTACCTAGTCAAATTCAACACACTAAACTACAAGGCACTATGTGTGAAGATTAATTTTCCTATACCCGGATGGAAATCCTTCCTTGGATTTTGCCAACAAATGGTTTAGTCGGCCATAGATGAAACGAAAATGCTAAGAAAAAAGGAAAACATTGCAAAGGAAAAAAACACTAACTCAAACTAGCCAAAGAAAAGGGTAAACAAACTTAAAGATTAGATCAAATATAAAAAACAAAGAAGTTAAAGCACAAATGTTCAAATACTTGAAAATGGAGTTTCCCTGAACACGACATCATGGTGAAACTCTAACAAAATGCTTTCACAATTCAAAATGGAAGTTGTACTAAGTTTAGAAATGGAAATTACAAGCTTTAGAAACTTACTTGAACGAAAATGAGCAAGCAATTATAAAAACCCAACTTTCTTTCTCTAAAACAACAATTTCTTCTTTATTGGTCTTTCTCTCTCTAAAAGCTTGAATGCCATGTGTGTTACCTCCATAGTTTCCATGCATAATGCTTTCCCTTCTCTAAAAAATGTTGAGAGTCCTTCCTTAGAGATTGTTTTAGTTTTCTTCCCAAATTAGCAAAAATATGGCCTCGTCATTTCCAACCACTCTCCTTTTCCTCATGTTGTCTCTCTCTTCCTCCATTCATGTAACACCCCGTATTTTCTTTTATATAATGTATAGATATATGTACTAAAATATTTTGTGAAAATGAGGATATGGATAATGATGTAAGAATGAATCACATAGGTTAAAACATTAGAAAAGAAGGATTGGGAGACAAATGGATTTGGGGAGTTAAGTTCAAAGACGTTGGGGATTGGAATTAGTTATTAGATAAATTTCTAAACGTTTCTAGGTCAAAATAATGCTTCCACTGAATCCGGAAGGTCGAAAAACTTTGGAAAAGATAATAGGAAGTGCATTTGGAAACTTGGAAGACAGAGGAAGACTCTGTCTGCTGAGTGGTACCGGTACCGGGTACCGGTACCTCGATTACAGAAGGTTTTTGGTACCGGTACCCCGATTCCAGAAGGTTTGTAGTACCGGTACTGGGTACCGGTACCAAATGGTACCGGTACCGGGTACCGGTACACCCGAGAAAAATCTGAATGTTTTAAGTCACGACCGAGGTCCAATCCTAGCCTTATAAATACCCAAGGTCATCTATTTTGGCCCCATTTCAGCCACTCCAACATTAGAAACCCTAAGAGAGAAAGAAAGGAAGAGAAAAGAGGAAGGAAGGAAGGGAAAAACAAGAGATTAAGGGTAGATCCAAGAATCCAAACCCTTGATCTTCAAGACTCAAGGTAGGGGTTTTCTCCCACTCACTTACATTGAGGCTAGGGTTTACTTATATGTACTCTTTCTACTCTACATCTTATATATATGCTATAGATCATTGATTCTTCATTTTATTACCATGATTTAAACAATATTATTGTTGGATTTACCCGTGAATCCTTTTTCTTGATTAAAAACCCTAGATTTCAAAGAGAGATGAACTTTTCTCTAAATTGTCCTTAATTCTTGATTTCAAAAACCTTAGTGTTAAATATCAAACCATAAAATGATGCTATTGCGATCTCATGTACTTTTCGTGGTTGGTTGTGAAATGGTTGTATGATATATTATGGGATTTTAGAAAAATGCTTGTAAAAATTGGGATAATTGTGGAATTGTATGCTTGGTTGGTTTGTTGGTAGCACATATTAGTGAGAGGTTCCTTGTAAGGATGCTCACCCCTTCTCAAGAGGTTTCCGGTAAGGATGCTTGAGAATTATGCCCGTTATAGTGAGAGGTTCCTTGTAAGGATGCTCACCCTTTCTCAAGAGGTTCCCGGTAAGGATGCTTGAGAAATATGCCCGTTATAGTGAGAGGTTCCTTGTAAGGATGCTCACCCCTTCCCAAGAGGTTCCCGATAAGGATGCTTGGGAAAACAATGTAATGATTGGTGAGAGGTTCCATGTAAGGATGCTCACCCCATTCTCAAGAGGTTCCCGGTAAGGATGCTTGAGAATCCAAGGTGACCTAAAAGGAGGTGGAGGTTACCACAAAGTATGCCACCTACCTAAAGAATTATTGGGAATTATTTACAACCATTCATGAATATTTTTGGAGTGTGGTTGCTTGTTTATCCATTCAAGTAATGTTTTGAAATAAACTTGAGATCTTTTCTTTAAATGTCCCTGTTTTATTTCAAAGGTTATAAATATGTTACTTGTGAAATTAGACCGACCATTTTACAGGCTTTTCTAAACCTTGTATGGGTTTGGGAGAATTTTTCTACAGAGCTTAGTGCTCACCCCCTACCGTTGAACATTTTCAGATGTTGGGCCAGAGGACGTACCCG
>CM042190.1:5992713-6038810 GCA_023539305.1 Ilex asprella | reverse complement strand
ATCTTTTCTTTAAATGTCCCTGTTTTATTTCAAAGGTTATAAATATGTTACTTGTGAAATTAGACCGACCATTTTACAGGCTTTTCTAAACCTTGTATGGGTTTGGGAGAATTTTTCTACAGAGCTTAGTGCTCACCCCCTACCGTTGAACATTTTCAGATGTTGGGCCAGAGGACGTACCCGATGCTAACGAGCCGTACCTTGGGGAGGCTTCACTTGAGGGATACTTGGATCCCGAGTGGGACATCTAGAGATGTCGTCTACTTTTGTTCTAGACTAGAATACTACTATGGACATACCGTATAGTCTAGATTTCTTTTGTCATTTCCGATGCGCTACAATAGTAAATTTTTATTGGAAATGTAAAGGCCAATGATGGCATATTCTTTTGGGATATTTATGTAATTGTTATGAATTATGGTGATGAAGACTTATTTAGTAATGGTTTATCTTAGTGCTCGCATGGTATGAATGGTTATGGAATGTAATGCCGTCCAGGGTGTATTTTGGAGTGTTACAATTCATTCTTGCTTGAAAGCATGGTAGAGTGTTAATATTGCTATAATTTGACTTAGATGTCCCTAGGAGTACTTTTGTGCTTGGTGAGAATGTCAAGAGAAAAATTCGGGGAAGTATGGGCTGAGGTACTAGTACCAAGAGATGAAGGTATCGGTACCCCCGTTTCTAGTGGGCTCAGGTACCAGTACATCCTTCATTCTTCAAATAGGGCCCAAGTACAAGTCCTAGGTGTCTATACTTAGCTTCCAATGGGCTCAAGTACTTACTAAGTGATGAAGATACCGGTACCTACTTCATTCTTCAATTTTAAATAGGCTCAAATATCGATTCCTCCTTCATTCTTCAATTTTAAATAGGCTTAGATACCGGTGTTTACCTTCTGGTGGGCTCAGGTACCGACACTTTTCTCCAAAGGTACTAGTACCTCTTTCCTTTCTTTGACTTTTGCACTTCTACACTCACGAGCTCTCATCTCTCCTATTCATTTCTTCACCCTTTGCCCACAAAATATTGCATAGTGATAAAACCTATATTTGCACCCCGATCACCTAGAATCACATATTTCTCCATTAATCTCCAAATTAAGCAAAATTAAAATAAATCATTGTAATATCTAGTGAAAATTAATGTAATGAAGTCGTTAAATATGCAATACGACGCACTGATCCAGGCCCCAACTTTAGTTTTACTAGTCCCTAGCATATCTTATTCGAAAAGATAGATATAAACTAACAATAAAACTTCCATACATGTCAATCATTAAATAAAATAATTCAAAATAATTATATCGAATTGTAATTGAGCCAATCCGTTCAAGTCAAAGTTAAAAAAAAAATTTCCTTTCTGTAAAACCTGAGAAATTTTAAAATTTTTTGGAAAAGGGCAAAATTATCATTTTGTCACTAAAACACAAAATTGAAATACGGGTTCTATAGACCTCGGATGAGGAAAAGGAGTTCACCATTGGACTCGTATCGCAAAATGTAGTCACCCTGTAGAATTTTCTCAAATTTTGAGATAGTCGGATGTTTGCGCGCGTCATTCGAGGCAACTGGCTGGTGGATGACCCCACAAAGGATCCAATTATAATTATCTTAAAATTTAACTATAATTGGATTAAAGTACCAATAACATTAATTTGGATTAAACACGAAATATAATAAATCATTTTGGGGTAAAAATGGACCCGAATAAGCAAAGGACACATGGCACGACGTGGACCGAGTATTAAAAATTATAAATAGAGGCAAATATCTGAAAATGAGATATTATCACCCCACTTGTTCAGCCATTTCAGCCGTCCAAGGAGAGAGAGAAAGAGAAGAGAGAAGAGAGAAAAGAGAAAACTTGTTTCTTCACCTTTCTTATTCGTTGTCCCGGAGTTTCGTCACTTAGATTTCGTCGAGCCAAGAGAGGAAATCGATCTCCGTCACGAGGGCTACGTCTACGTGCCAAAAATAAGAGATTTCACCGAAGATTCAAAAGTGGAGATTTGGAAAATCAAGAGTTCTTGAGTTGTTTTGGTGATTTTAGTGATTATTGAAGTCTTCTACACTTCTAGTGAGGTAGGGTTCCTCCTACCTTGGTTTATTCTTTCCCTAGATATGGGTAGACTAAGGATTAATTATTGAATTTAGGCCTATACTTGTTTAAGGTTATGGTAATGAGGAAATGAGAGTAGAAGAAGGGTTTAGGCCAAATTTTAACTTGTTTTGAAATATGGAAGTTGCTTGAATAGATTCTTGTAACTTGATAAATCCTAAAGCATGTTATGTGTTTCATATTTATGCTTGTATATGAGTTGTATGAATATATGAATGGTGCCCTAAGGTGTTTGACAAAATGCCTAAGAGAAATTATGTGTGTTTTGCAACGAATTATGTAGAGCATGCTTGGCTATTTGGTTAGAGGAATTGTTGATATATATGTGTTTTGATGTATTGACATTTCGCCAAAGATGGTATTTGTATGATTATGATACAATTTACCATGGATATATTGGAATTGTTCATATGTCATTCATAACATATTGAACATTATATTTTTGTGCAATGGTGCATCACATTTCATATGCACGGAAATATCTCATTACATGGGTGTGTGCATAGTTATCGTCAACACTGCATTTGGTGATTGATGAAAGGCTTGAAAAAGTTGGGCCGAATGCCTAGCTAAGTCGCAAGATTGCATGAAATTGGGTTGGGGTAGCAAGAAGGGACTAGAAGATCCCTCGGGTGAAAGGCCCGGTAGTTGGGGTACGTATTCCCTTGGTTCGGTCCATAAATGTGTGTGGGTGTACGCAGAACCCTCAATGAAAGTCCACAAATTTCGTGTGGGTTGGTGACCCTTGGTGTGAGTCCATAAATATCCACCCCCAAGAAAGACCCTGATAAGTAAATGTCATTCGATGTGTAACAAGGATGACTGGTTCACACACATTAGCACTTGCGAGTGTTAAAGAGCCGGGAAGAGCTCGGATTGAGTGCATGAATCAGTCTCATCTCATTGCATGACATATCATTATGAATTCTATCATTTGGTTGCATACATTTGAGTGAAATTGTGGAAAATTTTGAATGTTGCATGTGTGCATTCCATGTACATCTAGGTGAGGAGTAGCATCTGTAAGAATCATTCTACTGAACGTGGCTCACCCTATACATGAACAAATTTCAAGAGGAGGATACACGTCCGGGGATGGCTCTCACTCGGGGCCTCAAGGGTGAAGAGAGACCAACATATGGCCTTTAACCTTGAAGTTTGTAAAAAATTTGATTTAAAATGGTTTTAGGCATATAAATATTGGAATCGTGTTTGAATGATTATATTAGAACTTGTATGAATCTTGTATAATGTAGAAAACATCATTATACATGTTCGGGGTGAAATTGATAAGTCTTGGAATGGATTGGAAATGAAAAATAGGTGAAACAGACAGTTATTGGCAGAGTGTACCAATACGCTGCTATCCAGAAAGTTTGTCGTACAGGTACGCTCAACTCCAGAGAGTTCACCGTATCGGTACGCGTACCGGTACGATTTCCCAGAATGCTGAATTTTTCGAGTCTTCTTTCTATGCTTTTGGACGTTGAGTTCTTGGGTTCCAATGGCACAAATAGACTTAAATTGATATATATTGGGGTACATTGGACCTCAGTTGAATTAGATAATTATAGAACTACAGATCACAATTGTGGCAAATATTCCTACTATAAGGAATGTTATCGATGTGGTGTCAGGTTAAGCGACATCCATGGGTAATTCCACGAGTTGACGAATTGTCAATGGTTGATAAAAGACCCCCGGATTTTGGGGTGTCACAGCTTGGTATCAGAGCATAGATACACGAACTACCTAAGGCTTGATGGGGCATGGGTCTAGACCATTGCATTCCAGGTGCATTTCACGTTATGTGTTTTGTTTGTTATATGTTATGTGCTAAATGACATGAGAATTATATGCATTGTAGAATGTATATGGAAATAAGGAACACTAGGGTAGAAAACACAACCTTATGTTCGGAAAAAAGGAATGAACGAGATGGTTCATGGTATGAATGTCTACTAGTGGGTGACATGTGCCCTATTAGTGAGACAATGAGAAAGTTCTCAATGTTTAAATGTTAATCCCTGCTTTGGGATAGTATTTGAGACTCTATTGCTATCTGACATATGTAGATGGCTAATCTAGGAAGAAGACGTCGAGGCGGTGGACGGAACAACAACCAACCACCTAGTTGGGCCATACTCAGGCTGGATCATCTCATCGGTCGAAATCACTTCCATCTACGAGACTAAATAGGCACAAGGCATGTTCTCCCTAGGCTTGGAGACGTTGGCATAATATCTCATGACCTCCCAGATCATCATGATAATTTCCATATAGGACTCCAACATGAACTCGTACGGCAGAGCCATCTTCTTTACCCCCCGACTTCTTTTTTGTCTCCCTTGGTGGGACATTATAGTGGAAAATTTTATGCATAACCCCATAACTGTGGTTGAGCCCACTGGTATGGGTTTTTCCTTTGAACCCTACGATGTCTTTAAACATCAAATGAGGGTACTCATGAAGCTCCTTTCTTTTCTCAATGGGGTACCTTATCCATTCCCAATTCAAAGAAATCAAGTCAAAGTGGGGAGCACTTTTCTTACCTTCCAATGCCATAGTGGCTAAAATTTCAGAGTTAATCGATGAAATAGAGATATTAGGGAATTACCCAAGAGTCTTAAGGAAAGTTCTACTGTTCCAAGAGAGGAAAAAGTGTTTAAGATAGGAAATGAAGAATATTAAAAAAAATGGTGTTTGACCCTTTAAACCATCGATTTTAAAGTTTTAGAACACGAGATACTAGTACCTCGTTACGCAAATACTGGTAGCTGAGTGTTTTCCCAAGTAGGTACCGGTAGCTACCAAAAAATATGCAAAAAAAAATTCCAACTATGCCTTTTCGCTTCTATCCAATTTTGCCTGAGCTATTTGACTCTAATCTAACTCTAACATCCTACTTGGCTAACTTAACTACTCAAAAACTTGATTCACACTATTGTATCAAAACTATCCAAATTTGCCTGAATTTATAGACAAAATTGCAATGCGATTTAATTTGACAAATTCAAAACACATGTCATGGAATTCTAATTCTAACAAAATGAAAACCATCAAATGAAGCACAAAACAAGATCTATGGTATTCCTATTCCCTTCCTACCCTAATCACTACTTTGTTAAACCACTAGGTGATCCCTAGTGGACGAGTTTGCCCTGTGAAGGTTTATAGTGAAACTACCTACAAATTTCTCTTTCTTTAAGTCCCTTCTTTTTCACATCCAATATTTAAAACAGATTGCATCAGCCTAATCAACCCAAGGGTGTCTGGAACAATTTTTTTTTTTTTTTTTTTTTGCGTTCACCCGAACTAGTTACTCAGAAGTCACACCATAGTCTTAAATGTTATTCAAACGTATTCACCTACACATCTCCCTTCAGATCTTTTGTGTGTATGTGAAATGAGCACGTAATTTATGCAATTTACCCAAAAACCTCCACATCCAATTTAGCTATTCAAATTGAGCTTCGAAGCAATTCACACCAAGGGTTTCCTATCAGAGTGAATAACTCTATGATTATAGTGAATTTCACTCAATGTTCATACATGAAGTAGAATCTTGTATTTAAAAACTAAATAAAGCTCACATGTGGTCCAAAATTGAAGTGCATGTTAAACAATTGAAATGACCTTGACATAATCTCAGGAATGAAATATTAGGGCAATTTAACACAGTGTAATTGACTTCTTTTTTCCTTTAGAACAAAATTTTTCCATGTATCCTCATGATAAAAAAGGACTTATTACAGTTATAACGTGGTCTTGGGGTTATTCAGGCTAAGAGAAATGAAGGAAATAAGGAGTTCAAAAGTGGATTATCTTGAGAATATGACATTCTAATCACAATTCATTTTTCTTTGACTATCCTCCATTTCAATTCCCTTTTTTATTTCTCTTTTTCTTTTCTTTCTTTTCAACCTTTTTTTTTCCTTTTCTTTTTCTTTTTTCATTTTCTTTCTTTTGAATTTTTTTTCAATTCATGCATACATCATCCCTTTGTTTCATTTTCCACCATCACATATTTCCTTCTTTCAAAATAAGCATTGTTCATCTCGAGATAACCAAAGAATGACAAACATATTAAACATGGCTTGGTCAAACATGTGGTTAAAGAAATGAAATTTTCATTTGCATCTCTATCATGGGGACTAGGGAGAAAATTTCAAACAAAAAGGACAAGGCTCAAAGTAGATCAAAGAAGAATAAAATCAGTTCTTAGAGATACATGACAAAGTACTACTATGTATTTCAGATCAAGTCAATTAACTATTATTTTGGTCACTAACCAAAACAAGAATAATGAGATTATTGAAGAGAACTGAATTTAAAGGAAATTATTATTTTGAGTACATGTAATTTAACCTCCAACAAAGAATGGCACAATAGCTCACAAGGGTACTTCATTCATATTCACTATTTATGTCAAAATCTATAAGATGTAGATCTCATTTAGTAAATTGTAAAAATTACACATCCATGATGCACTTAGGTTGAGTTTGAATGAAGGCATGTATGTGATACTTAAGCATAGGATAACCTTCTATGGTGTACTCATATGTTAAAATTTCAAGTTTGAGGTCAACATAGGTCCCATAACAGTTAGGAGGAAAAATATAGTTCAATATCGGATGTTTTCTCTTTTTTAAAAAAAAAATTAAAATTTCATCAATTTTTCAACATAAAATCAACATAATGGTGCAACATGTAAATGGTTCACCTCATCCCCCAACTTGAACTAAGCATTGTCCTCAATGCAAAAAGAGAGAGAGAGAGAGAGATATGCACTAAGAATTAAATACAAGAAGGGTAAGAAAATACCTCACACTAAGCTTTTAACAAAAACACCCCCAGCTGCTAAACAAATGAGAACACTATATACAAGAGAAAGTAAGTCAACACTTTAACTAGTGAAAAAAAAAACACAACTATACACCAACATTTACTGTAAAATACTCCTTAACAAGATTTGAGTATACCAGATCAAACAAATCCTCCTAAACCTCCTTGAGTTCAAAACCCTCAAAGAATGACTTAAGTCTTTGGTCGTTGACCTTGAATATCTTGTCATTCTCTGGGTTTTCTATGTCCACAGCTCCATGTGGATAGGCCACTTTGACAATGTAGGGGCCATCTCATTGGGAATAAAGTTTCCCTTAGAAAATGGAGGCGGGAATTAAACAAGAGCACTTTTTGGCCAGACTCAAATATCTTCCTTAAAATGGATTTGTCATGGAAAATTTTAGCCATTTCTTTGTGAATTCTAGAGCTTTCATATGCATCCCTACGGATCTCTGCCAACTCATTGATCTCAAACTTCCTATGACTCCCTACTAGGCCTTGGTTGAAATTTAAAGTCTTTATTAGCTAATATGCCCTGTACTCCATCAACACTGGCAAGTAATAGGTGTTGCCATAGAACAACCTATAGGGGGATATACCCATAATTTTCTTGTAAGTAGTGTCGTAAGCCCATAAGGCATCAGTCAAAATAAGTGACCAATCATTTCAGTTAGGGTTAACCGTCTTCTCAAGTATGTTCTTTATCTCCCTATTAGCTAACTCAGCTTAGCCATAAGTGTATGGGTGACATATGGTGTACACCTTATGTGTTATGCCATAGTTATACATCAATGAAGCAAATGACCTATTGCAGAAATGTAAACCACCATCACTTATCATGGCTTGAGGCATTCCAAACCTAGACAAAAAGTTTTCTTTAAGAACTTGACCATAACTTTGTGGGCATCGATCCTAGTAGGGGTTACTTCTATCCACATAAACACGTAGTCTACTTCCAATAATATGTAAAGGTAGTCATAGGACACGGGAAAGAGACCCATGAAATCAATACCCCAGCAATCAAAGATTTCTATGACAAAAATGAGGGTAAGGGGCATCATGTTACTAAGGATCACACTTCCTACCATCTGACACCTATCACAATGTTTGTAATATGATACATGATTAACCCTAATTAGTGTGTGATTGTTTGAAAACGTTGTTGTTCCTAAGCTCCTAACATGAACCCTCAAATATGTATATGACTTATGTGTGTGGGTGAGTGTCACTCTCACTCGGATTTATGCAAGAGAAAGGGCAACGGAATGGTGATGATGAAATGAACAAAATGTACAATGAAATGAAATGTGTATGGTGAACAAAAGTGCTCCCCAATCGCAAGGAGTCTTCTGTGTGTCAGTGTTTTACTTGGAAGAGTATTCCAAGGTTGTCTCCTCAGGGAAGGAAGGAAGTTGTGTGTGAATGTGATTTTGTTGTAAAAGGGAAAAAATGTAAAATCTTGTAGTTGGTTTTGATGAGTTTTGTTCTTAATGAAAATGCTAGAAAACAAGTGTTGGCTAATCCAAAGAGGTCATTCCAATGGAAATTCCAACTCAACTCGAAACCTTCCTTTGAGGGTTTATAGATGAACGATTGATTCATGGGAATCTAGGAATGAGATGGTGAGGATCCAAACATAAATCGTGACTAGGCCTATAGAATATCAAAGACTCACCACCACATCCACTCTCAACCAGTCAAACCGAACCACCGTACACCAAGAGAGGAAAGAAAATGAGTTGAAATGGAAATCCCAAGAGGAGGTCTCCCTTGGATTACCCAACTTAAAATCTAGAAAATGAAGCATGTAACTTGAACTAATACAAGAAAACTTAGACTAATAAGAAAGAAATAAAATACCCATTTTGGAGTTCGGGGCACCATCGTGTCGGTACTGTGTACCCGTACTATTTTTCTGCTATGGACCACTTTTTGTAGAATTGGCATAACTTTTGATCCCATTATTGGATTGAGCTGAAATTTTGACACAATATAGAAGACATTCAGATATACAAATTTCATTCTTTGCACTTTCTAGGATTCGAAGTGGATCATGGTAAAAATAGAGGAAAACCGAGGCTCTGCTTCCGAATGATATGGCAGCTGGTGCCTTTGTTCCCAAGCACCAATACCTCCCTGATTTCTTCACTTTTAAGCCTCCAAATCTTCATGTATTGTGTCCATGCCTTCATCACACATCCATCATAGTTGCAAGGTCCTAAAATCAATGATTTAATCTATAAAAACATGCAACATCGAAATTTTAACATTATTTATAAAATTGGCTAACTCTAAGTACTTAGATGCAAAAGTTGAGTAGAAATGCATGTAATGAGGCCTTCAAATATGCAATATTATGTATTCATCAGTGTGTAAATTAGAATGATCAAGTAATCAATTTTGTAATATTAAATAAATAAATATTATGAATTATGTTTTGGGTGTCAATTAAAGTTTTTAATATTTTATGTTTGAAATTATAGGGTCAAATGCAGAAATATCAGAGAATACAGGACTATTTTGCAAAGTTTGAAACTACAAAGGACTAAAGTGTGATAAAGAAACTTGGGCCAATTAGGAGGTGACACATGGACCAATGAAAATACAACACATGGACCAATGAGGAGACAACATTTGGCACACTCAGAGCATGACACATGGACCAGTGAAAATACAACACATGGACCAATGAAGAGACAACATTTGGCACACTCAGAGCGTGACACTTGGACTCATCAGGCAATGACACTTGGTGCACTTGGAGGAAGACGTCTGGCGGATCAAGGAGGCGACACCTAGCACCACTGCAAGCCACCACCTTTCGAAAGGTGAAGGTGGCCTTCCTAAACCCTCCCTTTGGCCGTGCACTCTCCCCTCTATAAATAGGGGCTATTTTCTCCTTTCTTAAGGCATTCACCAATATTCTCTCCCTACACCACTATAAAGACTAACCTTTCTTCCTTTCATTCCACACCTACACATATACCATTTCTAAAGAGTTCCCCCCCCCTCCAAAACCAGATGGCCCTCCAAGCTATATAGAAAGAAAACCTTAGAGAAAGATAGAGATAAAAGAGAAAGAAATAGCTTGTGTGTGATACCTTTTCTATATTTCTACTTTTCTATTATAATATTTCTATTCGGATATTTGAACTACCGCCACTTTTGTGTCTTGAATGATAATAAAGGTCGTTATGTTTCAATTGTTCCTTGTGAAAGAAGTTTTACAGTTTACCGTTTAATTTCTGTTGTAACGAATACTACCCGCACTTCTTGTTTGTCTATAGCAATGGAGTGTGAGTAGTCTTTTATACCCTTCAAACTAGGGTAAACATATGTACAATATTGGTTAAGTTCTGGAAATGCTAATGTTTTGTTTATATGTTTATATGTATGTATTATATGCTTAATGCGTGATACAGTGATGTATGTAATTTCGGTGCTGTGCTTGGAATTATGTCTTCAGTATATCATAAGACCCGCCAGTTAAAGATCTACGGTGTTCCTACCGGTATGGTTTGTCCTCCACCGAAACACTGAGAATTTTTTACTGAGGTGTGGTACAAAACCAAAATGATCCTCACGGGTTATTAGGGTTGTCTAAATATTATATATAAATATATTGACAGTCTAAAAATCACAGCATTCCTCCACTGGAATGCTGAGGATGTTTAACTGGCATGTATATATATATATATATATATATATATATATATATATATATCATAGATGACCTATTGGGTAATTCAAGTATTCCTCATGAATTGGCTCTGCCTTCTTGTTCACTTGAATTAGTCAATTGGCCCATCTATAACCAGTTTTCCTAAGAAGTAGTCGTGTTATACTATATTACCATCAGTTAGCCTAAGAAGCAGCTGTGTTATGGTTTATTATATTTTCACTTACAATCATAACATCAAGGGAATAACTCAAGTATTCCTCATGAATGGGTTGTCCTTCTAGTTTTCTTGGATTAATCAAATGACGTGGATATAACCAGCTTTCCTAAGAAGTTGCTGAATTATGAGTTATTACACTAGCTAGCCTAAGAAGCGACTGTGCTATGATTTATATACATCAGACCTGCCGATTGACTTTCTAGTAAAATTGAGGTTAATTGTTGTAAGGTAGCATTTCCAGAAATTAAACAATATGAACCATATGGATCCCTAAACTGAAGGGTATCTTTTAGATTCCTGTCATTAATTTTTTTTTTATTTACGTACTTTATTATCTCCGCACTTTAATTCCGCATTTTGTTTAAATTAAAACTAGTTGTTAAACTAAGCTCACATCACAAGCTATCAAACAATACACTACTTCAAACAACAAATTTACTATTTTTATTGTTTTATTTTTTATTTTTACAATCTAAATTACTGAAAACTCTTTGTAGGATCGATCCTTGGATTAAAACCGAGAAAACTACAATTCGACCACTTGTACTTGGGTGTATAATATAATATAATTCAGACACACTAAAAAGTGCGAATCAAGTTTTTGGCGCCGTTGCCGAGGAGTTAAAGTAATTTCAAAAATAATAAATAATAAAAATATATTAAAATTTAAAATTTTAAAAAATAAATAAATAATTTTTTTAGTTTGCTTTATATGTTTATATTTTTTTTCATTTGTTTTCAATAGTATATGACCTGAGGTTTCTTGTCTTACCTTAGACCTAGCATTGCGGCAGCAGCATAATCACTTTTTAGTTTTTGAAAGAGTTGGCTCACAATCATTCAACCACACAAATAGAACAGCATTTGCCAACAAATTATTCAAGGGTCTTGCCAATACACTAAAATATTTAATGAAATGACAATAAAAACCTGCATGACCAAGAAACAACCTCATGTCTTTGACGATCTTGGGAGTATGCAAATTGGAAATTGCATAAACTTTGGACTTGTCCACCTCTTGAGTATACAAAAAGTGGCACTTCTCCTAGTTAAGCACCAAGTTCTTCTCCTCACAACTCTCTCATACTTTTCCAAATTTTTCAAGCATCGCTTGAAGGATTCTCCAAATACTGAGAAGTCATCCATGAATACTTTCATGATCTTTTCCACCATATCATTGAAGATCCCCATCATACACCTTTGGAACGTCCCCAAGGCATTGCATAGCCTAAATGGTATTCGAAGGTAGGCATATGTTCCAAAGGGACTAGTAAATGTAGTATTTTCTTTGTCTTCTAAGGTGATCTCAATTTGGTTATGGCTAGAGTAATCATCCAGGAAGCAATAAAATAGATGTTTTGCTACCCTTTCCAACCCTTGATCAAGGAAGGGTAGTAGAAAATGATCATTGCACGTGTATGAGTTAAGCTTCTGATAGTCTATGCAAACTCTCCAACCGATGACCATCGGAGTTGGGATCAATTCATTCTCCTCATTGGCTACCATTATTACTCCCGATTTTTTGGGTACTACTTGTGTGGGACTAACCCATTTACTATCGACAATCACAAAGATGATTCACACATCAAGTAGATGGAGCATTTCATCTTTGACCACATCCTTTATAATTAGATTGAGTCTCCTTTGTGGTTGTCGGGATGGCTTGGTGTTCTTTTCAAGATATATTATGTGAGTGCAAATGAGAGGGCTAATTCCCTTGATGTCGATAATAGTCCAATAGATAGCTCTTCTGGGCTTTCTAAAAATGCTCAATAGTTTTTATTCTTGCTCGGCTCTAACTAAGAGCTTATCACCACTGCAAATGTCTTGTTCTCTCCCAAGAATGCATATTTGAGTGTAGATGGCAATGGCTTTACCTCTAAAATTGGCGGTTGTATAGTGGAAGAAAAGATCTTCTCTTGTGGAGGTAACTTCTCAAATGTCGGGGTCCAATTTCCCACCCTTTGAACAGTTTCTGGTTCTAACTCCTCATCAAATCACCTTCCCCCAAACTTATGTTGCACAATAGGTCCTTCTGAAGCTCCACTAGTATGTCAATCCTGTTGACTTCATGTATTTTCTCATCATCCCCCAGTTGCTTACACAGGTTGAACACATTGAGATCTATTATAATATTCCAAAATGCAAGCTACATTAAACCATTCCAGCAATTAATCATAGTATTAGCGGTTGCAAGAAAAGGGTCAATCTAGAATGACATGAATCTATGCATTGGGGTTAGCAACCTGGTAAGTGTCAAACACAATATTACTCCACTCAGTGTTCTCACGCTATGATCCACTAGCTAAAGAGTGATGGAGCTTGGTTTTAACTCTTCTAGCTATAGTTATTAGTACTCTAATAATGGTAGAAGGTTGACACTCACTCCAAGTCTAGCAATGCTTGTTCTACACGATAATTCCCAATTGTGATAGAAATGGAAGGGTAGCCGAGATCCTTAAACTTAGGTGGAGTGTTTTTCCTCAAGATGGAGCTCACTTTCTCAATGAGGAATGTTTTCTTGTGCACATTCAACTCCATTTTATAGTGTAGTTATTGGTACTCTGATAATGGTAGAAGGTTAACACTTTCTCCAAGTCTAGCAATGCTTGTCCTACAGAGAAATTCCCAATTGTGATGGAAATGAAAAGGTAGTCCGGATTCTTAATCTTGGGTGGAGTAATTGTCCTCAAGATTGAGCTCACTTGCTAGGTGAGGAATGCTTTTTGTGCACATTCAACTTCCTTTTGATGGTGTATAAGTTCTTCAATATCTTTGCACAAGAGAGGATTTTCTTGATGACATCGAGAAGTAGAATATTTATCTTCACCGGCTTAAGCATCTTAAGAATATCATAATAGTTAGCAATCTTAGTAGATGACTTCAACCATTGCGGATATGGGGCAAGTGTAGGACAATAATTCACATTCAAATCTTTAACCTTGAGCTGCTCACGTTGTTCACTCTCTCCGGAGTCACCCTTGGTCTATTTTTCATTTTTTGAATGGACATTTGGTGATACCTTAAGTAGAATGGATTTTTCAAAATCCTTTCCACTCCAAAGACTGGTGAAACTTGGTTTGCTCAAAATTATCTTTAGTGGCATTAGATGACTCGATCACATGTTGACCCTTGGGGTTCTTTTTGGGTTGTGCAAGAAATTTCTCTTTTTCTTGTTGAAATGACCCCATGGCACTGGTCAACTTGGTAATCTGTGTCAAGATGTCATTAAAGGCTATAGTGTTTTGGTTATTGGTCACAATTTGACTTTGGATGAATTGTTGCATGATTTCCTCCAAATTCCTCCTAAGAGGAGGTTGATATGTGAGTGGATTGGGTGGCCCTTGTTGACCGAATCCTTGTTGAGGTGGGTTTTTAAGAAAAACCTTGTGGATTGGACCTTTGATATTGGGAGCTAGAAGACGAACCATGATTATAAAAAATGTTGATTTTGTTTTGGTGGGATAGGAGGTGGTAATGAAGTGGATCCATGAGGTGTAGGATTGTCATTCTTCTAACTAAAGTTTGGGTGGGAGCTCCATCCTGCATTGCACATGTTATAATGTGGAGAATATGATTGCCTAGTTTGATTGAACGCATGCACTAGCTCATAATACACTTACTCAAGTGTCAGGATGTTTGGAAACTCTAAGATGAAGCACCACACACTTTCACAAATTGAGCAAAATTCTTTGGCATTAGTCACATTTGACACTTCATGTATCCTATTGACCTCTAAGAATTCCACCTTGAGGGATAACTTTTCAATTTTAGCAAGCAAGTCCTCTTGATCACGGAAGTTATATAGTCCACCCCCACTTGGTTGAGTGGGCATATATGACCTTTGGTACATCAATAGGATCAGTAATATCCCAAGAATGGGCATTATTTGCCAAAGTATTAAAGTACTCTAGAGCTTCATCGGGGTCCTTATTCAAGAATTCTCCATTGCAAATGATGTCAATGACCTATCAATGCCCTGGCATAATTCCTTTGTGGAAGAATCTAACCAATGGCCACAGTTCAAATCTATGATGTGGAATGGAGTGCCATAAATCCTTATATATCTCCCAACACTGATAAAACTGCTAATTTTATTTCTCATAAAAGTTTTGAATTTATTTTTTCAAACTAGTGGTCTGGGGCACCAGAAAAAAATTATTCAGAAATTCAGCCAACATTTGGGCCCAAGAACTTATTGAGCGTGGTTTCAAGGAATTCAAACAATTTCTTTCTTTATCTCTGAGAGAAAAGGGGAATAACTTCATGCATGCCATGTCTTCCATTGCGTGATTAAAGATGAATGTCCCAACTATTTCCTCAAATTCCTTAATATGCCAGTAAGGATTTTCTCATTCAATGCCATGGAATTGAGAAAGTAGTTATAACATGCTAGGTTTCACAAGAAAACCATGTGCTTGCACATGTAAGAGTACGCATGATGGAGTGGTGTATCATGTGGGTTGGAGATAATTTCTTCTTGACCTCGCTGGGGTCAACCTAAATATTATTTCCTTCATTTCCTGGAAGGGGAACTTGCACTCGGAGGTTTTGTACTCTCCCGTCTCTTGGATTATTAGCACCAATATCCATAAAATTATCCCCATCATGTTCAGGGGGATTTTCATCTATGTTCATGTTTGGTCCTTGGTCATGTCTAACTAGTCTATTTTGGTTATCACGTTCCCACATACAAGTGTACTAATTATATATAATTAAAAATGACTAACTACAATTGAAAAGTATATCCAATGAAATAACATACCTTAGCCCATGATGAAAATCACGAGACTTACCTCCGTTGGTCCGAATCACCTTCAATTGTTAGCACTTGTGTCTTCTCTGACTATAGTGCCAAACATGCTTTGTGATATTCCTCCTTCTTGTTTGCAGAGTTTATTGGAATGTATGTGGGTTTCAAAAGCGGTGTACCCTCAAAATTATGATAGTGCAAAAGTTGCCCCCCAAGCGCAGGAAGGCTAATGTGTCGTATATTAACTCAAAAAAAAAAAAATTTGAGTTCGTCTTCTCAGGGAAGGTCAAGACTAAGTGTTTTGAAAAGTGATTTTTTTTAAAAAAGTAAAAATTGGTTCTTTGAAAGTGTTTGTGAATCGTGAGATTCGGGGTTTGAAAATCTATAAATAAAAAGGGTTGGCTAATCCACATAACTCATTCCACCAGGTATAGCTAATCAATCCTCTTTATAACTCAATTGAACTCATAAGTGTTTTTGTTCAATTGGAATGTAGGAATTAGAAATTAAGAATTACCAAATGCATGTATTGGTGTTAAATTAATTGATAGGAAGTATGATTTGTATATATTTGAAAGGATGGTAAGTATGCCCCATGACAAGTCTACGGTGCATCAAATGTGTACAAACCTATACGTTGTAATCTTCCTAGTCAATTTCAACACACTACACTACAAGAATATGTTTGTGAAGATTAATTTTCTCATACCTGAATGGAAATCCTTCCTTGAATTTCGCCAACAAATGGTTTAGCCTGCCATAGATGAAACGAAAATGCTAAGCAAAATGAAAAACATTGCAAAAGAAACAAACACTAACTTAAACTAACAAAATAAAGGGGTAAACAAACTTAAAAATTTGATCAAATATCAAAAACATAGAAGTTAAAGCACAAATGTTCAAATATTGGAAAATGGAGTTTCCTCGAACTTGATGTCGCAGTGAAATATTTGAAAATGCATTCATAATTCAAAATGGAAGTTGTACCAATTTTAGAAATGGAGATTATAAGCTTCATGTGATGCCTCACAATTTGGGGGGGTCCTTTCTCAACCCGTTGATCAGCCATCAACCTGTAGAAATACCCGTGCATGTCGCATGACCCGACACCAAGTCATCACTCTACCATTCCAAGGTCTAATATCCACCATTTTGCCAGCAATATCACTCCAATTAAATCCTTTAAACAAGAAGCCTCAAGGCTCAGAGGACTGGCAAGGTTATTTTAAATTTTTTAAAATTTTGTAAGAGGTACTGGTACCTTGTGTACTTGGTACCGATACCTGAGCATTTTGCTTGTCAAGTACTGGTACCAATAAACAAAGTACCGGTACTTGAGACCTCGATAGCGAGGTACCGGTATCTGAACCCGCTGGAATCTTGGTACCAGTGCCTTATCAACTTGGTATCGATACCTGAGCCTAGTTTTCGCCCAAATCTTTCCTTTTTCAATTTCATCTCATCCAATCTCATGTCAAGTTCATCCAAACTCATAACATTTAAATATGCACAAAATACCATCCATAATATTTCATTACATGTTATATTACCACCATTTAAAATTCAAAATAAATTACACAAGTGTTTTACAAAAATGTAATTAAAAGTCACATTCTGGCCTCTTTTCAACAACAACCCATTTGTGGGTCGTCCATTGTCGCTTGTCCCACACCTGAAATATTGTTTCTATAAATGATGAGCAACACTCAATAGAGTATCTTCTAAAGAAGTTACTCCTCAACCCAGATGCATATGAAATATTCACATGCAACTTAACAACCAAACAAACATCCATCAAAGGGTATACAATTCAATAATGAATGCTGCAACATCATGTCATGTTATGAAATGAGACTCACACATGCAATGCAACCCAAGCCCTCCTTAGCACTCATGGTACGTACAATTTCATGTGTATGTAGCCGACATTCTAAGTCCTTGCAATTGATGTTACACATCCAATGACCATTTATAAATTTTAGGTCTTTTTTAGGGTGCGTATTTATGGACTTCCACCAACGGGCACCCAACCGAGATGGCATAAATGGACTTGTACCAACGACTTAGCATACGTTGACACATTTTATGGACTCAATACCAACGGAGTACATATTCGAGTCATCGGATCTTGCACTTGAGGGATAGTCTAGCTCTTCTTACTAACCCCAACCCTTATTTTCAATGCAATCTATGTGACTCAATTGAACCTTGGTCCAAATGTCTCAAGCCCGTGTGTCATCCACCAAGAAAGGCGTTTGATCAAAACCTTGAACACACCCACTCCCATGTCACATGCCAACAAATGTGATGCTTCCTATGCATATGCAATGTAATATATAATTGCAATTTCCTATACATGTTTAATATGTCATGAGCATATTATGACCAATATTCAATTTCCACAACATTTCGAAGTCCTCAATGTCAATATATCATAATACATAAACCAACATTTCACAACATCAATCCCAAGCATGTTATACATATTCAATGTAAATAACACACTTAATCAACATAGGTATTTTATCAAACAAAAAGGCATAAATGTAAACACATAGCATGTCCAATCAACACATTCATCTTGAAATTACAAACAAGCAATTTCAACAAACCCAATTTATGCTAGAATTGATTTTACACATTCGTACACCATTTCTCGTACTTTACACTATGAGTATATTTAAACAAGATATTACACCTCTAATCGTGCTACCCATTTAATACGCAAGCCCTAGGTTGAAAATAAACCTAGCTAGGAGAAGAGCCCTACCTCTTGAAGCATAATATGTGTAGAGGAAGCTCTAAGAAATCTAACTCAAGCGTTAAACCTAGGTTTGCAAAAATCCCGTCTTTGATACCTTGAAAAAATTCACAACTTTTGATACGTAGTCATAACTCCCGTTGCTTAGAACAACTTTTGTTCTTGGCCCAAACCAATCTAATGAACGGTTGGCCTTAGATCGAAAGGAGAAGGGCTTGAAGAACTCTTCTTTCTCTCTCTTCTTTCCCTCTCTCTCTTTTCAAAAGTTTGATGATAATAATTTTTCTCCCCTATTATACTCCCCAATACTTGGTTCTCATTAACCCACACGTCCTATCTTTTTCTGATCCGATTTCGTTCTGATTCAATTAACTCTCGTTCCATGTTATATTCGATATATTTTATTTGCCCTAACTTTAAATTATTCTCTACTTTTCGCAATTAAATCCCAATCGCATTTATTTTGATCACGCAACACCTGATTGCATTATAAAACATGAAAAATTCAACAATGAGGTCCATTCCATCATCCACGTTCTAGAAGAAAACAGGTTTCAACCCGTACCGCAATGGCTAATTACTATTTTTCCCTGCGCAATAAAATTTTAAATCTTGATAGGTTTTACATTACTGGGTATTAGAGCTTAGGTTCCCGACTACAGTGGACTTGAGGGAAGATTGGATTAACCCACTGCAGCCATTGTGCATTATTAATTTAGTATGAATGATAAAAGTATCCTGATGGAAAATAGAAGGTTCTAGAAGACACCACTGGAAATGAGCTACCAGTAGAAGACCTACTAACAGAAGAGCCTACTAGAAAGTAGCTTCCAGTGTTTCCCTAAAAGACCTATCTGTAGGAGACTTACAAACTACCAGTAGAACACCCTACTAGAAATGAGCTATCGGTAGGAGCCTTACGATCTCCAGGTAGAAGATGCCCAGAAAGCCTAGATCCTTCCAAATGACTCCACCAACTATGGGGGCCTACCTTTGTCACCTAAGCCATGCTTTGACATTTCTAACACTCCATTATGATCCCCTATCTCTTACTTTCAACTTTTAAGTATGAGGGAGTGGGTGGCCAATGAGAGAGAGCGAGTGGTTGGAAAAAGCATGGAGGATCATGCTTTGACTATTTTTGGAAACTTCTATGGACAATCTCTCTCCAATCACTCCAAGTTAGCCATTCATGCTAAGAGAGATGGGGGTGGATGAATATGGGAGTTCCTTCACAAAATTTTAGATTATCACACTTTTAGAGAGAGAAGGTTCAAGGTAGAAGATGAAGTTCGAAAGAGAGAAAACTGGGTTTTACATTTTTCTTCACCATTTTCAGTGTAGTAAGCTCCATTTCACATGTAATTTTTCACTTTTGCACTTTAATCTTTTTTAATCCAGTTATAGTTAAGTTTAGTTAAGTTATCTTGTGGTTCATTTCTACATTTGGGTTCTATTCCTTTTAAGCTTTACATTTTGGGTATGAATGACTTTTCTCTTGTAGTTTAAACCTTCTCTCACACTAATACAAGTCCGTTCTTGATTCTACTACCATGTTTCTCTACTTCATGTTTGTTCTTACTTTTATCATGCATAACTAAACTTTTAGTTGGCTAATCCAATAGGGATTTCCTCTTAGAGATGTGAAATCGACTCTCTTCCATTCCTCATCGTAGTGTAAAGTGTTCAATTTGATTAGGTTGAGCATGGACGTGGTTGTGGGCTTTTGATATATCGTAGACTTGTCATAAGGTATGCTCTTACCCAACACAACTATATTGGTTCCTCATTTCCTACGAATCAATCAAACATCGAGACACCATTGGTTGAATGAAATGAGTTGATTTGGTATTCTCATTGGAATGACCTTTATGGATTAAGCAACCTTGATTTCTTGAATATTTCTTAACTCACAATTCACCAAACTTTTCACATGTCACTCTTTAAACACCCGACCTCACCTTCCCTAAGGAGAGAACCTTGAAATACTCATTCCAAGTAATACACGACATTTTGAGTCTCTCTACGCTTGTGAGCACTTTTGCATGCACACACGTTTTTGTTCATCCACACATAATTTTCTCCATTTCTTGCATTGAACTCGAGGGAGAGTAACACTTAGCAATCTCAATAAGCCATATATATAAACAATCGAATTTGTGTGGCAAGTTAAGCAAAATGACTAAGCATTCTTGGCACCGTTGCTAGGGAAGGCTAAGCGTCGAATTTGAAGGTGATTAGGAGACAACGGAGGAAAGTCCTGTGATTCTTGTCACAGGCTGAGGTACATTGCTCCTTTGTATATATTTGTGTATAAATTTTCATTTATAATTAGCGTTTTTGCATGTGGGGACGTGATAAGAAAAATCAACTATTGAGACATGACCTAGGACCAAATATGAATATAGATCAAGACCCACCCGAGGACGTCAAAGACAATTTTGGGGATGATGGTGCTAATAATCAGAAAGGCAGGGGTGTGCAAAATCCTCGAATGTCAAACCCTCGAATATAATTTTTCCCCTCCAAGAAGTGAAAGAAATAACCTCCTTATTGATTCTCCGACAAGAACAATGAGAGATTATCTCCAACCTACTCGAAGCACCACCCCCTTATGCGTACTTCTACCTGTGCAAGCGCATGGCTTGCTAGCTAAATCGGGCATGTTGCAATTAATTCCTCAATTCCTTGGATTGGAAAGAAAAAAATCCGTACCTACAAATTAAGGATTTGAGGAAATAGTTAGAACAATCATTTCAAATAATGTTATTGAAAACATGACACAATTGAAATTATTTCCTTTCTGCCTCAAGGACAAAGCAAAAACTTGGTTGAACTCGTTGAAACCCCGCTCGATAAGTTCTTGGGCACAAATGTTATCCGAATTTCTAAGCAAATTTTTTATGGTCCTCAAGACAACTGCTCTAAAAAACAAATTCAAAAAATATTCAGAAAAACTAAATGAGTAGTTTTATCAGTGTTGGGATAGATATAAGGACTTGTTGCACTCCATTTCGTATCATGGATTCAAACCATGGCAATTGGTTAGTTTCTTCTATGAAGGAATTACATTGGGCCACCGAAAATTTATAGACATGATGTGCAATGAAAAGTTTTTGAGTAAGGATCCCGATGAGGCTCTCGAGTATTTTAACACATTGGAAGAAAATGTCCAGTCTGGGGATATCACGAATCCCACCGATGTGTCAAGGTGTTCTCTGTGAAGTCAACCAAGTGGAGGAGGGATGTATAACTTGAATGACCAAGAAGACTTGCTTGCCATGATAACAAAATTGTCCCATTAGGTGGAGAACTTAGAGTGTAATAGGAGGAATGAGGTGTCGAATGTCACAAAGGCCATGTAATCTTGTTGAATATGTGATAGTGTTCAACACTCTATTGTGGAGTGCCCAAATATTCTAGGACTCAAAGAATTATACCATGGGCAAGTGAATGCATTTAACCAAAGTAGGTAGTCATACTCTCCACACTCTAACACATACAATCTAGGACGGAGCACCCACCCAAAATTTAGTTTGAAGAATGACAACCCTATTCCTCATGGATCCACCTCATTGTCACCCCACATTCCACACAAGCAAAATAATCATATTATGGTCAAAATATGTCATCTGGCTCCCAATACCCACGATCCAATCCATGCAGGTTTTCAAAAAGCCACCTTAACAATGGTTTGGTTAACAAGGACCACCCAATCCGCCCACATTCCAACCCCCTCACAAAAGAAATTTGGAGGATGCCATATATCAATTCATTCAGAGTCAAACCACAATCAACAATCAAAATACCACCGCTTTTAATGACATTAGGACATAAATCACTAAGTTGACTAATGTTATGGGGTCTTTACAATAACAAAAATAGAAATTTCCCTCTCAACCCAAGAAAACCCAAAAGGTTAACATGCGAGTGAATGGTTCGAGGTCACTAAAGAGAGTTTTGAGCATCTCAAGGCTATCACCACCCTTAGGAGAGGGAAGGAACTAGATAAAACCATTTTACCTAAAGTCTCAGCCAAAACTACTCTTAAAAATAAAAAAATTAAAAGAGACTAAGGGTAACTCTGAAGAGGGTGCAACACTTGAGAAGCCAAAGATTGTTGGTTTGAATGTGAATGATTGTCTTATCCTGACTCACTTTACCCAACTTTTGAAGGCACCTGCTACAATTGCTAACTATTCTGATATCCTTGAAATGTTTAAGCATGTAAAGATCAACATTCCTCGCCTCAACGCCATCAAGCAAATTCCCCCTTGTGCAAAATTATTGAAAGACTTATGTACCGTGAAAAGAAAATTGAATATGCATAAGAAAGCTTTCCTCACCGATCAAGTGAGTTCCATCTTGAGGACAAACACCCCACCCAAGTTCAAGGATTCTGGCTGCCCTATGATTTCCATCACCATTGGAAATTGTCGTGTAAAGCAAGCACTACTAGACTTGGGAGCAAGTGTCACCCTCTTACCCTTCTCGGTGTATCAACAACTATAGCTTGAGGAGTTGAAGCCAACCCCTATCACTCTTCAACTAGCGGATCTAAGTATGAGAACGCCAATGGGAGTAGTTGAAGACGTTTCAGTCCAATTGGACAAAATTTATTTCCACGTTGATTTCATTGTGCTTGATACTCACCCCGTTGCTAATCCTAATTCACATATTTTTGTCATATTAGATAAGTCTTTTCTTGCTACTTCTAATGTCATGATAAATTATAGGAATGTTCTAATGAAGCTTGCATTTAGAAATATGACATGGACCTTAATGTGTTTAACTTTGTAAGCAATCAGGGGATGCTGATGAGGTTCATAAACTCAATAGGATTGACACTGTAGTGGAACATCACATGAATTTTTTGTGCAATAGTAAGTTGGAGAAGGAGCATTTTATTGAGGATGTGGAGCTAGAGACTGTGCAAGGGGTGAGGACTTGGACCCTAACATTTGAAAACCTACTGCCACTAGAAAAGAAGATCTTTCCATCAATAGTGCAACCACCCACTTTAGAGTTGAAGCCATTTTCATCCACACTGAAATATGCATTCTTGGGAGAGCACCAAACATGTCAAGTTATGTTAAGTTCTTCATCAGAGCCAAAGCAAGAGGAAGAATTATTACAAGTCTTCAGAAAGCATAAAGGAGCCATCGGTTGGACTATAGCCGACATCAAGGGAAATAGCCCTCTCATTTGCACTCATAGAATCTATCTTGAAGAAGACACCAAACCATTCCGACAACCACAAAGAAGGCTTAATACCATCATGAAGGATGTGGTTAGAGATGAAGTGATCAAGCTACATGACATGGGCATTATCTTTGCAATTGCCAACTACAAATAGGTTAGTCCCAAGCAAGTGATACCAATGAAGTCGGGAGTCACTATAGTGGCAAATGAGGAGAATGAGTTGATTTTGACATAGGTGGTCAATAGTTGGAGAGTTTGTATTGATTACCGAGAGCTTAACTCATGCACTGGAAATGATCATTTTCCCCTACCATTCCTTGATCAATTGTTGGAGACGGTAGCCGAGAATCTTTTTTATTATTTCTTAGATGGCTACTCATGCTAAAATCAGATATTGATTGCCCTAGAAGTTCAAGAGAAGACCACATTCACATGCCCCTTTGGAACATATGCCTATCTTCGAACGTTGTTTGGCTTACGCAATATCCCGGGAACTTTTCAAAGATGTAAGATGGGGATATTCAGCGATATGGTGGAAATGATTGTGGAGGTGTTCATGGATAACTTCTTAGTATTTGGAGACTCCTATGAAGGATGTGTGATGAATTTGGAGAAAGTGTTAGAGATATGAAAATAGAAAATTTTGGTTCTTAACTGGGAGAAGTGCCACTTCATGGTAACACAAGGGATTATGCTGGAACACATTGTGTCCACAAAGAAATAGAAGTGGAAAAGTCTAAAGTGGAATCGATTTCCTACCTACCCACCAAGGGTAGTCAAGGACATTAGGTCATTTCTTGGCCATGCAAGTTTCTATCGTCATTTCATTAAGGATTTTAGTGCATTGGTCAGACATTTGACAAATTTTTTAGCATAGGATGTCCCATTCGTGGGGTCAGATCATTGTGAAGCGTCTTTCAAAAAATTTAAAAGTATGCTTACCTCACCTCCAGTCATGCAACCACCAAAGTGGGAACTCCCATTTGAGCTCATGTGCGACGCAAGTGATTACGCGGTCGGTACAATGCTAGGTCAAAGGCAAGATAAAAGATTGTATGTAATATACTATGCTAGTAAAACTCTAAATGAAGCACAAATGAATTAGACCACCACTAAAAACGAGTTGCTAGTCGTAGTATTTGCATTGGATAAATTTAGGTCATACATCATTAGTTCACCTATTGTAGTCTACACTGATCATTATGCTTTAAAGTATTTATTGTCTAAGTAGGACGCTAAACTGATACTCATTAGGTAGATTCTCCTCATTCAAGAATTCAATTTAATCATCATGGACCAAAAAAAAGGAGTCATGAATGTGGTGGCGGCTCATTTACCATGGCTTGTTGTCCAAGACGCCAAAGAACACATCTTTATCCCTGATTCTTTCCCTGCTAAGTATCTATTTTCTATCCATTCAATTTGTATGTGGTATTCTGACATTTTCAATTTCCTTGCCACATAACAAATTACCCCATATTGGAGCCCATAATATAAGAGAAGATTCATGGCAGACATGAAGTACTTCTACTTCGACAACATGTATTTGTTCAAATATTGTCCTGATCAAGTCACGATGAGGTGTGTACCAAAAAATGAACCATGGGATGTCCATTCTTTCTATCTTTCTAAAGCATGTGATGGTCATTTCTATTCAAAAAAGACTTTCAGCTAAGATTTTACAAAGTCTTTTTTATTGGCATACAATGATTAAAGATTGTGTCTCATTTTGTATGCCAAATGTTTGAAACTGTGACCCGTAGAAACATGATAACCATCTTCCCCGTGCTTGTCATTAAAATTTTTTATTTTTTGGGGCTTGATTTGCTTTGGCACTAATTTTTAACCATGATTCCAATAATGTGTATGTGGCTTATACGATTAGATGAGTGTCACTCTCCCTCAGATATCATATTCGAAATGGGAAAAACTTGTGTGGATGAACAAAATGTGTGTGTGTGTGCAAAAGTGCTCTCCAAGCAAAGAGAGACTTTTGAGTGTCGTGTTTTACTTGGAATGGGTATTCCAAGGTCATCTCCTCATGGAAGGAAGGTTGAATCCCGTGAAGAAGTTTTTGGAAAAAAATGAAAAAGTGTAAAAATCTTTTGAGTTGGTTTTTTGGTGAGTGAAGTTTGTGATAGAAAATTTAATGGAAAGAGGGTTGGATTATCCGAAGAGATTATTCCAATAGGAATGCCAAATCAACTCAAAATATTCTTCCAATGGTGCCTGGGTGTTTGATTGATTCATAAGAAGTGAGGGACTAATGTGACGTAGGATCAAGCATACCCCATGACAAGTCTACGATGTATCAAGAGCTCACAACCACGTCTGCAGTCAACCTAGTCAAACCAAACCACCTTACACTACAAGGAAGAATGAAAAAGAATTGATTTAACATACCCAAGAGAAATTCTCCCTTGGATTAGCCAACTTAAAGCTTAGCTACTCATATTTAATGCAAAGACATACATAAGATGAAGAGACATGCTGAAAAATGAAGTTTGAAACTTGTATTAATGAAAGAAAAGTTAAACTACAAAGAAGTGCATTTAGTACCCATTTGAAAAACAAACATCGTAGAATTTATTATGTGAAACTAAAATTGAAATACACATGCAACAAATGAGATTAAAGTGCATTGAATGAAGATTGCAAGAGTATTCTAGCTTACAACTAGTGAAACGGGTAGAAGAAATGCAAAAATTACAACTTGTCTCTCTAAAACTATGTCTTCCTCCTTTAGCTTCTCTCTCTATAATACTGAATAATACTATAAAAAATGTCAAGAGTCACTTCTTTTTCGTCTATGGAGGTCCTATAGCTTGTGTGAGAAGCTTCCCATCATTGGGGGGCTGAGGTGAAGGCTTGGGCAGCCTATGACAAGCCTAGCCTGCAACTCACCTGGCTTCCATCTTCTTTCACTTCCTTATAAATGCTTGGGCCTCCAAAGTCCAACGTTAAGTGTAGGGAGGCATGTATGTGTGTAAACGATGTCAGGGGACAAGTGGAAGAGTCATAGATGGGGACCCCAAGTGGCAGAGCTTGAGTTGCAGGTAGTCTGACATTTCTAGGTAGAACCTTCCAAAAGGTTTAGGCAGGAATGGGGAAAACAACAGTCCAGTGAGCAAGACCTTTTGGAAGGTCTTGAGGTAGAACCAACTCCAGAGGGCTTAAACTTCTCTAACTTGTTTTTCTTGATTTTTTCACCTTCCAAGCCTCCCGTTAAGGCCCCCCTCATCTCCATTAACTTTAAGCACTACGAATGGGGCTTAACTCAATCCATATTCAACTTATTACCTAAAATCACACATTGACATCATTAATTGTTTGATTCGTCACATTTCTCCCTAATTTCACAGCATAAGCAAGTATAAATGGGAATAAAAGGCATACCTAATATGCAATATTTTATGTTAATCACACCCCCAACTTCAGTTTTGCTAGTCCCTAGCAAACTTTATTTTCAAACGACAAGGTATATAACTACAACAATCCCATTCATACAAGTAAATAATCAAACATTCAAAGAGTAAAAAATCACAATGCAATTAAATAGATGAACTTGGGTAAGATAGAACAAACAATTGTGGTACTTTTCATTAATTACTTTCAAAAGTTCAATACAAGGAGTTAGAATTCAAAAAAAAAATTGCCCAAAATTCTAGAGACTCTTCTACTAGGCCTATAATTCTACTACTAACTGTGTACAACCTAAAATCAAAAGAAACAAAACACAAAAGAACATCCTACTCATCACCCTCATCATCATCATCATCATCATCATCAGCAGCATCCTCAACATCACGCTTGGACTCACTCCCCTCCTCCTCGTCATGATCATCCTCATCACCGGAGCATCCCACCTTAACAACCATAGAAGTTGTGGGAGTAGTGGTAGATGGTCCAACTGGAGGCGGTAGAGGTCCACCGGGGATGGGCTTGCTCAGGAAAGTGTGCTAAAATAGCCTTGTCACCATCAATGACTCTGCTAAGGGTGGTTAAGGTCTTGACGCATTGGCTCTCTAGCCCCCAGACCTCGCTTTCCCTCTTGCTACTGCTCAATTTTCCAATGGCACCAGTCTTAGTGGGGAACATCACAACATGTCTGTAGGCCTTTACCGTGCAGTGGGTGCACATTCTAGTGACAGGAATGCCGAAAGGGAGGTTCGCCTTCGGATTTGCAACCTAAACAAACTCCTTTATCTCCTCTAAAATCAAAAGAGCCACGTCCATCACCTTCCCCGTCATAAACGAATGGAGAAGGACAAGCTTCTTGACATTTGAGTTCTTCTCGGAAACCCTGGGCATCAAATTGTAGTGTAATACCTTGTTCATTATCCCAAAGGAGTGCTTGAGGCCCTCAACTAGAGTTGTTCTTTTGAAAGTGGTCGGGTCCTCGTAAGTAAGCTGGACATAATCAGAGAGTGTCTTTACCCCAGAGATGTTGTGTGGATACACAGGCGTGTTGGGGGGTGGCCTCTGATATTTCATCCTAGTGGCAATCAAATTGGGGGTCACGTCAAAGGTCTTCCCCCTCATATTTGTCCTATGCACACTACCATCCTCGCCCAACACCATCAATTTCCTATAAAACTCCCTAAACAATGCCAAGTTATAGCCACTTACCTCCTCAAACCGAATTCCCAATCCATGTCCCTCAATGACCCTCACCACTTCATTGTTTGGCACAAGTGTAATCTTGTCCACAAACCTCTCACAACTGATGTTTTTCTCATTTATCATTTGTCTACAAGCATCGTGTCTGGCTTTCGTCCTCCTTTCCTCCCTATCCTCACTAGTCGGGCCCTCTACAATCCTCTTGTGGGAGCTAGTGCCCATTGTGCAGGCCATGAAGATCAACAGTGCCCCCAAGCCAAAGAATGCCAAGACTCACATCACAAGCCACTCAATGGGCTCAAACTGTCGAGGGAGGTCTTTCCTAAACGAGCCATTGGCAAGAGATTTCAAGGCTTTGAAGAAACCTTAAGAGAATTTGGAATTTGGGAGAAAATTTTGAGACCTAGGGTTAATGAGAACACCACAATATTTGGCAAAATTCACACAATAACTAACCCTAAACAGGAGAAAAGTAAGATTTGAGGGCTTGGGTGAAGTATTTTGAGGTTTGGAAGAGAGTAGAGGGAGAGAAAAGGGAAAGAGAGAATGAGAGATGTAAAGGAATGTGAAGGGTTTCCGAAAAAAGTTAACTTAAAACCTCATTTTTGTCTTTTTGGGCAAAACCTTCCAAAAAGTTTTGCATACTGTTGAAGGAGAAATTGTCCAGGAGTGAAAACCTTTCGGATGGTTTTGCACATTAGTAAAAATCTTCGAAAGGTTTGTGACCAAACCTTCTAAAAGGTTTAACCTTTATTGCAAAACCATTCTTGTGCTCCAAAACTCACATCCAACCCAACTTATCCCAACTCCTAGAAATTCCAACAACTTATCTATGACATCTACTCCACCAAAAACTTGAACCATAAATATGAACCACAATTGAGTGATCATGCCCAAATTCATTTCCGAAATTGCAATATGATTTAAAATTTTAATACTTTCAAAATACAAGACATGGGTTTCTATGTTTAACTGCCAAAATGAAAACCCAAAATGTAAAACATAGATTCAAATGATAAAGGCATTCCTAAATCTATCTAATATTGAAATTTGAAAAATATTCCCCCATCTTTTTAGCCTAGGGATACATAACACATTATTCAAATGCCTGAATCATGCACACATGAGCATCACCATGGCTTTAAATGCTAATATAAAGTATGCACCTACACATTCATTTTCAAACTCATGTGTGTGAAATGGACAAGTAATTTAAACATTTACCCAACGGAATTTACATTCACTTGGCTATCCAAATTCAGCTTTGATACAACCTCACCAAGGGTGTCTCTCAACAATGAATCACACTATGGTTATCCTGGCATGCTCTCTATGTGTATATATGAGATAGAATATTATACTCATAATAAAATATTCTCACATATAATCCAAAAATGAATTGCACAGATAAGAACAAAACAACATTGGCATAATCTCATGAAAGGAATGTTAGGGCATTAGATAGCAAAATCAATCTTTCTTTTTCTTTAAAAGTATGTTATCCCCATGCTTTCTCTAGATCATTTAGGACTTTCAAGGTTTATAATGGGGTCATGGGGTGATATTGAGGCAATTGAAATGAAGGATATAGAATAACAAAGAGGGTTGTTCCGATTGCATGACATTTATTTCTAAAAGATCTCATTTTTTATGGGATTTTCAGCCTACACCATCACTCACTCTTTATTTATGTTTCTTCTTTTCGTTAACATTTTCGTCTTTTGTTTGATCATTCTTTCTTCTTTCACCCCTTTCTCCTTTTTCTTGGCTTTCACATTCCTTTTCATTCAACATTTGAATTCCACATTATTCATCCCTTTATTGGGTTTCCACATCACCATTCGTTCTCTTTCATATTCAATCGTAGTCAGCTTACGGAACAACCAATGGTGTGGTAAATTTTTCTATCATTTTACACTAGCTTGGTTAAATGTGTAGCATGAAAACGAATTTTCAAAAAGGCTCAAACATGGCACTAGGGGTGATTTCACAAGAACAAGGCTAAGGCTCAAAATAAATCAAGGATGACTTAAGATCATTTCTAGATAAGCATAGGGGAGCATTGTACATATCAAGAGAAAGTGAATCAACTACCCAAATGCACCTAGCCAAAACAAGCATAATGAGATTATTGAACAAATATGTAATTTGAAAAATTATTCCTTGAGTAAATGTAAGTTCCCTCAAACAAAAGTTGGAACTAAAGCTCTCATGGTTTCTTACTCATCTCCACTATTCATGTCAAGCACTAAAATGTGAACTCAATCTATAAATTGTCAAAATTACAAGTTCATGGTGCACTCATGATTGAGTTCAAAAGCAAACAAGTATGTGATACTCTTAGGATAGGATAAACCTATATGATGTGCTCATGTATTCACAATTCAAATCAAAGATCAATAATATCAATATACCTATAACACTCTAAATAGAGGAATATAGGTCAACATTCAGATATTTTTCATATATTTCTCAACTATTCTTAAACAAAATATGTAAATCCTGTGAACGGTGAATTTCACAACAAAAATTGGTATTATCATCAAAAATTTTCACAAAAAATTGGTGTATTATACAATTGGTGCACCTCACCCCCAAATTGATTCAGGCATTGTCCTCAATCCAACAATAAAAAGATATGATATGCAATGAAGGACTTTAAAAGATAAGTAGGGTTAGAGAACACCTCGTATGGAGCTTTCGACAAAAACACCATAAGCTACACTTTGAAAGAAAATACTATGCGTAAAGATAAAGTCAACAAAATAAATTGGAAATTAAATGGTAAAAGAAAACGATTGTACACTAAACTCTAAATGAATAGTTAATCCTCCAAAAGATCCGGGTATACCGGATCCACCACTTCTTCCTCCACCCTTTGACCTTCAAAACTCTCGAAAAATGGCTTATGTCTTTGGCCATTAACCTTGAATATCTTGTCATTCTTGGGGCTGGTGGTTTCCATGGCTCCATTTGGGTAGACCACTTTGACAAGATAGGGGTTATCTCAACGGGATTAGAGTTTTCCTTGAAAGATAGAGAGTCAAGAATTGTACACGAGCACTTTATGTCCGGGCTCAAATGTTTTTCTTAAAATGGATTTGCCATAAAAAATCTTAGCCCTCTCTTTTGAAATTCTTGAGCTATCATACGTATCTCTACGGATCTCCTATAATTCTTTCTTCTCTAACTTCCTATTCTTTTCTGCCATTCTCAAATTGAAGTTCAAAGTCTTGATGGCCCAATAAGCTTTGTGCTCCATTTCAAACAGTAAATAGCAAATCTTGCCATAGACGAGCCTATTGGGTGACATGCCTAGAATGGTGTTGTGAGTAGTGCAATAAGCCCATAAGGCATCAGTCATCCTAATTGACCAATCCTTCCTATTATGGTTCACCACTTTCTCTAGAATGTTCTTGATCTCCATGTTGGCCAACTTGGTTTGGCCACTGGTTGGAGTGTGATAAGTGGTGGACACCTTGTGTGTGACATCATACTTATGCATTAAAGATGCAAATGGCATATTAACAAAATACGAACCACTGTCGCTTATCATTGCACGAGGCATCCCAAAACTCAAAAAGATTTTCTCTTTTAAGAACTTGACCCCGACCTGGTGGTCAATGGTCTTGGTTGGGATAGCCTCCACCTACTTGGACACGTAGACCACTGTCAGTAATACATATAGGTAGCCAAAAGACATGGGGAAGGGACCCGTAAAATTGATGCAGCAACAATCAAATATCCCGATAACAAGCATAGGAGAAAGTGGCATCATGTTCCTCCAGGACACACTACCAAAACGTTGGCTCATATCCTGTTCTTTACAAAAAGAAACACAGTCTAAGATTAATGAGAGCCAATAAAAACCTGATTGTAAAACCTCAGCCGATGTCTTTTTGGTAGAAAAATGTCCACCGCACGCTTCCGATGGCAAAATGCAACGACATTCCGTTGTTCATTCTCAGGCATGCATCTCCTCATGAGTTGGTCATGGAAGTACTTGAATAAGTATGGGTTGTCAAAGTAAGAGTACTTCACATCTACCATAAACCTCCGTCTATCCTTCGGGATCTAGTGCGGTGATATTTATCATGTAGCAAGATAATTGCATATGTCTACATACCAAGGACCAATAGAATGGAAGGAAAATAAATGCTCATCTAGAAAAGAGTTCTAGATAGGAATATGCTCTTCGGCATCTTGAACCACAAGTCAGGATAAATGGTTCGCTACCACATTCTCAACTCATTTTTTATCTTTGATTGTCAAGTTGAATTCTTGTAGGAGGGTATCCACCTAACGAGTCTCGATTTTTTTTCCAGCTTAGTCGAAAGAAACTTCAAAGTAGACTGATCAATGTAGACTATAATAGGTGAACCAATGACGTAAGACTGAAATTTATTCAATGCAAATACTACGGCTAGCAACTCTTTTTCAGTGGTAGTGTAATTCATTTGTGATTCATTAAGAGTTTTATTAGCATAGCATATTACATAAGGTATCTTGTCTTCCCTTTGACCAAGTACAATGCCGACCGTGTAATCACTCACGTCACACATAAACTCAAAGGGCAAGTCCCACTTAGGTGGTCATATAATTGGAGGTGTAGTGAGAATGCTTTTGAGTTTTTTAAACGATGACCCACAATTATCTGACCATACAATGGGACATCTTTAGAAAGCAAGTTGGTCAAGGGCCAAGCCAATGCACTAAAAAATTTTATAAAACGATGGTAAAAGCCGGCATGGTCAAGAAACGACTTGATATCTTTGACGACTTTTGGGTGGGGAGGTTGAAAATTGCATCAATCTTAGATTTGTCGACTTTGATCCCCTTTGCCAAAATGATTTGCCTGACCACAATCCCTTTGTGTCACCATAAAGTGACACTTCTCCTAGTTTAGGACCAAGTTCTTCTCCTCACATCTCTCAAGTACTCTCTCTAAGTTCTCCAAAGCAAAAACTTCAAATTAATCTCCAAACACAGAAAAGTCATCCATGAATACTTTCACGATTTTCTCCACTATATTTCTGAAAATTCTCATCACGCATATTTGAGCAGGGTTTGAGGCTTGCAATCAGGGAGAACCTTGTGGCTCTCAAGATTCGGGACTACGGGGATATTGTTAATTGAGCTGCATTAGTTGAAAGGGACATCGACGACACCCAGCAACGGCAGAACTATACAAGGAGAGGTCTGATTCAAGCTGGTGCGAGTAGCAGTGGAGCACAGAGGGCATTACCATACCTTCGCCACAATCAGACAGTTGGACAAAAACTTCAGACAGTTTGAGGAGAGAGGGCTACTCAGACTAGAACAAACACTGACCCACGTCAATGCATCGCATGTGGAGGGTTGGGGCACTTCAGACACAATTGCCCATCTTTTTCACCAAAGACCGATCAAGTAGCCGGACAAGTAAATGCCAACAAGTCGCCACCACAAAGACCACTACAGTAGAGACCATTAAGAGCTCAAGCCCCATGCAATGCGAATTCGGGAAAAGTGTTTGCTTTGACCCAACCAGAGGAAGATGCTTCAAATGCTGTTGTGGAAGATATCATGTTTCTTTATAACTCTTGGGCCCAAATTTTATTCGATCCCGATGCAACTCATTCATTCATATGCACCATATATGCTCTTCATTTGGGATTGAAATTTGAGAAGTTAGAACATGCATTGAGTATTAACATGCCTACGAGAGAAAGGTTGGATACAAAAAGAGTGTGTAGAGGTTGCGTTCTTCGAATTAGGGAACAAAAATTGATTGTGAATTTGGTTGCGTTAGACATGAAGGGGCACGATAAAATATTTGGGATGGACTTGTTGCCCACTTTTCATGAGATGATGGATTGCTTTCGTAAACGGATTTTATTTCAAGTACCGGGAGGGGGAGTTTTCAGTTTCATGAATGATCGAAATTTTTTCCATCTATTTCCTACTACAGGTATTAGATTCTTGAAAGCTAAGGCAGGGAGTCAGTTGAGTTTCTTAGCTAGCTTGATGGGAGATGATCGTGATGGATCCCAATCGAGTATGGTGTTGATGTATCGTATTTTTCAGATGTCTTCCCAAATGAACTACCCTGATTACCGCCACAGAGAGAAATTGAGTTTACAACCGATCTATATTTGAGAACCGAAGCCATTTCCATTGTTCCCTATCGGATGGCACCTTTGGAGTTAAAAGAGCTAAAGAAGCAATTGGAACACCTGCTGGCCATTAGGTTTATCCGTTTAAGAACCTCTCCTTGGGGAGCCCCAGTTCTCTTTGTGAAAAAGCATGATGAAACACTTCAGTTATGCATGGACTATCAAAGGTTGAATTGGGTGACACTGAAGAATAAATATCTGTGGCCACGGATTGACGATTTATTTGATTAACTGAGGGGTTCTAAGTACTACTCCAAGATTGATCTTCGCACTGGGTACCACCAACTATGGATCAAGGAGGAGGATATTCCTAAGACAACTTTTTGTACCCGATATAGTCATTTCGATTATACAATGATGTCGTTCAGATTGACTAATGCACCAGTAGCCTTCATGGATTTGATGCACAGGGTATTCCAGTCGTATCTAGATCAGTTTGTCCTTGTGTTCATTGATGGCATACTAATCTATTCACAAACACCCTAGGAACATGAATGTCATCTCACAATTGTGTTTCAGACATTGAGAGAGCATAAGTTATATGCTAAGATGAGCAAATGCGAGTTTTGGATGAAGGAGGTGAAATTTCTTGGTCATGTTGTGTCGGAACATGATGTAGTTGTTGACCGCGCAAAGGTTGAAGCAGTAATGAAATAGGAACCATTAAAGAATGTGACCGAAGTGTGTAGTTTTCTGGGCTTAGCAGGCTACTATCGGAGTTTTGTAGAGGGATTCTTCATGCTAGCAATGACAATGACTCTTCTTACGAAGAAGGGAGAAAAATTCTTGTAGACTAGAGAATGTGAACAAGCTTTTCGCACCTTGAAGAAAAGACTGACAACAGCTCATGTCCTCATTATTCCGAGCAGTGGAGAAGGATACGATGTGTACACCGATGCTTCACTATGAGGCTTGGGATGTATTCTAATGCAAGGAGGTAAGGTAATTGCTTATGGCTCGAGGCAACTAAAGGATCACGAACAGAACTATCTGACTTATGAGTTCGAGCTGGCCACTGTAGTTTTTGCTCTTAAGTTTATGGCGATGTTATCTATGTGGAGAGAATTTTTAAGTATTTTTTAATCATAAGAGTCTCAAATACATATTTACCCAGAAGGACTTGAATCTTCTACATAGAAGGTGGATTGAGTATCTAAAAGACTACGATTTCACACTCAACTATCATCCGGGGAAGGCGAATGTAGTTGTGAATGCATTTAATAGAAAGTCTCGGGGTGAAATCAATACTCTTGATACTCATCGGTGGAAAATGATTGATGCTTTGGAGGAGTTCAACCTACAGGTGGATAGACAGGGGGATCGCCCATGCTTATTTAACCTTGTAGCTCAACCAATTCTTCGACAAAGGATTGTGAAGTTATAATGGTTGGACATAGAGTTGAAAACTATCTGGGATAGATTGGAGAAAAAATGAGAGTGTTAAGAATTGGTCAATAAAGGATGATGAGTTATGGTTTTGGGGAAGACTATATGTACCCGAGAATGACCAAGTGAGGGAAGAAGTGTTGGGCGAGTGCCATCATTCAAAGTTCTCCACACATCCGGGTAGTACCAAGATGTATAGGGATATGAAGTGCCAATATTGATGGAGAGGAATGAAGCGAGATGTGGCTAAGTACATTTCAAAGTGCACAGTGTGCCAACAGGTGAAGATCAAGCATCAAAAATCCAGTGGATTACTACAGTCTTTGCCTATTCCAGAGTTGAAGTGGGATCACATCACTATGGATTTTGGGTCAAGCTTTCCACAGACTTCATGAGGGCATAATGTTGTATGGATAGACTCAGCAAGTCTGCTCACTTCTTGGGTATGAAGACCACAGGCACTTTAGAGACCTTGAGCAGCCTTTACATTCGCGAGATTGTCAGGTTGCATGGAGTTCCACTCTCTATCGTATCGAATTATGATTCTCGTTTCGTGGCGCAGTTTTGGCAGAGTCTTCAAAGAGCTATGGGGATAGAGTTGCACTTCAGCACCGTCTTTCATCCCTAGACAGATGACCAATCCGAAAGGGTGATACAAATTTTGGAAGACATGTTACGAGCTTGCATGTTGGACTTCAAGGCAAGTTAGAGCGATCATTTTCGTTTGTTGGAATTTACATACAACAATAGCTATCAGACAATTATTGGAATGGCTCCTTACGAGACATTGTATGGAAGACTATGTAGGTCCCCGACGTGTTGGTTAGAAGCGAGCGAGAGTAGCTTGTTTGGGCCAAAAATTGTTCGGGAGACTATGGAGAAGATTCAACTTATCCAGGAGAGATTACACATGGCACAAAGTCGACAGAAAAGCTATGCGGATAGAAGACAAAGACCCTTAGAGTTCCAAGAGAGGGATTATGTGTTCATCAAGGTGTCACCCAAGAAAGGACTATTGAGATTTGGCAAGAATGAAAAATTATCTCCAAGGTATATCGGATCATTTGAAGTGATCAAAGCGGTGGGCAAAATGGCATATCAACTTCAGTCACCAGCTTAGTTATCAGCAGTACATGGCGTGTTCTATGTTTCAATATTGAGGAAGTGTCAATCGGATAACACGTATATCATAGATTTGGAGGATATAGAAGTTCGAGATGGAGCAACATATGAAGAACAACCGGTAGAGATCCTCGATGTCAAGGAGAAGGTGTTTTGCAACAAAGTCATCTGACTGGAGAAAGTATTATGGCAACATCATGGAGTGGAGAAAGCTACTTGGGAACCAGAGCTAGAGATACGAGAGAAGTACCCATATTTGTTCACTACTTAAGGTAAGTTTCGAGGACGAAACTTTCTTTAAGGGGTGGATTGTAAACCCCACATGTTACTATTAATAGAATGATAAAAGAATGTTTAGGAATTTAATATATGTAATGGTGTAGGAATGAACCATATAAGTTGTAATTGTAGTGAAGGCTAATTTAGTAAATATTAGTTAAAACATAGTTGTAGCTTGTAAACATATGAAATTGTTGGCCATAGAACTTGTACCAACTATGTTTGATTTACAAATGTATGTTGTATAAGTTTAGGTTGATTTTGGAATAGTTTGGAAAGGATTGGAAATGAAATAACATCGAAAATAGGTAAAACTAGACAAACCGTATCGATACTGTGTACCGGTACCTCGAGGTGCAGAGAGTTTACTGTACCGGTACTGCCGAAAGAGATCTGACATTTTAAAGTCACAATTTGTGGTCCATTTTTGCCCCATAAATATGTTAAGACACCTCTTTTAGCCCTATTTCAGCGTGTCCAACCCTAAAAAACCTTACAGAGGAAGAAAGGAAGAGAAAAATACAAGATCAAGAGAGATTTACACTTCAAAGAAGACCAAACCTTCATCTTCTTCACAAAACTAATGAACCAAGGTAGGGTTTTTCTTCCATTCTTGTTCATTGAGGTTAGGGTTTATATATATGTATGTTTTGCTCCTAAATCTTATATATATGCTATGAAATATTTGTTTCTTGCTATTCTCTCAAAGATTATAATGTTTTCAACAAAACCATGGTTTAATAACCCTTAAACTTCATTTTCTTATCTCAAACCCTAGTTTTCAAGAGGAATAGATTTTTCTCTTAACTCTTCCTTTGTTCTTGATTTCAAACCTTAGGGCTTTATATTGAACAATAAAAAAGGTATTTTAGAGGATCTCTTGTTCACTTTTGTTGAACTACACCAATGGGAAAATGTCTATAAAATTGGGAGTTTTTGGAATTGTTTGTAAATTGAGATAATTTGTGGGTATTTACATCTCTTGTATGGTTTGTTGTATGGTGTAGAGTGTCGTAGAGTATTAGTGGTTAGTCTATCCCAGTGGGGGTGAGATAATTTTTTAACACTTGTAGTATGTTATTGTTTGGGAACGCAACTACAATTGTTCACTAAATCCGAGGAAAAGGGTTAGTATTCTAGTTCCTTGGGAGGATTTCGTCAATGCCATTGGGATGGTACACGCCCTTCCTAAAATGGCTTGTGATTTGGTTGTGATGGGTGAACGAGGTAGAGTTGTTGCGTAGATTCCTGAGAAGCGACCAACATACTTGAGCTATAGATGTATTTGGGAATATGAATTTATACGTGATCTTATTGATGATGGTTTATTATGACTAATGGTAAATGGTTTCTACAAGAATTTGTTGGAAGTGTGGGATTCCGCCAGAACTTGTTGAAAATGGTTTATCATTGGAAATGACTTATTATTTGTAACTTGGTTTTACTCTTCATTTAATTTATTATTATTGCAATAACCTGAAATCTGTTTACTTGTTATCGTTTCATTTCAAAGTTATACGCGATATTTTGTAAAATGAGACAGAACAGTTCTATATGTTTCAAAACTTTATTCCAGTTTAGGAGGAATATGGCTACAGAGCTTAGTGTTCACCCCTACATACAATACATTTTTCATATTACGTGCTAGATGAGGAGGTTGGAGTTAAGGGGCTGATACATTGGGAAGCTCCGCTAGACAGGCACGTGGATCCGGATGTGGATGCTTAGAGTTAAACTCTCCTATGTACTAGCCTTGGTTAATTCATTTTTGAGACCATGTGAGGTTTAACCTTTTGTTATTCCGCTGCAAGTTAACTTTGATTCTTTTGGCATATAATTGTCATATCATGGCATATTTCTTTTGGATATAACGGCCATAACTTGGTGTATTCTTTTGGGACAATGTTACGGATATTACGAATGATGAATGAAATTGACTTATCGATGGATTTTATTAGTTGCTCTCATGATGTGAATGATTTTTAGTAACACCGTCCAAGGTGGGTTTTGGGGCGTTACATTTGTATATACTACTTATAGTTGAATTCGGTCACCATCAAGAATAGGTACCTATTGCTGACGAATGATGATTTGTTTGATCCACTAAGGGGGTACGGGTCTACTTCAAGATAGATTTATGCACGGGATACTATCAATTGAGGATTAGGGAGGAAGATCTCCCTAACACGAAGTTGAGGACACAGTATGGCCATTTCGAGTTCACAGTTATGCCAATTGAATTGACGAATGCCTTGGCGGCAATCATGGATCTCATGTATAGGGTTTTCTAACCCAATCTTGATCATTTTGTCTTGGTCTTCATTGATTATATCCTAATCAACTCTAAGTCGGAGGAGAAACACGAAGGTCACTTATGGGTTGTTCTTTAAACCTTGAGAGACCATCAGTTGTACACCAAGTTCACGGGTCATTTTTGGGAGAGTTTCCAGCGTGCTATGGGAACACCGTTGATGATGAGCACAACTTTTCATTACCAGATGGATAGTCTGTCAGAGAGTATCATCCAGACTAAGGATGACATGCTTCAGGTTTGTGTCCTTGACCTCAAGGATAGTTAGGAAGAGCACTTACCCTTGGCAGAGCTTGCCTATAACAACAGTTATTAAGAGAGCATATAGATGTTACCCTATGATTCACTGTATGGGAGGTCGTGTTGTTCTCTAGTTTGTTGGATGAAGGTTGAAGAAAGACCCTCCACGGGCTCGAATTTGATTAGAAACACCTCGGAGAATATGGACTTGATACGGAAGTGTCTTCTCATGGCTTATAGCCAGTAGAAAAGCTACGCGGATAGCCAGTGACAACCTCTAGAGTTTGAGGTTGGAGATCTCATCTTCTTGAAGGTGATGCCTAAGAGGGGAGTGGTCAAGTTCAGGAAGCGAGGAAAGTTTTCGCCAAGGTATATCGGACTTTTTGAGGCACTCGAGGTGGTTGGTACAGTCATTTATCGATTGGCGGTAAAGCCAAATCTATCAAGTATTCATGCAATGTTTCATGTTTTCATGCTCCAAAAGTACACTCTAGATCCTACGCATGTGATTGATTGAGGTGGGCAAGTTATTGATGCGGATGGGACCATCGAGGAGGGACCGGTGCGTATCATGGATAGTCGATAGCAAGTTTTGCGAGGCAAGACTGTGAGATTGGTGAAGGTACTATGGCAACATTGTGGTGTGGAGTGGGTTCGTGAGGACACTATACGTGCCAATTATCCGTTCTTGTTCAAGAATGGAGGTACATTCATATAGTCATGTAGTATCATATGACTATTGCATATGCATGTGGTTATAGGTGCACGTGTTTATAATTTCGGGGATTAAATTTCTTTAAGAGGAGAATAGTGTAAAACTCAAGAAATTTTAAAATTTTATTCTGAAAGGCCAAATAGTAAAATTTTAGCCATTGTGATACGAGTTCAGAATCCAAATTTTACTAGAACTCGAATGATGAAATGAACCTCACCATTGGATTTGTCTCGCAATATCTAGTTACCCAATCATCTTTTGTTGAATTCTGAGACACTCAGATTTTTCACATTTTACAATGCGATCGAGTGTCACGTGACCAAAATAAATACAATTAGAATTTAATTGTGAAACGTAAAAAATAATTTAAATTTAGTTCAAATAAAATAGATTGAACATAACATGAGACAATATTTAATTGATTCGGGATGAAATTGGATCAAAAAAAGACGGGACGTGTGCCTTAATAAGAGCCAAGTATTTGGGAGTATAAATAGGGGAGAAAAATCTAATTTTTCTCCCCATTACCATTAGATTTTTGGAAAAGAGAGAGAAATAAGGGTTCTTCAAGCTTCTCCTTGCGATCTAGGGGCAACCATTCGTTGGATTACTTCGGGCCAAAAATAAAAGTTGTTCTACACGATAAGAACTACGCCTGCGTATCAAAAACCGCAGATTTTGCATAAGTCTCAAAGACGGAATTTTTGAAAAACGAGGTTTAAAACTTGAGTTGGGTGTTTTCTCTACGTGTATTAAGCTTCCAGAGATAGGGTTCTTCTTTATGTTAGGTTTATTTTTAACCTAGGGCTTGCATATGAAATGGGTAGCTTCATTAGAGGTGTAATCTCTTGTTTAAATTTACTCATAGCGTAACTAGAGTATAAGAAATTGTGTAAGAATGTATAAAATCAATTCTAACATAAATTGAGTTTATTGAATTTGCTTGTTTGTAATTTCAAGATGAATGTGCTGATTGGGCATGCTATGTGTTTACATTTATACCTTGGAGGTGTTTGATAAAATACCTATGTCAATTAAGTATGTTATTTGCATTGAATATGTCTAACATGCTTGGGATTGATGTTGTGAAAAGTTGGTATATGCCTTATGATATATTGACATTGAGGACTTGAAAATGTTGTGGAAATTGAAAATTGTTCATAATGTGCAAATGACTTATTGAACATGACTTGAAAATTACAATTGTACATTATATCCCATATTCACGGGAAACATCACATTCGTGGACTTGTGACATGGGCTAGCAAAAAGGACTAGACTCTCTCTTGTGTGCAAGAGTCGGTGACTTGAATATGCACTCCTTTGGAATCCATAAAGTGTGTCGACACACGTAGACTTGTTAGTGGAAACTCATAGATGTTGTGTCAGTTGGGTGCCCATTGGTGGAAGTCCATAAATACCCACCCAAAAAAAAAATAGTCATTGGATGTGTGACATCAATGACGGAGGCTTGGAATGTACAGGTACATACGCATGGCATTGCATGTGGTATGGAAGCCAGTTAAGGGCTCTGGTTGCATTGCATATGTGAGTATCACCTCATAACATGGCATGACATTGCAACATTCATTATTAAATTGTTTACTCTTGGATGGATGCTTGTTTGGTTGTTGAGTTGCATGTGAACATTTCATATGCATCTAGGTTGGAGAGTAATCTCTTTCAGAGATACCCTATTGAGCGTGACTCACCCTTTATGGGAACATCATTTCAGGTGCGAGACAGGCGCCGGTGGATGACCCTCACATGGATCCTTGTTGAGAAGAACCAGTATGTGGCTTTAAATTTCATTTTTGTAAAGCAGTTGTGTAATTTATTTTAAATTGTAAATGTTGGTAAGAGAACTTGTGATGAACTCGTATGGATGGTATTTTGTGTATACTTCAATGTTATGTGAGTTTGGATGAACTCGGTATGAGATTGAGTGAGTTGTAATTGAAAAAGGAAAGATTTGTATGGACCCAGGTACCGGTATCAAGTTGATTAGGTAACGGTACCAAGGCTTGAGGTATCCGTACCTCGCTGTCGAGTGCCCAGGTACCAATACTACTTTTACTAGTACCAGTACTTGGCAAGCAGAATGCTCAGGTACCAGTACCGGTACCAGTATTGGTACCAAGTATGCGAGGTACCAGTACCTTTTCTAAAATTTTAAAAAAAAATTAAATAATATTGTTAAGCCTCCGGCCCTTGAGTCTTCCTGTTTAAAGGATGTAATTAAAGTGATATTGATGACAAATTGGTGGCTATTGACCTTGGAATGGTCTTGTGATGATGTGGTGTTGGGTTATGCGGTATGCAGGGGTACTTCCGCAGGTTGATCAGTGATCAATGGGTTGAGAAAGGACCCCAAATTTTGGGGTGTCACACTTCAGGAGCTTACTAGAACGAAAACGAGCAAGAAATCATAAAAAACAAACTCTCTCTCTCTAAAACAACGATTTCTTGTTCTATGGAGCTTCTCTTTCTGAAAGCTTGAATGTCATGTGTGTTCCCTACATAATTTTTGTGCATAATGTTCTCCTTCCTCTAAAAAGTGCCGAAAGTCCTACCTTGGAGTGAGAATGTCCAAGTTTTCTTTCCAAATCTGCAAAAGTACGGCCTCTTTATCCTTTCCAACCACCCCCCTCTCCTCGAGCACCCTCGTGGCTGCTGAGAATATCGAAAGCGAAATTCAGGGAAGTCTTGGCTTAGGTACTGGTACCAAGTGATGAAGGTACTAGTACAGTGCTTTCAGTGAGTTCAGGTACCAGTACTAAATGATGAAGGCACCGGTAACTCCTTCATTCTTCAACTTCAAATAGATTTCAAGTACCGATACATAGCTTCACGTGGGTTCAGGTTCCGATACTAAGTAATGAAGGTATTGGTACCATCTTCATTCTTCAATTTCAAATAGGCTAAGATACCGGTACTTAACTTTCAGTAGGCTCAGGTACCGGTACTTAGATTCACAGGTACTTGTACCTCTTTCATTTCTTTGATTTTTGCACTTCTACACTTCGAAGCCCTTATCTCTAGCATTTCTTTTTTCATCCTTTGTCCAAAACATTGGATAGCGATAAAACTCTATATTTACACTCCGATCACCTACAATCACATAATTTTTCCTTAATCTCCAAATTAAACTAAATTTAAATAAATCATTGCAAAACCAAACTAAAATGAATGTAATGATTACGCACTCATAAGACCATCAATCAAAGTTTGATAACTTCACAATACACACAAACCCAATGTTGAGTATTCTCAATACGTTAGTGTAATTGCTTATAAAAATTTAATTTATAAATTTGCTTGTAAAAACGTATTCTCTTCTAATGTGTTGGTACTCGAAAACAAACAAAAAATTAATTTCGATGCAAATCAAACAGCACTTTTTTTTCTGTTTTGCTTTCTGCTCACTGCCCCAGAAGTTAGATTCCTTCTCCACATAATTACATTGACTTCAATCCCTTGAAAAAAATGCAATCTTTTCACTGCTGAATAGATTCCTGTCCATCAGACAAACGTGCTCTCATGCATGCGCCAATGGACACAACAATGTTGAGGAAAACTACGGTGTCGGAACCAGCAACTTTTCAGAGATTTAAATTGTTAATCGTGGAAGGCATTGTCGATCATAAAATATTAAAATTAATTATAAATATTACAATTTAAAATGACAAATTATTTTTAAAAATTAAGTTATAATTTGTAAAAAAGAAAGTATAATAATTTGTAAAAAAGAAAGTATAACTTGTTGACGTAATTCGTGATCAATCAAAACATTTTATGATCATTTGTGAAAATTCGTTGTTTAACTTTTTTTTTTTAAAATGCGTAATTTGAGCTTAGAAACTAAAAATTTTGGTATGCTACAATTTTTTTGTTTTGATATTGTGTTGTAAATTATAATAATAATAATAACGGGTAAAGCGTGGCGCAAAAGGGCGGGGTGGAGGCAAGGCGGGGGTAAATGTGTGTTAATCCATCTCCGTCTTCATCCCCACATTGGTTTATATAGGTATTCTCGAATATATTTACCGTCTAATATGTATGGTACATATCCGGTTCAAACGGAGTGAGTTTGGACAAATATCCATTTTTATCCGGTTCACTGTTATCCCTAGTTGTAATCCTAAAAACAGAGCTCTCAGGCGTGTGGGTAGATCACATAATCAAGCTCAAATATATCCACTGTTAACTGCAAAGTTGTACAGATAAGATATCGTCTTTGGCCGTACCAAATCACACAACGAATAAACAGAGAGAGAGACCGAGAGAGGGAGAGAGACTAGAGAGAGGGAGAGGGAGAGGGAGAGAGAGAGAGCATTAGAAAGCAACAAATTATGAAAAGCATCCAAGAAACTAGTTGTTTGGAGGCTTAGCGGAGAGAAGCCAATGGATGAAGTTTTGGAGTGTAGTAACATCAGCTCTGTAGTGGTTTTGTGTGAATTCTAACAAATCTGACCATGTGAAATCTGGGTACTTCCTTGGCCCTTCTCTGTCGACAAGATCCTGTGGGGGCCTTTCTATCTTGTCTTCTTTCGGGCACACAAAGAATACCAACGATCTCCTCTCTCTCTCCTTGCTCACCACTGCCCTATGCAGGCAACTCTTGTATCTTCCATTGGATAGTGCCTACGTATCAAACAAACACTGATGTCACATAACAATGTCACTCCAAACCTAGAAACGTACAAACATATACATAAATACGTAAATAGGCATCTGACGTATAGGCATTGGCTTTTTATGCTCTCATATTCTTATCTGACCAGTAAGCTCCTCTCTCTCTGCTGCTAGGGTAACATGAGTCTTGGTGGTATTCAATTCATTGGGTGGAGTTACTTTTACTAATATTATTACCTAATTAATGTTACAGTTACATAATTTTGATGCATAATTTAAAATCTTAATGATTGTGGTTATTGAATTGTCAACAGATTCTACTATTGAATAAATACTATCAATTCAATAAAAACAATGCATTAAATCTTCAAATTATGTCTCTTTGATTCATTGATATTCCTTGTCTTTTAAAGGTTTTGTCTTCTTGAGGTCAAGGGTTCAACTCTCTCTCCCCTTCTCTTTCCCCTCTCCAAAAAAAAAAAAAAAAAAAAGCTTTAGTGTTACCAGAAACATCAAAAAAGAAAACAATAATGCTACACTACTAAATTTTGGGACCAAATTTGAAGCTCAAATTACATGGCAGTATATTATTTGAAATTTTTATTAGGACTCAGATGACATGACACCAAATAAAGAAGTCAAACTCAGCTGCCATGTTATTTAGGCTCTAAATTTGATCAATATAACATTACTTAAAAGAAAATAAATCACATTGTCCTCCAATGTGAAATGAAATTTCAGAAAGGTAGTGAATTAAAAGTTCACACTCACCCCCCCTTTCTCTAAATAAAAAAAGTGTTGTAAGAACCACTCTTGGTTGGGTAAAACTTCAATATTGAAGGTATTATGGTATCAACATTTATAATTTTTTGAGCCAAGATATAACTATTTGGGATTAAGTTAATATAAAAAAAGTTAAGATCATTTTTATAATATTTAATATCGATTCTAAGTGTTGAAGTGTAAACTTGATTTGGTTCAAAAGATGAAGCCCAATACAAAGCCCAAAAAAATTTGTGTTCAAGCGTAATATAAAGTTCTTTCCCACTCTTG
>CM042190.1:5982713-5987713 GCA_023539305.1 Ilex asprella | reverse complement strand
TAATTCATTTCTCGTACTTTCTATCTCTTTTACTAAATAATGTGACAAAAAAGATTTTTTTTTAAGGAAAATGCTATGCATACCAAAATTAATTTTATCAAATGAGTTGGCAGTTTTAAATTACACTTGAACTCTTCAAATACTAATCAAAATATTTTTGATTGGATATAGAGTTGCCAACTCATTTGGTAAAATATTTTTTGATAAAAATTTTGATAAGTATAACATTATTTTTTCATTTATACTACCGAACAGATGATTATGGAATAGATAGATTATTGCTAATACTGAATGTTTTGCGTTGGAAAAATAGTAATTTGAAACCAAAAAATGCTGTAGAAATGTCATTGCATACCATGAATGTATCGCCAATGTTAATGACAAGGGCATCAGAGCGAGGTAGAACAGCTTGCCATTTATTATCTGCAAACACTTCGAGTCCCCCAACTTGGTCTTGATGAAGTATTGTTAAGGAGGTAGGATCACAATGAGGACCAGTACCTAGAGTGAGCCCAGGTTCTTTACAAGGTGGATAGTAGTTGAACCTCATTATTGAACTACCATCTTCGAAGAGTTTCCGATAGTGTAAACGTTCAACTCCCAAGCTAATTGCCAGGAGTTCCAATATGATCAGAGACAGTTCCTTCATTGCTTCACAGTACCTTTGATAAATCAACCTGCAACAAATATGCCCTGTCTTAGAGTTGAGAGAAGTGTCTTGAAAATATAAATGATACCATTCCAGTAATCTTTGATGGCCTACTTTCGTTGTATATATACACTATAAAGGCAAAAGAAATTTAAAGTAGATGCATAAAAATGAAGATATAGTGTGCATTTAAAATTTGGTGCATTAAAAGAATGACGTTTTTGAGTGATATTATTTTCCATGCCTCCTTTGTCGTTGCCAAAAACTATCCTTGCTAACGCAAATATTTTTTGCATCGACAAACTGGCTTTTTGTTGCAGTGAACGAAGGCTTCGAATTTGTGTGATAGTAGAGTTCTTTTCTTTGGGTCCGAACGTATATGGTAAAGGGGTAGACACCTTCACCACCACCCTACTCCAAAAACAAAATAAATATAAATATCGTCACCACCTTAATTAAAAGGTACCTATATGAATAACAAAGAAAACAAGTGCTTAAAGCATGGTATATTCTCAAGGCAGCAAAGTGCACATTAAAATTTCTAGTCTCACCCTGTATCTTCAAATTCTTTTCCTAAGACGGATTTGAAATAATCAACCACCAACAGCTCATGACCATTCCCATGGTTATATCCAAATGAGAGTGTCTCCTTCCAGGGCAATTTTGATGAATATCGATCAGCGTGGGCACCAGAATAACCCAGCATGCTCCCCGGCTTCCTCTGAACACGAAGCTTCTTGCTAATGGGAAGCTTGAAGAAAGCTTCATTATGATCATGGGCGGCACGAATGAGTTCTCCGTCCACACCATGATTCGTAACTTGAAAGAAGCCATGGTTCATGCAGGCTGCCCTAACTTGCCCAGCTGCCCTAATAATTGCTGCCTCATCACCTCTGAAAATCCCTTCTAGGTCTATCAGGGGCTCATTGAGTTCTTCTTGAGTGTGAACCAAGTCCTCATGTGGCCAAATGAATTCCGTTGGCAAGTTTGCTTGCTGTTGTAGCAAAGATCTGTCAAAAACAATAACCCCTTTTTCTGATTTTCTCTCATCCTTAAGCTCCAATGGATGACAGAGAAGAAGAGTTGGGGCGCTTGAATTCATTGGAGATGTACATTTAAAGAGGATTCAAATCAAAGAGCAATTTATAGAATATGTTGTGAAAGATTAAAAAAAAAAAGTAATGTTAGATGGACTTAAAAATTAGACTTAATAATCTCAACTATTGAATAGGTAGTGAGTCCCAATAAAGGTTGGAACACACAGTAAAATCAATGATTATAATTATCAAGTCTATTTTTTAAGTCCATACAACATTACTATATAAAAAAAAGACTTCGAGTTAGAAAACAAGAAGGAAAACTTATTCACTGGTCAGAGGATTCGATTTAATCTCTTGGGTTGTGAGAATATTTTTTTTTTAAAATGTTACATAACCCAAATGAAACTCAAATGCATATTATCTTTTGGATGAGTGTGGGATGAGTGGATCTTACTGAAAAAATTAATGAGACTCGCTCATTCAAAAAATAATATGCATTTAAGTTACAATTTTTAAAATTTTATTTATATTTTGTATCATTGCTCTATTTTTTTTAGACCAACGGTCGTGTGTGTCGCGAGCAACTCTATTAAGAGCATGCTCAATGTAGCCTTAAAATATGTGTTGAACATAATCATAGATCTTCTTTTTTCCTTCTGGAGAGAATGCCCAATATTATCGTAGATCTTAAATCGTGTATTGAACATTGTCATATATCTTTTTGTTTTGAAATAAAATTTTGATTTACCAAAATAAAGAAGAAAGAGAACCTAAAGTAATAAATGGTTTTGGAAGAGTAGATTGTAAGAGTAAAAATAAAAATATAGCGAGGATTGAGAGAGGAGTGAGAAGAGAAAGGCCAAGGCCGTCCATTGAAGAGGTCAAGAAGAAGTTGGAAGGTTATTACGAAGCCTGCAACTGGGACGAGTGACGCCCTTTCAACCTTAGGTCACTTTCACTATAGGGAACAAATAAAATACCACGCTGCAGTCCCTGTCTTTTCTTTCTCTCTTTTCTTGTCTATAGACCAGAGATAACCCGAGCCTGAAGGTACGGTACAACTTTTTTTTTTTTGAAATGATAAAATATTTATAGTGCAACGTAGATCAATCGGTTAATTTGGAGAAGTGAGGAGTGAAGATCTTTGGTAGCAGTGGCGGAGCTAAAAATATGATCTAGAGTGAATATATTTTAAGTATAATAGATAAAAATAATATGATATATTTATATTTCTTTATATCAAATTTGATACTCAAAAATTCATTAAACATAAAAAATGTATGTTTGAAAAAAAATTAATAAGATAATATCTATGCATTAAAAATCAATTATATAATTTATTTGACACAAATAGAAGCAATATTCTACAATTTTTAATTTTCTTACAAATTCTACATAATTTTTTAACCAAATGAGACTTCAACAAATCATACTAATATTCCAAAGAATCAATTTTAGTTTGCTTATTTTAAGAGATTTTGTATGGACTTTTTGTTTTTGTTTTTTTGTTTTAGTACCCAACTTGTTTGATCTAATTAATTTTGCTTTCATCAATGCTATTGAGACATAATTTGGTGATTCAATATATTATGACCATTGGATTGATAGTGTTAGGATTCACTGATAAATTTAATGTTGAGACTCATTGACAATCTAATGACCATAATTATTAAGTTCTCAAATTATATCTTAATAGCATTGCTCGTTTGTTTTTCATATATCATTACAGTAGGCCCAATTAATTTAAAAAAATATATAAAACATATATAACTAAAAAATATTTTTTTAAGGGTGGCCTCAGGCCCCTCTTCTCCCTCCTTGCCCTGCCACTATCAAAGAGAGAGAGTGGAGAGTGAGTAGAGGAAAGACAAATTCAATTTAAATAATTTTAAGAAAAATATTGGTGGTCGTTAGATGAATCTATTTGAAACCGTTGGAAGGGGCTTAATGCAACCGCCCTATTTTATATTATAGATATAACAACGAATTATGATATAATTAACTTAAAAAAAATATTAATTTATATACATAGAATAAAAATCGAATATTGAATTATATATATGTAACCAAAATTGAGCTAAATCTAATACAAACTAAAAATCTAATTTATCAAAAAGTATATCGCTAAAATATTTTCTATCAAAAAAAATCTACAAATATTATTTATAAAATATTATTTTTTAATTAGTACAAGTTATTACAAAATTATTAATTTATAAGAATATATTAGCGTTAAGTTTTCTTAAGAGATAAAAAAAATTAATCTTGAATTTTTGATTCAAAATATGTGTAAGACATGTTAGTTTGAGATAATTAAATAAATAAATAAAATAAAATGTTACACTACATAGATGATATTAATGACAAATTTTACCAATTTAATTATTATGTAAGAGAAAATAATGTATTCCAAAATCAACATTAATTGTTAACCTGTTGGGAGGAAAATATTAAGTCAAAAAACTATAAATTTTTGACCGTTGAATGAATGAATTTGAGACCGTAGGATGTATAAGATCAGTCATAATCGTGGACTTTTTAAAGGAGAAAATATTAAGGAAAAAAAGTATAATTTCTTAACCGTTGGATGAATGAATTTGAAACCGTAGAATATGTTACAAAATCAACCGTAATTGTTGACTTTTTTAGGGAGAAATATTAAGAAAAAAATGATAATTTTTTTACCATTGGATGAACGAATTTAAGACCGTACGATTAGCTTGTTGAAGTCGTCCTGTTTTATATTATAGATATATATTTATATAGGGAAGAGTACGGTAAAAATAATTACTGTTTAATATACTTACCAAAAAAATTACTTTTTAATGTGGCATCAAAATTTTATACAATGTCTATTGAGGTCACGACTAAATGAATTTGTTAGGGATCGATTATAACGTTATAAAAAAAAATCTCTATTTTTTTGGAGTTGGTACACACTTTTTTAAGTTTAACTTGGTTCTAAATGAGTTGTAAGAGTAATCCACTATTGGAGCTCAAAAATTGACTTAATTTGATGATTTAATACTGTAACAAGTGATAGAGTCTAAATGAAGAAGTCCAACAGTTTTAATCACTATTACCACTATCGTATCAATAAATCAGAGAATTAGATGTGTGTTTGGTAATGTTTTCGTTTTTGTGTTTTTTTATAAAAAATAAATTAAGTTTATAAAAATAAAAAACATGTTTGGTAGTCATTTATATTTTAAAAAACTAATTTAATAAAAAATAAATTTAATATTATATCAAAAATTCATCATCCAAAATCACCACCCTACCCCCATTGACCACCTAACCCCACTCAACCC
>CM042190.1:5881567-5978693 GCA_023539305.1 Ilex asprella | reverse complement strand
AGTTTGATATAATTAATTAAATAAATAAAATTAAAATTAATTATATTTAATATAAATGTGTTAAACAGCGCCCTTATTTTTTTTAATCTAAAATTGATGAGTTTTTTTTAATCTCATTGTGCCTTATACAAATTCAAAATGCTACATTACATAGATGATATTAATGACAAATTTGATCAATTTAATTATTATGTTAGAGAAAATCATGTATTTCAAGATCAACAGTAATTGTTGACCTGTTGGGAGGAAAAAAATTATAATTTCTTAACCGTTAGATGAATGAATTTGAAACTGTAGCATGTATTTCAAGATCAGTCGTAATCGTTGACTTTTTGAAAGGAAAAATATTAAGAAAAAAAATTATAATTTCTTGGTCGTTGGATGAATGAATTTGAGACCATAGGATGTGTTAGAAGTTCAGCCGCAATTATTGACTTTTTTTTAAGGAAAAATATTAAAGAAAAAAATTATAAATTTTTGACCGTTGGATGAATGAATTTAAGATCGTAGGATCGGCTTGTTGAAGCCTTTGATGAATGAAGATTGTTGGATGTTGAAGCCTAGATTGACTTGAGACCGTTGGATGTTGAAGCCTAGATTGATTTAAGGCCTTTGGGATTTGAGCCGCTCTGTTTTATATTATAGATTTGGCTTTGATCCCAAATAGTAGATAAATGAGGAAAAGAAAAGAGAATCACAAGTTGTATATAGATAAAAATTTGTTATATCAAGAGAATAACAAATTACAATACAGAAAATAAATACTTACAACACTAGTACTATTGGACTAGTGGATGTGAGACAGGATGGATATGAGCTCTTCATTTGCATCATTATGAAGGCCTTACAATATGAGAATAGGGTAGGAAGTGTTTATAGCCTTGTAGAGAGTGTGAAACGACTTGCCTATCAAATGAGAAATGAAAACCTTATATAGGCGTGAGGATTTCTGAGGGAATCTCTGCAATGATTTCCCTTTGCTTTAACTCTGGGTAAAAAGACTTTCACCTTCTGCTTTCGGTAGAAAATGTGGTGTAAATGCTTTAACTCAGAGTGAATACTGACTGGTGGGACTAGTGGGTCTCTGCTGTTCGTCTGGAGAATCTAATTTCGGAATCATAACTATGGAAAAATGCAGTAAGGAAAAGAAGAAATAACTCACCTTATAGGATCTCCAGAGTGAGGTTAATAGACTAAAACAAGAAATAAAAAACCTAAAAGCACAAGACAAAATCTTTGTCGAAACTTTGAGTCTTTTATCAATGTCCAATATCAGTATCCTTGAGCAAAAGGGCTTTAATCCTGAAAAACAACTTCAAGATGATGAACAATCTGACACAGATAATCTAGATAGTTCATCCAAAACACATTTACAACGGATACATGTAACCTCCACCTTTTCAGTGGATACTTCGGATGTAATGAAGTTGTCATCTCACGATGGGTGTTCTCAAACCAATGAGGAAAATAGAATAAATATTATTAACAAGATTAGTTTTCAAAAATGGTATTCTCGAGTAAAAATCATAATTGATAATGATGTTGAACTCGATATTATTGTCCTTATTGATAAAGGTGCGTACGTAAATTGTATTCAAGAAGGTATAATACCAACCAAATACTACCAGAAAATCATTGAACAACTTAGTTCAGCCAATGGTAGTAAAATGGGTGTAAAATACAAATTTCTGAATTAGTCAAAAATATTATCATTAGGAAAAACAAATCTCCTTGGTCATACTCAGCTTTCTATGTCATAAAAAATGCAGAATTAGAAAGAGGCACACCAAGACTTGTAATAAGATAGTTAGGCATAATGATCGAGTCATCTCAGCTAGCAAAATTAAGTTGTTTCAAACCTCAATAAGGTTTCTTAGATATAACATCCAACAGTCAACCATTGTTCCCATCAGTAGATCTATCTAATTTGTAGATAAGTTCTCTGATGAGATACTTGAAAAAACCCAATTGCAAAGGTTCTTAGGTTCCCTAAACTATGTTTCTGACTTCTATTAGGATTTTAGGAAAATCGTTAAACCTTTGTATGGCAGACTCAAAGGAAATCCTTCTCCTTAGACTTCTGTTCATACATCTATTGTTTAACAAGTCATGCAGTTCATCAAAACTTTGTCTTGCCTTGTAATTCCTTCGGTTGATTTCTTCAAAATCATCCAAACTGATGTCTCCGATATTGGTTACGGTGGTATCCTCCTTCAGAGAGAATCTCCTAATTCTCCTGAACAAATTGTTCGATTCCACTCTGGAATTTGGAACAAAGCACAAGCAAATTATAGTACTATGAAAAAAGAAATTTTATCTATTGTCAACCTTCCGAAAAGTTTTCATCCAAATTGCATTTTTTTTTGTTTCTTCACCTTCCAATCCTTACTTTAAGCTATCCCCTCAACTTCATTGACTTCCAACACTACAATGGGACCCAAACTCAAGCCATTTACATCTTTTCACCTACATTTACACAAAACTCCATTAAAGAGAAGATTAAACACATTTCTCCCCAAATTCACAACAAAAGCAAGTATAAAAAGGCATAACAACATACAATATATGCAATATTTTGTGCTAATCACACCCCCTAACTTGAGCTTTGCTAGTCCCTAGCAAACATCATTTCAAACCACAAGTTATAAACTAAAACAAAATCCATTCATACAAGTAAATATCCAAACACTCAAAAAAAAATCATATTGCAATTAAAAATAGACTAAGGCAATGATAAAATGTAACAATTGTGGTATTTTCATTGATCATTCTTTAAAGTTCATTACAATGTGTTCGAGTTTCAAAAAAAAAATGGCCCGAAACCAAAAGACACTTCTACAAGGCCAACAAACTAACCCTACTTATGTACAATCATAACTCAAAAGAAACAAAACACACAAGTCATCCCAATCACCCCATCCATCACTGTCATCATCAAAGGCGTCCTCCTCTATAGTCTCACCCTCAGACTCTGTATCCTCATTCTCGTCGTCGTCATCTACTTCCACAATAGTAGAAGGTATACAAACAACAGTCGAAGGTCCAACATGAGGTGGCAGAGGTCCAGTGGGGATGGGCTTGACTTGATCTGAAATGTGTAGACCCAAGTGCAGGTGGTCAAGTTATAGAAATAATTCGGTTTGAGTCCGGAGTCGAATACATAGCGAACTAGTAGTTTCGGTGTTTCAAAGGAAGCAATAACAGAGACCAATTGATTGTAACCTTTGAGATTTTAAAGTTGTGAATAGTGGGTGACTTCTTGAATAGAATATTGAATTCTTTCCAAGAAGTTTTCTAGACAAAATATAAGATGAATTCAAATGGCAGGAAAGTCACTCTTTAGTTCGTGGATCGGGACATGTGGTCAATTATCCGATTTATTATATTTATGCTTGATAACTTAATTAACTCTCATGTCAATAGCAAGTCAATTAGAAGATAAAGATGGACTGTGAGAATTAAAATCATGGTTCTGATGTCTTATTAGAAATTTACAAGAATTGTTTGTACCGAGAGTTATCGCGTCTACAAACAAGCAAGTGTTTTTACATGACATCCAACCATGACTTTAATATTCCATTCTTTTAAATAAAACACACCAATGGGGATGATTAAAGGGTATTCATGAAGATCTAGCTGGGATACTTGCCTTGAAACTAGGAGTCTTTCCATGCAAGAGTCATCTATGACATAGAAAGACTTTCGATTATAGAAAGTACCTTAGTTTTGCTAGATGCAATCAATCATCCAATAAGCAAGGGGATATAAACGTTAAGCATTAGAACAAAGCATCATATAACTTCCGGATAATCAATACATGTCCTTCACCTCTTACTAAAGAGTGAATGAGAAACTACTCACTCTTCATAGCTTTGGTAAAACTGAAAAAGTGAGTGATACTCATCCCTCTTAGTAGAAGACTTCGCAAAATATAAGTATAATAATCAAGGAGCTAATCTTCAACTAAGAATGAGTGAATCACGTTCCACCCTTCACTATTTTGGCAAAGCTCTAGAAGAGTGGAAGAGTTTCACTCCTCTAAGAAAGAAAAGAGCTCAAATAATGGAAGTGCAAGACATAAATGAAAGCAAGTATGAAATAGCATAAATGTAAAGACTTAAAGTAAATCAAGAACATAAATTTAAAGACTTAAAGTAAATAAAGAGACTATAACTCTTAAGCAAATGCAAATGTAAACATTAATGTAAAGAAATGAGTGGGAATCGAAACTTCCCAACTCTCTAGCAAAGATAAAACTAAGACAAAGAAGAAGAATTAGAAGTGCTACAAGAGCTACAAGTGCTGCCCAAGTGGCTCTAGTGTCAAGTGCTTCTTTCTCCTTACAAAATAAGTGTATTTATAGGCAAGGAGAAGGCAGGGGGAGGGGTAAATGAATAGAGTCTGATGCTAAAGTCAAAGTGAAAATCTAACCACTCTGCAGGCAGTCTGTCAAGCCCGTTCGAACGGTTAGGGCTTTCGAACGGTTTCTCTGCTTTTCTTTTCGTCGTTTAAACGTCAGATGGATTCAATGCCTGTCATTCAGGTCAGAAGACACATGGTTCAATATGGAAATCTCCCTCCAAGTCCTCTGTGCAAATCTCCCTCCAGGTCCTCCGTACAAATCTCCTTCAAAGTCCATGCAGAGTCTGACTGCTCTATCTCTCTAATAACTCTAGGGACGTTAGGACGTAGATTGTCGTTCGAACGTGGCACTCAAGTGCCTGAGCCTTCTGACTGTAAGTCTGCAACACGCCATGTCTTCAGTCAGTCTGATCTTGTCATTGCTCCAGTGAGCGTTCGAACAGTGGATAACGTTCAAACATAGTGCTCAGGTATCCAGGGCCTTGGTTCTTGTCTGCAACACATTGTGTCTCATCTGCCTGGTATTTCATTAGTTCAGTGGGATGTTCAAACGTTTATTGGCGTTCGAACGTTCTTAATGTCCTCCAAGCTTCTCCACTTTTGTTCCTTAATGTGCTGCTGTTACTTTCAAATACAATTTTTGTATCCCTTGAACCTTTTTTTCACTTTAGAACCTAAAATGTCATCATTTAAACTCCTTCAAAGTATAATTAGTCCAAAAGGGGGCATAAGAATATGCTACATTTGAGTACTAATCACACCCCTAACCTAAATATTACTAGTCCCTAGTAATACAACAATAATGAAATGTAAATCTATTTCTAATGCCTTTTTCGTAGGTTATCCGGCTGCATTTAGCTTATGCAATAAGCCGTTGAACCTCTAAGTTTACCCTAGTGGACGAATGTTGTCTCGTGAGAGTTTCCAGTGAAGCTACCCACAAACTTCGGTCGAAAAAAATGTATATGTGAGATTGCTAATTAAAGTAAATTGTCATCATGGTCATTGAGACACCCATCCCTCAATTTCAAATTTTTATCCTGCATGCTCTTTACCATTGGTACCATCTATGCAAAAATTAACATATGTCATATTAGCATTTGAAATTTCCTTTGTAGTAGGATGGTCATTCTAGAAACAAGAATTGGTGTATAACAAACATTCCACTTTTACCACCCTCCATGGATAGTTTTGATTTCACAAATCTCTCATAGGAACGCTCTCAGCAAAAAATTCACTCCGAATATGGTAACTTGTTTCTCACTGAGCATGTAATCAGAAGATGGCCAATCAGAAATTGAATGCACAATTTAGTAAAGGAGTAAAACTTTTTAGCAAATAGACTAATAATGTTCTTGGCATAACCTCATGGAAAAATATTGATGCAAATAATGAAATGCTATATAACATACCCCACCTTTTGATTGACAACATGCATACGCAACAGACTTGAAATCAATTAGGGCTTTCACAGGTTGTAATGTGGCTAGAGGTCAGTGGTTAACGAAATGACGTCAATGGAGTTTCGAAAAACGCTATCTCTTTTATGCATTTTAGCACACCTCTGTTTGACTTTTTGACATTTTTTTCCTGGAAATAGGATTTCTTTCATTTTTCGATTTCTTGGCAATTCCCTGTCTTTCTATCTCTTTTCCTTTTTCGATTGTTTTTTACCAATTTTCTTTTCTTTCATAGAACAGTAGCCACCATTATCTTTTCTATTTTCCTTGCTTATCATTCTGATTTATACGAGGGTGTAAGAAAATTAGATAGCAAGGTAAGTCAAATATCTTTCCTTGTGGCTTGGTCATCATATGGGATTTTTGGAAAAGAATTCATAATTTGAAGGCTCGATCATGACTGACTAGGGTCATACTTTTGTGAAAGGATTAGGTAAGACTCAAAGTTGACCCAAAGATGGCTTAAGATCCTTTCTTGAGCCTGTGCATATGTATGTGTCGTCTTTCATAGGCTTCCTGTGGGATATGTCAACAGATCACTTTAGTTGCATCAATCCAAGCAAGTTTAATGAGATTATTGAAAAATAGAAAGTGAAAAAACTTTTTTTTTGAGTAGATGTTGATATTCTCTTTGAAGCATCGCAAGGCTCAACTAACCATGGTATTCTTTGTTATCTCCACTGATTATGTCAGGTTTTCTAGGGAATGTCAGTTATATACCGATTCCATTTTCGAGTTTGATCATCGTGTACTTTCGGAATAACAAATACTAATGTACATTTGATAATGTAAGCATAAAGATAATATCAGTTAAAAGAGTTGTGATCTAAGGCCAAGATTGCCAAGTTTTGTGTCAAACTGATCATGTGATTAGTTACTTTATCAAACAATCTTAACATCCACATGTGTTTTTATCTACAAAAATTACTAAAGTGTTAATTCTACACCAATCATTAATATGATCATTTGATACACCAATCATTAATGATCCAATCTATCCAAAAGAAGTAACAGAATCACACCATAACCACACAAAACTTGAAAATATCCATCAAAACACATAAACATACTAAACAAACAAACAAACAAACAAAAGAACAAACATCCACAACCACACAAAAACAAATATCTCCTCTCAATCTCCTCTGGCTCTATCCCTAAGATAGCTAAGAATCTCCTCCTGTTGTTTGAAGATCTCAGCTTGCTGTCGGGGAATCATAGCTTGATTGATCTCAATCCCAATCATGACATCTCTAAGTGATCTTCAAGTAATGGAGCTAGGTCCTACCGGATCAGGTTGTGCTCTCTGCTCCTCCATCTCTCTCTCTATCTCCATTTCTTCCTCTCGATTAAGTTCCTCTTGTACATCGTCACTTCCTCGGGCTGGTGGCATTTCTTGTCTTCCTACTGGGGTATCACTGTGTCCTCAGCTTCTCTTGAACGAGCCCTTGTTGAGTGGTCCTATTGGCAACTATATCTCCATCTCTGGCCTCTCCTATACTCTATTTTCTAGACAAATCTCCGTCACCAAAGTGTCAAAGGGTAATGCACTTTTCTTCACATTGCACCATTTCTTCATTTCGTTTAGGATGAGAGAAGGGAGGTCAATGCTATGTCTTTTTCCTATGGCATAGAGGAGGTGAGCCATCTATGGCAAAATTTTATTTTTTTCTTTTGAGAGGGGCTAAGTTGGAGACCGCAATCAAGTTGAGCATTCTACACGTGTCGGTCAATTCCCCTTGTTTCAAAAAAATTCTCTTCCCCCATGTAAAATCTGCAACCCCAGTCAACTCCTTGCCTACCTTATCCAATTCAACATTTTTCTTTGGGGGGTATCTGGGGTTGTTCACTAGAGGCAGCTCTGGTCTAATCTCTTTGAGATATGCCTCATCCACATTGATGTGGTTACCCCGTACATAGGTTCGGATAGTGTCGTTGATGATTTTGGCGTTGGAGTAAAACTCTTGCAACAAATCAACAATGGCCCTCCCTCTGTTTTTCAAATGCCAAACCCACTCTCTTCTCTCCTCTTCCAGCAAACCCAACTCAACAAAGTCAAAAACTACAACATCTCTCTCACATACCACAACTTGATTCTTGAAGAAATTCTAATACCTTTCCGCTTTTAGGGCGTTTGGAAATATGGTACGGTCGTACCTCTTTCTCCTTCCCTTCCCTTGTCCTTCTTGGATCACATCCTCAACCTAGTTGGGCTCTTGTTCACTGGTGGATCACGCCTAGCAGGTAGCTTCATCCAAGGCATGGAGTTCAAACGTTAGCAGCTTGGAGGAGGTTCTAAAAATTTAGATTTTCTGGTGTGAGGTTGATGTTTTTAAGGTGGAGATGAGTTGGGGAGGGTCGAATTAGGGTTTCTTGGGGTTTGAGGGTAGATTGAGGTCTGGGGAGTGAGAAACGAGCTCTAGGGTTTGAAAGGTTTTAGGGATTTTGAAATGAATCAGACGTTCAGGCTTTTATACTCTACGTCCCACCGTTCGAACGATGTAAACGTTCGAACGTGAAATGAAGAATTTTAAAATATCGTTCGAACTGCCAAGGGTCTTTCGAACAGTGCTAGCTCCTAGTACTTTGTATTTTTAATAGTATTTTTAGTAGAGAAGTCATCAGAGGCAAAGTACTACAAGCATCACACATTCGAACGGACCTCAACGTTCGAACGTTAAACAAAAAATAAAATGTTTCTCTATTACACTATACACAATCAGAGAAGGCTAAACATCACAAGGTCAAAACAAAAAATCATGGAGTCTCATGATAAATCCCCACCCACGCTCTAGGTTGGTTTTTTGGGACATTCCTTACTCGGCCCATAGTTTCATTGTAGCAATTTAAAAGCAGAAAAATATGTACAAAAATAAAAAGGATTTTCACACTATTCACCAAAATTCAGACCATTGGCTTTTATTCCTCAAAACACAATTTTTCACAGTTTGTTAGAAAGCAATCTTAATTTGAGTCATCGTCTGTGTAGTTCGAACAACCAGTGACTGTTCCAATCTCTTGTCGCATAAACCGGTTAAGCAAAGCACCAGAATAGGATGGCGTGTCAGGATAATCCTTACTCTGTCCATTCGCTATCCAGTATAATCGATCGAGTGTGCGACCAAAAATTGGTTCAGAACACTGATTGTATCTTTTATCATGAAATACCCGACGACAGTATTTACAAGTACCAAGTCTCTTGGCACGACAGCGTTTAGCAAAAGTGCTTCTGCCACAGAGAGGTTTTGCTTGTTGTTCTCGGACCTCATTTTTACTTACCAGCCTTGTTTTTCTCATGATCGCAGTATGCACATCTGATGAAAAATTGCATAGAGTTCCTAGACTAAACCAAAAAAGTTTAACATTCATGATTCCTAAGCTTTAAGACTCACTATCTAGTTCTTTAACGTCTGTCAGTCACAAAGACAAATTTAAACTGACCCTCAGATAATAAACAAGACACATTACACAATAAAATTAGAACAACAGCACAAATAACAACAAAAATTTAAAAATTTTATGGTACATGTACAAAAATAAAATACAGACAAAATATGAACTGCAGGTTCTCACACCCCCCAACCTGAACTTAACATTGTTCCCAATTTTTTGAATTTACCAGTTAGGATCTTCAAAATGAGGTTGAAAGGCAGTGATCCGTGCTTCTTCAGATACCTACAAACCAAAATGCAACCATTAATCCTTTCGTTTCTGATCTTGGCCTTGGTTAGGCTTGTATGGCTTGCGAAAAGCAGCAGTATACCCATAAACAATTGGAGTAACACAATACAAAACATGAGAATAGGGATCTGATCCTCGGAATACGTGGACATGATTTCGCTTGGGTATGGTCGGGATTTGCAAAAATGAATAGAAAAAACTAACAAGAAGAAAGAACGAAACAGAACAGAAAGCGACGAAGACGAAGAAAAAGAAGAACGAAAGAAAGAAAAAAGACAATGGTGGGGGGCTCAATGGAGACAGATGGGAAAGGATAGAAAAAGTGGTGGGGGTCTCATGATGGTGTCTCTTCGGGTCAGGTTTTTACCTAATCCGACCCTTTTGAGTGTCGGCAGGCGCGAATCTCAGAAGAGTATTCTAGTTCCATTAAAATAATGGTTTTCATATTTTTAACAAAATCCTTCAAAAATGGATTCAACCTCTGGCCATTAACAGTAAAGGTATTACCGTTTGATGGGTTCTCCACTTCTATTGCTCCATGATCAAACACCTTTTTGACAATGTAAGACCCAGTCCATCTTGAATTTAACTTACCAGGGAAAAAGCGCAATCTTGAATTAAACAACAGGACCTTCTGAGAAGGTTCAATGGATTTCTGCACAATGTTCTTATCATGAAAAAATTTTATCCTGTTTTTGGCAATCTTGGCATTTTAATAAGATTCATTTCTCAATTCTTCCAATTCATTTATCTAAATTTTTCTTAATAGTCCAGCCTTATCCAGGTCAAAATTTATTGCTTTAATGGCCCAGTATGCGCTATGTTCCAATTCTTCAGGTAGGTGACAAGGTTTTTCATAGACTAATCGATAGGGATACATGCCTAAAATTATTTTAAAAGCAGTACGATATGCCCAGAGTGCATCAGTCAGTCTTGACGACCAATCTTTGCGAGCTAGGTTTACCATTTTTTCTAAATTAATTTGATCTCCCGATTAGCTAATTCGATTTGTCCACTAGTCTGTGGGTGATAAGGGGTTGCAATTTTGTGAAAAATCAGTTATTTTTTCATCAAATTCCAGAAAGGAGGATTGTAAAAATGAGATCACTTATCATTGCTTTAGGAACTCCAAATCAGGACAAAATATTTTCTTTTGAAAACATTATTTTGGCATGGAATTGCTTCAACCCATTTGGATACATAGTCTACTTCCACTAAAATGTATATATAGCCAAAGGAAGGGGGAACAGTCTCATAAAATCGATGCCCCAGCAATAAAAAATTTCAATTACAAGAATAGAATTTAAGGGCATCATGTTTCTTTTTGAAATGTTCCTCAATCTTTGACATCTATCACACGTTAAGCAGAATGCATGGACATCCTTGAAAAGTGTGGGCCAGTAAAATTCACACTACAAGATTTTTGCAGTAGTTTTCCTTGATGAAAAGTGGTCACCACATGCTTCAGAATGACAAAATGATATTACATGTCTGCTTTCATGAGCTGGGATGCAACGTCTTATGATATGATCCTTTCAGTATTTGAATACAGAGGGATCTTCCCAAAAGAAGTTACGAACCTCCCTAAAAAAATTTTTTTATCCATGGGGGTGGATGACGGAGGGAATATTCCGGTAGCTAGGAAATTAACAATGTCTGTATACCATGGGGTCTCATCCATTCTGAACAATTGTTCATCAGGGAATTTCTAATTGATTGGCTGTCCATCATCGTGGAATTCATAGGTTAATCTGGACAGATGGTCTGCCACCACATTTTCAACGCCTTTCTTATCCTTAATGACCATATCAAACTCTTGGAGTAAGAGTATCCATCTTTAGAGCCTCGGTTTGACATTTTTCTTTATTAGCATGAATTTTAGGGTTGCATGGTCAGTGAATATAATAACAGAAGACCCAACAAGATAAGAACAATTTTTTTTCAAAGTAAAAACTACAACAAGCAATTCTTTTTCAGTTGTTGAATAATTCAATTGAGCATCATTCAAAATTTTACTTGCATAGTAGATTACTTGAGGTTTCTTATCTTTTCTTTGCCCCAATACAACACCTACAACATAATCACTTGTATCACACATTAGTTCAAAGGGTAGAGTCCAGTCAGGGGATTGCATTATTGGAGCAAAAATTAAAATGCTCTTTAGCTTTTCGAAAATTTTCTGGCAAGCTTCATTCCAGTCAAAGATTACATCCTAACTTAGGAGATGACACATAGGTTTGACTATGGTACTGAAGTCTTTTATGAATCTCCTATAAAAACCTACGTGTCCCAGAAATGATCGGGCATCTTTTACAATCTTGGGTGCTGACAGATTTTCAATTAGATCAATTTTTACCTTGTCAACTTTCATGCTCTCAGACGACACAATGTGACCTAAGACAATGCCTTGTGTTATCATGAAATGACCTTTTTTCCAATTAAGCACCAAATTGGCTTCTTTACATCTTATTAAAACTTTGTCTAAGTTTGCCAAATACAAATCAAATGAGTCACCATAGACAGAAAAACCTTCCATACAAATTTTCAAAAAATTTTCAACCATGTCACTAAACAAGCTTAGCATGCACATTTGGAATGTTGCAGGAGCGTTACAAAGTCCAAAAGATATCCTTTTAAATGCAAAGGTACCAAAGGGACATGTGAATTTGATTTTCTCTTGATCATCCAAGACAATCTCAATTTGATTATACCAGGAATATCCATCCAAAAAACAGTAAAATTCATGGCCTGCAATTCTTTCTAGAACTTGGTCAAGGAATGAAAGGGGGAAATGATCTTTCCTAGTTACCAAATTCAGTTTTCGGTAATCAATGCACATTCGCCATCCTGTGACAACTCGAGTTGGCACTAGTTCATTGGCTTCATTTTTTACCACTATGACCCTAGATTTTTTGGGCACAACTTGGGTTGGACTTAACCATTTGTTATCGGAGATGGAAAAAATTATCTCTGCATCTAAGAGTTTAAGTACCTTAGTTCTCACCACCTCTTTCATGTGAGGATTCAGTCGTTGCTTCATTTGACGAGAGGGTTTTGATTCCGCTTCAAGGTATATAGCATGATTGCAGATTAATGGACTTGTACCTTTCTAGTCAGCAATGGTCCATCCAATGGTGTTTTTGTGCTTTTTAAGAACTACAATCAGTTTAGACTCTTGCAAGTCTGTGAGCTTAGAGGAAATTACCACTGAGTATGACTTGTTTTCTCCTAAAAATGCATACTTGAGGTCAGATGGGAGAGGTTTTAATTCTGGCTTTGGTGACCTGTCACTTGATGAGATTAGCTTTGTGCCATTTGGTGAAAGTTCCTCAAATTTGGGTGCCCATGTCTCAACAACATCAGTATGGAAAATTTGTGGATTTGACTCAGATAAGTGAGACTCTAACAGAGATGATTCAGTCAGATATTCATAGAACGTGTCACTTAGATGTTCCTGTATCAAAGATTCAATGGAATTTACTTCCCCTTCATCCTCATCCTCTCTTGGTTGTTTAGTCATATTGAAAATATTCAGCTCTAGAGTCATATTCCCAAAAGTTAATTTCATGACTCCATTCCTGTAATTGATTAGTACATAGGAAGTTGCTAGAAAGGGTCGACCAAGGATGACAGGAATTTGGTTCTCTGAATGTAATGCTGGTTGAGTGTCTAGAACAATGAAGTCAATAGGGAAGACAAAATTATCCACATGGACAAGCACATCTTCAACAATGCCTCTAGGGATTTTGATAGATCTGTCTGCTAACTGGAGTGTGACATAAGTGGGTTTGAGTTCACCCAGACCCAACTGTTGGTAGACGGAGTAAGGTAGCAGATTAACACTAGCTCCAAGGTCTAACAGTGTTTGTTCTATCTTGAAATCTCCAATGACACATGCGACAGTTGGACACACAGGGTCCTTGTATTTTAGAGGGGCTTTGCATTGTAGAAAGGCAATGGCTTGTTCTGTTAGGAATGCTCTTTTTTGGACATTTTGGCTTCTCTTGACTGTGCATAAGTCCTTTAAAAACTTGGCATAAGATAGTACTTATTGGATTGCATCCAGAAGTGGGATGTTGTTTTTTACTTGCTTGAAAAACTTTTAAATTTCAGGCTGATGATTCATCTTTTGGGTAGTCTTGAGTCTATGCAAAAAAGGAGCAGGATTTGAACATGAAGATCCTCCTTCCTTAGAAGGTTCTGGTTCTTGATCTATTATAGGTTCAGGCTCTTTTTCATTACAAGTTTAAGCTCTATTGGTGAGTTGATTGAGATTGACTCAGGTTTTGACTTTAGAAATAGCATGTCTATGACAGTTTTGTCAATCACCTTGTCATTTCTCAGTGTAGCGACAACTTGAGCTTGATCTTGTGGAGGTTTTGGATGGGCTGGAAACTTGCCCTTTTCTTGTGTGCTCATGGATTGGGTCAGCCTTTGAATGTGGCTTTTAAGATCTTCAAAGGAGTGGGTGGTCTGTGCTTTGAACTCAGTGAAAGATTGGGTGAAATTGCATTGAAGTTCATTTGAGTTTGCATGAACTGGTTCAGTGTATCTTCAAGGTTCCTTTTGTGTGGTGGTTGATATGGTTGCTATGCAGGAGGTCCTTGAGATGGTGGTTGTTAGTTTTGGGGTTGGTTCATGGGAGTCGATTGTGTGTTCCTCCAACTGAAGTTCGGGTGATTTCGCCACCCTGGATTGTATGTTTCAGAGTATGGGTTGGAGTAAGACTTGTTGAAATTGGAGATTGCATTTGATTGTTCCAGCAAGACTTCTTTGAATGAATGGATGGTGGGATATTCCCCAGTAGGGTGTCCTGTCAACGCACAGATTTCACACATTTGTTCTGTGGAATGGCCCATTTCAACTTGATAAATTTTTTTCATCTCTAAAGCTTCAAGCTTTTGAGATAAAGTAGACATTTTTGCTCTCAGGTCATCATCTTCTCCCAAGACATACTTTTTCCCTTAGGAAGTGGATGGTCTGGCTTCACTAGTGGTAGGGGAGGCTGAGTCCCACGTCTGAGAACTATCAGATAAGGTGTCAAAGAAATAGAATGCCTCATTTGGACTTTTACCCATAAACTCTCCATGGGCCATCATTTCGACAAACTGACGCAGTTTAGTGGGTAAGAAGTCATAGAAGAATCCTACTAGATTCCAATTTTCAAAAGTATGGTGTGGTCAGACTTGGAGTAGTTCATTAAATATTTTCTAACTTCGATAAAATGTTTCTCCTTCTTTCACCGAAAAATTTATCATTTGCCTTTTGAGTGTGTTGGTCCGATGTAAGGGAATTTTTTTTCTAAAAAATTTATTTTGAAAGATCTGCCAGGTTGGCATGGAAAGAGATTTTAAAGAATTTAGCTATTGTTTAGCTTTGTCCTTTAGAAAGAAAGGAAAAAGTTTCATCTTGACAAGTTTCAAATTATCTTGAAATGTTCCACACACTTCTTCAAAATATTTCATATGCAGATATGGATTTTCGGTATCCAATCCTTGGAAAACAGGTAACAACTGTGCAGTCCCCGATTTTACAGTAAAGGGGGGTGCATCTAGAGGAAATAAAAAACATGAGGGGACACTATTTATTATGGGATTTAAGTAATCCTTCACAGTTCGAATGTTAGGAACCTCATCTTCCCTCATGGGAACTTCTCCATTTCTATCATTATTTGCCACAATACTCTCACAAGAGTCTGCTAGTGATCTAGGTGAATTTGGTTTAAATTGGTTCACAGATCCAGAAGATTCTACCGACAAGTTTCTAGAGTGAGAAGCGTTCTCAGACATAAAATAAATGGAAACAAAATAAATTATTTACAGTAAACCGAAGAGTATATACAAAAAAGAAAGGTATTTTTACCTTTTACCTGTAAAACACTTTTACAAGGCTCCCCGGCAACGGCGCCAAAAATTTGACTTGATCTGAAATGTGTACACCCAAGTGCAGGCGGTCAAGTTGTAGTAATAATCCAGTTTGAGTCTAGAGTCGAATCCACAGGGAACCAGTAGTTTCGGTGTTTCAAAATAAGCAGTAACAGAGGCCGATTGATTGTAACCTTTGAGATTTTAAAGTTGTGAATAGTGGGTGACTTCTTGAATAGAATATTGAATTCTTTCCAAGAAGTTTTCTAGACAAAATATAAGATGAATTCAAATGGCAGGAAAGTCACCCTTTGGTTTGAGGATCGGGACATGTGGTCAATTATCCGGTTTATTATATTTATGCTTGATAACTCAATTAACTCCATGTCAACAGCAAGTCAATCGGAAGATAAAGATGGACTGTGAGAATTAAAATCATGGTTCCGATGTATTATTAGAAATTTACAAGAATTGTTTGTACCGAGAGTTATCGCGTCCACAAACAAGCAAGTGTTTCTACATGATATCCAACCATGACTTTAATATTCCTTTCTTTTAAATAAAGCACACTAATGAGGATGATTAAAGGGTAGCTATGAAGATCTAGCCGGGGTACTTACCTTGAAACGAGGAGTCTTTCCATGCAAGAGTCATCCGTTTCATAGAAAGACTTTCGATTATACAAAGTACCTTAGCTTTGCTAGATGCAATCAATCATCCAATAAGCAAGGGGATATAAATGTTAAGCATTAGAACAAAGCATCATATAACTTTCGGATAATCAATACATGCCCTTCACCTCTTACTAAAGAATGAATGAGAAACTACTCACTCTTCATTGCTTTGGTAAAGCTTGAAAAGTGAGTGATGTTCATCCCTCTTAGTAGAGGACTTCGCAAAATAAAAGTTCAATTATCAAGGAGCTAATCTTCAACTAAGAATGAGTGAATCACGTTCCAGCCTTCACGGCTTTGGTAAAGCTCTAGAAGAGTGAAGAGTTTCACTCCTCTATGAAAGATAATGGAAGTGCAAGACATAAATGAAAGCAAGTATGAAATAGCATAAATGTAAAGACTTAAAGTAAATCAAGAACATAAATGTAAAGACTTAAAGTAAATAAAGAGATTATAACTCTTAAACAAATGCAAATGTAAATATTAATGTAAAGAAATGAGTGGGAATCTAAAATTCTCAACTCTCTAGCAAAGATAAAACTAAGACAAAGAAGAGGAATTAGAAGTGCTACAAGAGCTACAAGTGTTGTCCAAGTGTCTCTAGTGCTAAGTGCTTCTTTCTCCTTACAAACTAAGTGTATTTATAGGTAAGGACAAGGCAGGGGGAGGGGTAAATGGATAGAGCCTGACGCCAAAGTCAAAGTGAAAAGTCAACCACTCTGCAGGCAATCTATCAAGCCCGTTCGAACGGTTAGGGCTTTCGAACGGTTTCTCTGTCTTTGCTCTTCATCGTTCAAACGTCAGATGGATTCAGTGCCTGCCATTCAGGTCAGAAGACACGTGGTTCAATATGGAAATCTCCCTCCAAGTCCTCTGTGCAAATCTCCCTCCAGGTCCTCCGTACAAATCTCCTTCAAAGTCCATGCAGACTCTGACTGCTCTGTCTCTCCAATAATTCTAGGGACGTTTGGACGTAGATTGTCGTTTGAACGTGGCACTCAAGTGCCTGAGCCTTCTGATTGCAAGTCTGCAACACGCCATGTCTTCAGTCAGTCTGATCTTGTCATTGCTCCAGTGGACGTTCGAACAGTGGATAGCGTTCGAACGTAGTGCTCAAGTCTCCAGGGCCTTGGTTCTTACCTGCAACACATTTTGTCTCATCTGCCTAGTATTTCGTTAGTTCAGGGGGACGTTCGAACGTTTATTGGTGTTCGAACGTTCTTAGTGTCCTCCAAGCTTCTCCACTTTTGTTCCTTAATGTGCTGTTGTTACTTTCAACTGCAATTTTTGTATCCCTTGAACCTTTTCTTCACTTTAGAACCTGAAATGTCATCATTTTAACTCCTTCAAAGTGTAATTAGTCCAAAAAGGGGCATAAGAATATGATACATTTGAGTGCTAATCAGGGCTCACCTAGGAATGTATGCTGGAACAACCATGTCACCATAACCGAAAGCCCATACATCGTCGACTCCAGGGTATCCATACACTGTGACATGGTACGAGCTGGTGGAAGTGTAGGAGGTACTGAGGTGAATAGTCCCACAACAGATGGCTCTAGTCTTGAGTCCCTCCGTCTCTTTCCCAGTCCTGGCAGCCCTCTAATTGCTGCATGACTTCCCAATAGCTCCAATCTCTGGGGGAAGTAGAGTATTGTGAGTGTAGTGCTTTACATTGGCGTGGTCGCATAGATGACTTGATCCGAAGTGTGTACAACCAAGTGCAGACGGTCAAGCTATAGTAATAATCCAGTTTGAGTCTGGATTCGAATCCACAGAAAACTATTGTTGGTATTTCAAAGTAAGCAATAGCAGAGACTAAATGATTGTCAGGAATATAAGATTCTTTTCAGGCTAGTTTTCTAGATAAAATATAAGATAGGTTCAAATTAAAAAGAAAGTCACTCTTTAGCTCGAGGATCTAGACATGTAGTTAATCATCTGGTTTATTATATTTAAGTTTGATAACTCAATTAACTCTCATGTCAATGACAACTTAACCAGAAGATAAAGATGGATTGTGAGAATTAAGCACATGATTCCAATGCCTTTCTATAAGGTTACAAGAATTGCCCGTGCCGAGATTGAACCTTTCTACAAACAAGCAAGTGTTTGTACAAGGCATCCAATCATGACGTTAATATTTCATTCTTTAAATGAAGTACGATAAAGGGGAGGATTGAAGGGTAGTCATAAGAATCTTGTCGGGGTACTTGCCTTGAAATGAAAGATATTTCTATGCAAGAGTCATCTGTGTCATAGAAATAACCACGATTATAGAAAGTACCTTAGCTTTGCTAGATGCAATCAATCATCTAATAAGTAAGGAGATATAAACATTAAGTATTAGAACAAAGCACAAATATAAATTTTGGATAATTTATACATATCCTTCACCTCTTACTAAAGAGTGAAAGAGAAACTGCTCACTCGTCATGACTTTGGTAAAGCTAGAAAAGTGAGAGATTCTCATCCCTCCAAGTAGAGAACTTACAAAATAAAAGAACAACAAATAAGGAGTCAATCTTCAATGAAGAAAAAGTGAATCACGTTCCACCCTTCATGGCTTTGCAAAGCTCTTGAAAAGTGGAAGAGTTTCACTCCCCTAAGAAAGAAGGAAGCTCAAGCTATGGAAGTGAAATACGTAAACAATAAAAGCATAAGAAAGCCAGTCACTTTTGGAGGGTTTCCACCGCAACCAAAAGATGGGCTATCTCTCTTGATATATAAAAGCAAGTACAACTATAAGGGGATTCTAAGCCTCCAACATGGTTGCTACAACAAGTAGATAAAAGATTAACTAAACAACTACAAGGGGAGTCAAAGTCTCCATCATGGTTGTTATAGCATGTATGTAAAGACTACAAGTAAATAGAGAGACTAAAACTCTTAATATAAGAAAATGAATCTAGCTAAATGAATGGGAGTCTAAGCCTCCTGTCAAACTTTAGTTCCTTAATGTCACAAGAGAAAAGAACTACAAGTTTTTCTAGAGAAAAAGCTCCCCTTTACAAGCTCCCAGCATGGGAGTATTTATATGCAAAAGGGGGGGAAAAAGATAAAAGAAGGTGAATAGTGTTTGCTGCCCAAGTTCACTAACTACTCTGCATACTGTCTGTGAGGGACGTTCGAACGTTGTTCTATTTTTTACCGTTCGAACGCCAGATTAGGTTTGACCATATCACTCAAGAGACTTGTGGTCCTCTATGGAAACCTCATTCCACACTCCATTCGGAGCTTGGCGTTTTGCACTCATTACCCAAGTCTTTAGTGGACGTTCGAACGCGGTCTATTGTTCAAACGTGGTACTCAAGTGCACTTCTTTATTTGCTGCAACACACCATGTCTTCAGTCTGTTCTTGTCAGTGCTCCAGTGGACGTTTGAACGTTAGTTGGCGTTCGAACGTAGTACTCAAGTTTCTCAGGGCCTTGGTTCTTGTCTATAACACACTCTGCCTCAGCAGTCTGGTTTTGGCCTGGTTCAGTTTGAGGTTCAAACGTGAGTTGGCGTTTGAACGTCATTGCCTTGGTCTAAGCTTTTCCAATTTTGTCCCTTATTCTGCTGGTGTTGCATCTTGGTGTTATATTTGTTGACTTTGAGCCCTTGTTCACTTTAAGACCTGAAATATCATCACTTGAACTTCATCAAAGTACAATTAGTCTTAAAAATGCATAGTAATATGCTAATTAAGTACTAATCAGTAGACGGGTGACTAGACTCCTGAAGAGGAGATTCGCCTCAGCTTTGCTGCCTTGGAGAAATACCATATCTCCTCAAATATGAATAATGCTATATTGATTGTCTTTCTTATCATGAATGCATGGAGGAGGGCAAGCTTCTAGATGTTCCACTCTTCTCCAAATCTCGGGGCATCTGATTGTAGTGCAGTACCTTGTTCATAACCTTGTAAGAATGCTTGAGGCCCCCGACCAAAGTTATTCCTTTGAAGGTGGTCGGGTCCTCGTAGGTGAGACCCACATAGTCTATGAGAGTCCTACCCCCTTCCACATTGTGTGGGTAGAGCGGAGTATTCGGGGGAGGCCACTCATACCCTATCACTACGGAAATCGTGTCAGGGGTCACCTCGAAGGTCTTCTCCCATACATTGGTCCTCAACCTACCACCATCCCCACCAAACACAGTCAATTTCTTGTAAAACTCTCTATATAACCCAAATTATAGCCCTTCACCTCTGGAAACCAAACACCAAACCCATGACCTTCAGTCACCTTTGCGACCTCATCATTTGGCCCAAGATAGATTTTGTCGACTTATCTCTCACAGGTGACATTTTTTCCGTAATTTGTTGTTTATAGGCGTAGTTCTTTACCTTAGTCCTCCTCACTTCCCTATCTTGGCTAATCGGGCCCTCTCTGGTCCTCTTGCGGTACTAGTGTCTGCAGGTGATGGGGTCACAAGGCCCGTTTTCTTGGTGCGACCCATGAGGGACAATAGTGCCCCCACACCAAGGTGTGTCAAAACCACCGAAAGTAGCCTCTCCATAGGCTCAAAAAACATCGTTGAACAATCCATTCATACATGCCATGGCAAAAGAGTCAAGGGATTTTGAAGTAGATCAAGATGGTCTTGAGAAATTGGAGGAAATGTGAAACCTAGGGTTTGTAGAGAACACCAAAAATTTTCGACTAAAACAACTCAATAACCACCCCAAATCAAGAGGAAAGTGAGAATTTAGGGCTTTGGTGCAATGTTTTTGGAGCTTAGGAATGATTAGGAGGAAAGGAGAGAGTTTGGAAGCTTGAGATTTGGGGAAAATGTGAAGGGTTTCTAAAAAAAATCTAACTTAAAACCCTTGTTTTTAGGCTTTTGGGCAAAACCTTCCCAAAGATCGATCAAAACCATTTGGAAGGTTTTGCTTATTGTTGGGGCAACACAGTCCAGTTAGGAAAACCTTTCGGAAGGTTTTGCCTTTGCTGCAAAACCATTCCTTCGTTCAAAAATTCACGTCCACCCCAACTTTCCTCAACTCCAAAACATTTTAACACCCTTTCTAGGAAATCTAACCTACAAAAAACTTGAACCCCACATACGAACCTCAATTGATTGATCATGCCCAAAGTCAATTTCAGAATCACAACATGAGTTATGATTTTGATGTTTTCAAACTACAAAACATAGATTTCTAATTTAAACTACCAAAATGAATACCCAAAATGTAAAACACAGATTCAAATAACATGGGCATTCCTAAATCTTATCAAATATCGAAAGTTGAGTAATATTCTCCCATCCTTTAAGCATAGAGCTACCTAACACGTCGTTCAAATGCCTAAACCAAGTACACATGAGCAACACTATGGCTTTAAATGCTAGTCTAGAGTATGCACCTACACATTCATTTTCAAACTCGTGTGTGTGCAATGGACATGTAATTTAAGCATTTACACAACGGAATTCCCATTCATTTTGGCAATCCAAATTAAACTTTGATGCAACCTCACCAAGGTGTCTCTGAACAAAGAATCACACTATAGTTATCCTAGCATGCTCTCCATGTGTATATGTGAGATAGAATCTTGTGTACAAAATGAAGTATGCTCACATATAATTCAAAAATGAAGTTTATGCATAAAAATGAAGCAACCTTGGCATAATCTCATGAAAGGAATGCTAGGGCATTAGATGGCAAAATCAACTTCTCTTTTCCTTTAAAAGTATGCATCTCCTATGCTTCTCTAAATCATTTAGGACTTTGAAGGGTTGTAATGGGGTCTTGTGGTGATATTGAGGCAAAATGAAATGAATGATATAGGATAACAAAGAGGGTTGTTCGGAGTGAAAAAATTTTACTCAAAAACATCTCCCTTTTTCGTGGGATTTTCAATTCAACACCATCACCACACTCTTTTTTTCTTTTCTTTCTTTTCTTTTTGTTTTTCACTTTCTTTTTCTTCTTCCAGCCCCTTTTTCTCATTTTCTTGGATTGTTCATTCTTTTCATTCAACATTTTTGAAATCCGCATCATTCATCCCTTTTGTTGGGTTTCCACATCATCGTTCATTCTCTTTCATGTTCAATCATAGTCAACTCTAGGAACAACCAAGGTGTGGTAAATTTTTATCATTTTGCACTGGCTTGGTCAATTGTGTGACATGGAAAAATTTTTCAACAAGGCTTAAACATGGCACTAGGGATAGAATTTCAAAAGAAAAAGGCCAAGGCTCAAATCATTTCAAAGATAGCCTAAGATCATTTCTAAATAAGCATGAGGAGCATTTTGTATTTCAAGATAAAGTCAATCAAATACCCAAATGCACTCTAACCAAAGCAAGCATAATGAGATTATTGAACAAATTTTGAATTTAAAAAATTATTTCTTTGATTAAATGTAAGTTCCCTCCAACAAGGATTGGCACTAAAGCTCACATGGGTACTTACTTCATCTCTACTATGTATGTCAAGCTCCAAAATATGAATCAAATTCATAAATTACCAAAATTACACATTCAAAGTGTACTTAAGGTTGAGTTTAAAAGCAAAAACATATGTGATACTCAAGCATAGGATGAACTTCTATAATGTGCTCATGTATTCAAAATTCAAAGTAAAGATCAATGTATCAACAAACCTATAACACTCTTAATAAGGGAATACAAATCAACATTATGATGTTTTCACAAAAATTTTCAAAATTTTACATAATTTGCAACTATTGTGAACAAAAAACTATATGATATGTGAAAGGTGAAAATTTCACCACTAAATTGGTATTATCAACAAAAATTTTCACAAAAATTGGTGTATCATACAAACGATGCACCTTACCCCCCAACTTGATTCATGCATTGTCCTCAATGCAACAAAAAAGATATGATATGCAATGAAAGACTATAAAAAGGTGAGTAGGGTTAGAGAACACCTTGCCCTTGAGCTTTGATAAAAACACCAATATGTGCAACTAAGAAAAACAACACTATATACAAAGATAAAGTAAGTAAGCATAAATAGTTAAAGCAAATAAAAACGATTGTACACTAAAGATCGTATGAACAGTTATTCCTCCAACAAGTCCGGGTAGACCGTATCCATCAAATCTTCCTCCACCCCTTAACCTTCAAATCCCTTAAAAAATGGATTAAGTCTTTGGCCATTGACCTTGAATGTCTAGCGATCTTCAGGGTTCATGACTTTCACAGCTCCATTGGGGTAGGCCACCTTGAAAAGATAGGATTAATCCCAACAAGATCGAAATTTTCCTTGAAAAATTGAGAGACGAGAGTTGTACAAAAACACTTTTTGTCCTCGTTCAAATGATTTCCTTGCAATGGATTTATCATGAAAGATTTTAGCCCTCTCTTTTGAAATTCTAGAGCTCTCATACGCATCTCTTCAAATCTCTTCCAATTCATTCATTTCAGGCTTCCTATTTTCTCTGGCCATTCTCATGTTGAAGTTCAAGGTTTTTATGACCCAATAGGAATTGTGTTCCATTTCAACTAGTAAATGGCAAGTCTTTCCATAGACGAGCCCATAGGGACACATGCCTAGAATTGTCTTATAAGTTGTGCAGTAAGCCCAAAGGGAATCTGGCAACCTAAATGACCAATCCTTTCTATTGGGATTCATCATTTTCTCTAGGATATTTTTTATCTTCATATTGGCTAACTCGGCTTGGCCATTTGTTTGTGGGTGATATGCGGTGATACCTTGTGCGTGATGCCATATTTATGCATCAAAGACACAAATGACCTATTATAGAAATACGACCCACCATCGCTTAACATTGCCTGAGGCATCCCAAACTTCAAAAAAATGTTCTCCTTAAGAAATTTGACTACGACTCGGTGATCATTGGTCTTGATCGGGATAGCCTCCACCCTTTTGCACCCGTAGTCCACTGTCAATAGAATGTATAGGTAGCCAAATGATATGGGGAAGGGGCCCATGAAGTTGATGCCCTAACAATCAAATATCATGATAACAAGTACAGGGAAATGGGCATCATTACATGTAGTTTAACTCAACTTTTGCATTTAAGTACTGAGAGTTAGCCGAAATTATGAATGATGTTGAATTTTCGATGTTGCAAGTAATTATAGCTTAAATGATGGATTTTAGAACCTTGCAACTAAGTGTGGATGTGTGGTGAGGGAATGGACACATTACATGAGGATTTGGAGGCTTAAAATAAAGAAATCAAGAAGGTATTAGTGTTTGGTAACAAAGACACCAGCACCCACACCATTAGGTTGCAAAGCCTCGGTTTTACTCTATTTTTACTATGATCCACTTTGAATATGAAAAAGTGAAAAACATGAAAGTTGTAGATCTGGATGTCATCTGTATTGTGCCAAAATTTGAGCTCAATAAAATTGTTGGATCACAAGTAATGACAATTTTACAAAAATTGGTCTAAAGCAAAAAGTGTACCAACACGCATACCGGTACGCTTAGGCTACTGGAGTTCGGGATACCAGTACGTGTATCGGTACACTCTTCTGAAACAGCCCAAAATGCCTAGAATGCCTGTAAATCATCTTCAACTTGCTTGGGAGTCCCACCTACACTTCCCCCACTTGTTCCTTGATAGCCCACCACACTGTTCACTCCTTTCACACCTAGGCTTGGACTTTGGAGGCTTGACAATCAAAGAGGGAAGGGGTGAAGCCTGGGAGTGCAGGCTAAGCCTATGCTAGCCTGCCTAACCCATCCATTCAGCCCCTATTGAAGGGACCCCTTTTGCACAGATCGTAGGGACCCTCATGGACAAAAATGCATGGCCCTTCCCCATATTTTCAGATTTTCAACAAGCTTTGGAGTGTGGCTACATAAGCTTAGAAAATTCAAGGAAGAAAAAGAAGATGAATAGTGCAATAGAAATTTATGTTTTTGCATTTTCTTCTCCATTTCAGTTGTAGTTAGCTTTAAATATCATGTAATCTTTATTTCTTACATTTTAATCTTAGCTATGTCAAGTTCATTGCAAGTTTAGTTGTGTAACTTAGAATCTACCATTGTTGTATGAGTTTTTCACTTGAAACTTTTCTTAAAATGGGTATTGAATATTTTTCTTCTTAGTTTAAGTTTCCTTGCTTTAAGTTAAGTTTCATGTTTTATTTCTTCATTATGTCTATTTACATTATGTCTGTCTTTCCTTTAAGTATGAGTAGCAAGATTTTTAGTTTGCTAATCCAAGGGAGATTTCCTCTTCGGTGTGCTATCTTAACTCATTTTCTTTCTCCTTCTCGGTGTACGATAGTTCGGTTTGACTGGTTTGAGAGTGGATGCGTTTGTGAGTCTTTAATATTCCGTAGGCCTAGTCACGGTTTATGCTTGAATCCTCATCATCTCATCTCTAGCTTCCCACGAATCAATCTTTCATCTATGTACCATTGGAGGAAGGCTTGGAGTTGATTTGGTATTCCCATTGGAATGAACCTTTAAGATTAGCCAACACTTGTTTTTATTTTATTTGCATTTACAAAATCCACTCTCCAAAACACAAACAAAAGATTTTACACTTTTCTCTTTTTCAAAAAAGCTACTTCACCAAAACTCCCTTCCTTCCCTGAGGAGACGACCTTGGAATACTTTCCAAATAAAACACGACATTCAAAAGACTCCTTCCAATTGGAGAGAACTTTTATTCACTCACACATTTCATACATTTTATTTCCATAATTCCGTTGCCCCATTTGCCATATCATTTCACGTGAGAGTGACACTCCTTTACACATATAAGTCATATACACATTTGAGGGTTGATGAGTGGGTTTTATACCTACGAATTGTGTACTTTCGGCTTGATGAAATTGCAAGTTTTCAATTATTTTATGTTCATTTTTATTTGTTTTGTGTGTTTTGATGTTATTTGGTAGGAATCATCATTTGAAAGCAAACAAGATCATTTGGAAGGAAACAAGGTCGATTTGGAAGGATTAGCTCCCTACTTTCCCAAAGTTTTGACACAGTGCCGCTGTTTTTTACCATTTTTGAACATGATCCACTTCGAATCTGAAAAAGTACAAAAACATGAAAGTTGTAGATCTGGATGTCTTTTGTATTGTGTCAAAATTTCAACTCAATCGGACATTGGGATGAAGAGTTATGACAATTCTACGAAAACTGGTCTGGAGCAGAAATAAAGAGAGCAGCGCTGTTCCAGCGCCCCTGCGCCCACACACTGTCCATGTAGCGCTGTTTCAGCGCAGCTGCGCGTGTGCTAGTCCAGGACGCGAAGTTATGACTTGTTTTGACCCGAAATTGGACTCCAATACCTCACATATGCTAGGGTTTGTGTGGGATAAGAGGATTCTTACTTTTGGGGGCTGAAAACATAGAGAAAACACCAAGGAATTGGAAGAAAATTGAAGACAAGAATCAAGGAATCGACACGAAGAAGATTGGACTTGAAGGCTAGAGAAGGATTGAAGATTGCACCTAAGTTTTCATTCCTTTTCTCTTACTTTTAATTCTTATTTTTCTGAGATGTTGTTTAATTTGAGAAGGATGTTTTTCAATTACATTATGAACTAAATTTCTATTAAGATTGCAACTGAACCTAATGTTTAGTTAAATTGCTCTACTCTCGTTTCTAGTTCTTGTTGATCATACATGAGTTGTTTGTCATATTTTGTGCTTAATGTACGATTGTGTGGCCAACAATTAATTTGATTCTCTAGATGAAATTGGGAGATGAATTCTAGGGATAGATCTGAATATGATGACATACGTCTAGTTTATTCTCCTTAGGGTTGAATAGCTAGGTTTGTGTATAGGATAGGAATATACCTATACGCCGTGTGTAACTTTTATGAGAGTTTGAACTTAATGAATCTATTCCAACTTATTTTGCATAGGAATATAGCAATTTAATTGGGAGAGATATGCTTATCTAACTATCGGAAGAGGTTTGATAAATAATTTTGAAGTCTCAGTTAACAACTTATTTTGATCAATTTACTAGAAAGAGAGTAGAAAGATTTATACGAAGCACTAGGGGAAGTTGTAATCTTAATTTCTTTTATCCGGAAAATTCAACCCTTGATTATTAAGTTTAGCTTTAGTTTTAAATTAGTGAATTCATAGTTCAACTTCAATTGTTTAAATAAAATTGGATTGATACAAAGTTAGTACTTGAAATTTATTAGCAATAATTCTCCGTGGGAACGATACTCTACTTATCACTTTATTACTTGTTGATCGTGTATACTTTCACGTAAATTGTCAATATCAAATTTGGACAACAAGGGTGATGCGCAGAGATTACCCTCCAAAGTTATATACACATTTGGGGGTGATGCGCAGAGACTACAACAGTTTTCACCAAGCAATGACATGGCCTCCAAAGTCCAACTTGAAGTGAGGGGCGGCTTGTATGTGTGTAAAAGATGTTAGGGGACAAGTGGGAGAAGTGTAGGTGGGGCCCCCCAAATGGTAGAGCTTGATTTGCAGGCTGTCTAGGCATTTTGGGCAAAACTTTCTAAAAGGTCAATGCAAACCTTTTGAAAGGTTTGTGTAGGAACAATTGAAACAGCATTCCAGTGAGCAAAACCTTCCGGAAGGTCGTTACAAACCTTCCGAAAGGTTCATTCCAGTAGACAAAAACTTCTAGAAGGTTTTGGCAGTGAAAAGGCAAACCAAGTGTAAACCTACCAGAAGGTTTATAGCCAAACCATCCGGAAGATTTTCATGCAAATTGCATTTTTCTTGGTTTCTTCACCTTCAAATCTTTCCATTAAGTTATCCCCTCAACTTCATTGACTTCCAACACTATGATGGGACCTAAACTCAAGTTCTTTTCACCTACATTTACACAAAACTCCGTTAAAGAGAAGATTAAACGCATTTCTCCCAAAATTCACAACCAAAGCAAGTATAAAAGGGCATAATAACATACAATATATGCAATATTTTGGGCTAATCAATAGTACACTACTACTGTATAAAAATCTTGTGCAATCGGGTTAAGAGTATCCCTGCAAAGCATAAGAATAATAATCTAATTGTAAAGTGAATCACATGAAATACGCATCCTAACAATTTAACCAAAACATAAACTAGATTGATTAAAAAACAAATTCAAAACATAAATACTGAAATGAAATGACAAAAATTAAAAGTGTTCTGGAAAGATAGTAGTAGAAGTTATAATGATATGAAATCTCTTGAATGGTCTCTGATCAGGAAATAGAAGGGCTTACACCGAAGTGTCCTCTAAGTAGGATCAATATCTCGTTCTGATTATATTCATAGTTAGCCATGTGTTGATTGATCTGGGCGATGCTGTCCCGAGCTAGGTCACACTTGTCTCAAACCCTAGAAAAATCTATATGGCAGACCTATCATCAATCGGTATATATGGCTGCTCCACCTATGGCCGAGGCTGTTCTAGTGGGTGAAAATCTTTAGTTCCTTGAAATGGTTCTTCATGCGGCCTACACCTCAGACTAGACTCCATGGCTCTTTCTTAGAGAAGTCTTGTCTAACGGTGCAACGTGCTCCACCGTCGGCCATGCGGGATCCGTGATCACTCCCTTATTCCTACAAAACTCAAAAACTAACATAGCATATGCAAATGAGTTTTTCTTTGTTTTCACTGTCAATAGCATCTATTCCATGATCAAGTTAGGGAGATCAATCTTTTGTCCCATTTTGAAAGCATATATGAAGTAGGCTCTCTCAGTGTATATATGGTTTTTCTGGGCTTGGGGTAAAATACTATTCACAGTAATCAAATTTAATATTTGGTACTTGTCCATCAAATCCCCTTGCTTAATTTACTTATTCAGCCTCCCCTATACATAGTCTAGATTTTTTGTCAATTCTATCCCTATATCAGTCAGATTAGGCACTTGAGTATAACAGTATTGCGGGTTTAGATGTCTCGGGAGGAGACAAAAAAATGTTCAATAGTGGCTGGTTTAACTTGGGAGACCACTCCCCTAATATACACACGAAGTTCCCTAGCTCCGGTTTCTTGCGCATTACTATTAAATTCATGGACTAGGCATTCATAAACAGGAGCAACAAACTTGACATAATTTAACCAACCTCACACAACAAGATTCTGTCTAACACAAATATGTTCAAAATCTTCGTAAATAACAGGTCATTCAGGAATAATAGTCTTAGAGAGAAAATGAGTTTCATACCAAACTTGTTGTTCCATAGTTTCAAACATCACAGTATCAAAGATATTTCTTGTCTGGGCTTGCAGCAGAGGTGCTTCAGGTTGTGACGATTAGCCTCTTATTGCCCTGCTTGAAAAACCTGCTGTTCTAAGTCTTGGATCCATATTCTTCTTGATTTCTCATTAAACTTTTGCTTTTAACTGATTTCGATCAGTAGGAACTTAGAAAATGGCACGTGTAAGTGTTTAATCGGAAGAAATTTGCAGAAAAACTGATATGTATAACAGATTTGAGGATAAAAGGTAGAGGAAAGCCACTAGTTTTCGTATTCTGCTGCGAGGGAATTCTAAAAACTATTCTACTTCACGATGCTTGTATTTAAATGGGCAAGACCATCCAGACACTACCACCACTGTCCAAACGGTGAGGATGTACTGGATTTTTAGCTTGCTTCCTGTAGGTTGTAGAATGTTGGACTGCTTCAGTAATTTTCCTACCATTTAAATGTCCAATTAACTCCACAATTACACTACTAATCCACTAAGATTCCTATTAAACACTAACATAATACAATTAAATACTAACATATTAATCTAATAACATAACACAATAAAATACACTCTAACACTCATATTTACACAAAATTGATTTCACACATTCCTTCATCAATTTCAAATTCAATCGGAATCTTCTAATTCAACTACACCAGTGACATGATTAATTTCACTTCTCATGTATCTTGACAACATGGGAGTGGAATAGGATGGCGTCCAATCAAGAGGATCTAACACTCGACTTGAAATTGGTTCCATACATTGATTATATTCCTCTCAAATGTATTAAATAACTGCACCTCACACAATCGCTGAGACGATTCACTCGTCGGCATTTGGCAAAGGAACTTTTTTCACACAAGGGTTTTGCTTGACTTTCTACGATTTCTAACTTTCTAATGACCCTTGCTTTTGTTATGAACAAAGAATGTATATCTTTTGAAAAAATGTGCATCATACTCAGACTAAACCAAAACAATTGCGCATCCATCTTTTTGGAAATTTTGAATTTTGAAATTTTTTAAAAATTGGCTTGAATTTTGTCTCAAAAATTGACTCTTTATTTAGTTCTTTAACGTCTACCAGTCACAAAGACAAATGCGTATTGTTCTCTCCCCAACCTAAATTTCACATTGTCCTCAATGTATAACATAATGACATGGAATTATAGAAAATTGCTAATAAGATTTGGAGGCGAGACACATTCATAGTGCAAAACCTAATTTGTAAGACAAACAACAAACAATTAGTGCTCCTATTTACAATAAAATATTTACAAAAACTTCTTAAAGCACATACATTGGTTCCATTAGCTGAATGGAACTCACATCTTGAACAAAATTATCATGATACAACTTAAGCCTTTGTCCATTTACTTTGAAGATATTTCCAGACAACGGATTTTCGATTTCAATTGCCTCATGTTCGAAAACTTGCTTGACAATGTAGGGGCCGGTCCATCTTAACCTTAACTTACCAGGAAATAGACAGAGTCTTAAATTATATAACAGGACTTTCTAAGAGGGCTCCAAAGACTTCTTCACTATACTCTTATCATGAAAAATTTTCATTATGAACTTAGCAGTCTTAGTATTCTCGTATTCTTCATTTCTCAACTCTTTTAATTCATTAATCTGAAGTTTGCAGGATGTACTTGTTTTTTCAATTTCAAAATTCATCATTTTGATTGCCCTGTATGCTCGATGTTCCAATTTCACATGTAACTGACATGGTTTACCATAAACTAACCGATAAGAAAACATTCCCAAAATAGTCTTGTATGCAGTAAGGTAAGCCCAAAGCACATCAATTAGTCTGAAAGACTAATCCATGCGGTCTGAATTTATTATTTTTTCAAAAATATATTTTATCTCCCTATTGACCAATTCAGCTTGACCAGTTGTCTGGGGATGACAAGAAGTTGATATTTTGTGAGAAATCAAATATTTTTTCATGAGATTTTCAAAAAATTTATTACAAAGATGTTTTTCCTTGTCAATGATAATGGCACTGGGAATCCCAAATCTTGACAAAATATTTTTTTTTAAAAACTTGACCACTGTGCAGTGATCATTGATCCAACACGGGATGGCATCTACCCATTTGGAAACATAATTAACAACAGCCAAAATTTATAGAAAACCAAAGGATGGGGGAAATGGTCCCATAAAATCGATGCCCCAATAATAAAAAATTTTAATGATCAAAATAGGGTTTAAATGCATCATGTTTCTTTTTGAAATATTTCCCATTCTTTGACATAGGTCAAAATTTAGACAAAAAACAAGTATATAAAAAAGAATGCGCCAACAAAATCCAAACTGCAAAATTTTAGTAGCGGTTTTCTTTGAAGAAAAATACCCTCCGCAAGCTTCGGAATGACAAAATGAGATGACTTGACCGATTTCATGATTGGGTAGACAACACCTTATTATTTGATATTTACAATACTTAAGCATATAGGGGTCATCCCAAAAGAAATTGTGTACCTCTCTCAAAATTTCTTTTTGTCGGTCCAGGTATTATGGAAGGGAATAGTACATGTGGCTAAGTAATTGACTATATCTGCATAGCATGGTGCTTTTGTTATTGCAAAAAGTTGCTCAACTAAAAAAGTTTCTCTGATGGGAGTAGGTTCCTCCTTCGTATCATAAGTCAACATTAATAAATGATCAGTTACCACATTTTTAACTCCCATATTGTCTTTGAGAATCATATCAAATTCTTCAATTAACAGTATCCAACACAGGAGACGTGGTTTAGCATTCTTCATTGTGAGCAAGTATTTCAAGGCTGCATCATCAATAAACACAACAATTGAGGATCCAACCAAGTACGAACGAAATTTATCTGATGCAAACACAATAACAAGCAATTCTTTCTCTATGGTAGAATAATTCATTTGTGCATCATTCAAAGTCATGCTTGCATAGTAAATCATCTATGGTTTCTTATCTTTTCTTTGGCCTAATACAGCTCCTACTGCATAATCACTGGCATCACACATTAATTCAAAAACAAAATACCAATCAGGAGGTTGCATAATTGGTACAAAAATAAACATGTTTTTTAGTTTATCAAAGGCTAATTGACATGCGTCATTCCAATCAAATGGTACATCAAGAGGCTACACACGGGCCAAGATATCGAACTAAAATTTTTAAAAAATCTTCTATAGAATCTTGTATGACCTAGAAAGGATCGAACATCTTTTACAGTCTTGGATGGAGGGAGATTGGCTATCAAATCAATTTTAGACTTATTGACTTCAATTCCCTTTTCAGAAACTGCATGACCTAAAACAATACCTTGTGTGACCATGAAATGACATTTTTCCTAATTCAACCCAAGATTTGTTTCTTCACATTGGGTAAGAACTTTTTTTAAGATTTTCTAAACATAATTCAAATGAATCACCATACACAGAAAAATATTCCACAAAAAATTCTAAAAACTGCTCCAACATATCACTGAAGATACTTAGCATACAACGCTGAAAAGTGGCTCGAGAATTACACAATCTAAATGGCATTCTTTTATAGGCAAAAAGTGTTGAAAGGATATGTGCAAGTGATTTTCTCTTGATCATCAATTATAATCTCAATCTGGTTATAGCTGGAATATCCATCTAAGAAATAATAATATGCATGATCGGCTATTCTCTCTAAGACTTGATCTAGAAATACTAAAGGAAAATAATCTTTTTGGGTGAGTGAATTCAATTTTCGATTGTCAATATACATACGCCAACCAATGACTGTACGACTTGATTTGTGATTCGTTCACCCTAATCTTCGAACATGCACCCGGTTATGTGTATATGGCTTATATGAGTAGCTGAGTGTCACTCTCCTTTCAGTTCGATGCTAGAAATAGAAAAAACATGGGTGTGAATGAAAATGTGTATGTGTGCAAAAGTGCTCCCCAAGTGTAGAGAGACTTGTAATGTCATGTTTTGCTTGGAATTGAGTATTCCAAGGTCGTCTCCTCATGGAAGGAAGGTTGAATTGTGCTGAAGGTGATTTTTGTAAAGAAATGAAAAGTGTAAAATCTTGTGAGCTGTGTTTTGGTGAGTGGAATTTTTGATAAAATGCAATATCACAAGGTTGGCTAATCCAAAGAGATCATTCCAATGGGAATGCCAAATTAACTCAATTCATTCTACTGTGGTGTCTTGATGCTTGATTGATTCCTAGGAAGTGAAGCACTAATGTGGACATGTAGGCTCAAGCATACTCCGTGACAAGTCTACGGTATATCAAAAACTCCCAACTACATTCTCACTCAGCTTAGTCAAACTAAATACTTTACACTACGAGGAGGAATTGAGGGGAGTTGATTTAGCATACCAAGAGGAAATCTCCATTGGATTAACCAACTAAAAGCTTAGCTACTCATAATAGATGTAAAAACATACACAATGTAAAGAGACATGATGAAGAAATAAAGCTTAGAACTTGTATTAATGCAAAAAGAAGTTAAACTACAAAGACAAGTTCATTTCATACCCAAAAGTAAAGCTTGAAAGGAAAACCCAAATGTAGACATGGAAAATACAAGAACATGTAGCTAAACTTGAATACACTTGAAATAACGATTACAAGTGATTGGAAGCTTACTACAAGTAAAATGGTGGAGAGGTACATGGTATGCAAAGAGGTACATGATATGCAATAATCTATGCTCATCACACCCCCCCCAACTTGAGTTTTGCTAGTCTGTAACAAATTTTATTTCCAATCCATAATACGTAAAGCTTAAACCACCCATTCATGCAAGGCAATTCAAAACCTCAAATCACAATGCGATTAAATTAATGAACTTGGGAAATATGAAACAAAAACAAATGTGGTTCTTCCATTTATAACTCAAAAGGTTCAATACAAAGATTAGAAACCAAAAGCAAAAACGGCCTAAATCATAGAGACTCTTCTACTAGGCCGATAACCCTACCCTATCTGTGCAACTACTAAAAATAATATAACCACAATGCTCCCACTACTCCTTATCATCTATGGACCCCTCCTCGTAGCTCTCATCATCACCTCTTGAACCCTCCTCGTCGGAGTGCTCATCATCAGCCTCCACCTCTATAAAGGTGGAAGGTGGAGGCACGCCAGGGATAGGCTGTCCCAGAAACATATGCTCGTACATCTTGGGCATCATCAGAGAGAGTTGTTGCATAGTCCCCTCTATAGTGTCCAGACAGTGGTGGATGGCCTAGCAATAGAGTTTCTCGATGTAGATGTCTGGCTCACCCCGCTACTAATCGCAATCCTCTTCATGCTACAGGACTTCCCTATGGCTCCAAACTCTGGGGGAAGCAACACATCCAAAGGAAACCCTTTGACCTTGAATTAGTGGCATATTCTTGTAATCAAATTAGCAAATGGGAGATTCAGGTTCGACTTGCTAGCCTGGGAAAATTCCTTTATGAACTCCCTTATCAACAATGCCATGTCGATCCTCTTCCTTGCCATAAAGGCATGGAGGAGTGTGAGCTTCTCTTCCCTTGGGGTCTTTTTTGCACTCTAAGGTAGGAGGTTATAGTGCAACACCTTATTCATTACCCCGTATGAATGCTTGAGGGCCCCAACTAGAATTTTTCCTTTGAATTGTGTAGGGTCCTCATACATCAACTGTACATACTTTGTGAGTGATTTCCGCCCTTGGACATTGTAGGGGTAGACTGGGGTATTGGGCGAAGGTCTCTAATACTTCATCAAAACTGCAATCAAACCCGAGGTAACCTTTATGCCCTTCCCCCTCACAACCATGTTAAGAAAACAAATGTCTTCATCCATTACCCTCAACTTCTGATAAAATTTTTGACAATTTGGATGGTTGTACCCCCCACTTGATCAAACCAAATATGAATCCCATGCCCTTCAATCACCCGCACTACCTCATTATTTGGGCCAAGGGAGGGCTTGTCCACGTGGCGCTTGCACATCACATTATTTTCCTTAATGCTCTTCATGTGAGCGTCATTCTTTTGTTTCGTCCTCCTCTCCCCACTTCCACCATTAGGCCCCGCCACCTTCCTTTTACGTTGTCATGTGCCTGATGGTGGTGGAGGATTGAGTTTCGTGGGCAAGGGTGGAGGGGGAGTTGGCCTCGTTTGCTTAGTTCTTTCCATGTACTCCAAAAATGTCCCAAGGGCCAAAAAATACAAGATCCAACTCCAAAATTCTCCAAAAAGGTCAAAAGGGACATGAGAATGCTTACCTAATTGAGCCATGACGTTTGAATCCAAGCTTTTGATGAAAAACTTAGGGTTATTGGATTTGAGGAAATATTTGGAAAAATGAAGGTTTTGTGGAGAACTCCAAATGAAAATCAACCCTAAGGATGTTATTGAGGAGATTTGATGGATAGGTAAAAGATCTTGGGGGGTAAGAGAAGTTTTGAGGGAGAGAAGAGAGCTTAGAAGATTGATAGGTGTGGAGAAAATGAACAGTTACCCAGAGAAAACTGAATTAAAACCCTCAATTTTCAATTTTTTGGGCAAAACCTACAGGTAGAACGATCAAAACCTACAGGTTGGTTTTGTGCACTGGAAAATTCCCACCAGTAGGTTTAGGCAAACTCCTAACGGTAGGTTTTAGCTTTTGTTACAAAAAATCCCTATGCTCTAGATCTTAACTCCAGTCCAAGTTTATTCCACTCCTATACTTCCTAATGACCTATTTACAACATTAACCTCACAAAAAACAATTGAACCAATGCGATTGAACCATAATTGAGTGACCATGCCCGAATTCATTTCCTAATGACCTATTTACATATGACATGGACTTCTTTATTCAAATACCAAAATGAACACCCAATATGTAAAGAAAAAATCTACAATGTAAAGGCATTCCTAATCCTTCATAATGTCTAAAATTTGAGCAATATTCCCCAATCCCACAAGCATAGGGCTACATGACAACATTGTTCAAATACTCGAACAAAGTACACATGAGCATCACCATGGATTTAAATGTAATTCTAGAGTATGCACCTACACATTCAATTTTAAACTCGTGTGTGTGAGAAATGAATATGTAATTTAAGCATTTATCCAGCAGAATTCACATTGGCTATCCAAATTTAGCTTCGATGCAAAACTCGCCAAGATTTTTGTCAGTAATGAATCACACTATGATTATCTTGGCATGCTCTCCATGTGTATATGTGGGATAGAATCTTACATTTAAATCCATGGTGATGCTCATGTGTACTTTGTTCGAGTATTTGACATAATCTCATGAAAAGAATGTTAGAGCACTAGATAACAAAATAAAATTTTCTTTTTCTTCAAAGGTGTGCTTTCCCCATGATTTCTCAAGATCATTTAGGAATTTCAAGGGTTGTAATGAGGCTTTGGGGTGATATTGAGGCAAATGAAACAAAGCATAGAGGACAACAAAGAGGGTTATTCCGAGAAGATGACCTTTATTGTCAAAATTTTCGTTTTTGTGGAATTTTGAGCTTAATACATTCACTTCACTTTTTGTTTCTTTTAGTTCCTTTTCCTTAACATCTTCCTTTTTCTTTTCTCTTTCTTTTCTTTTTCCACCCCTTTTATCTCTTTTTCTTGGATTTTTCATTCTTTTCCATTCAACTTTTGAATTCGGCATCATTTATCTATTTTGTTGGATTTCAGTACCACTATTCCTTCTCTTTATGATCTCACATGGTCTGTCTCGAAATACCCAAGGAGTGGTATTTTTTTTTTTTTTTTTGGCACTAGCTTGGTCAAACAAGTGGCATGGAAATGAATCTTTAAATTAAGCTCAATCACAGTACTAGGAATACAATTTTTACAAGAAAAAGACTAAGGCTCAAAGTAAATCAAAGATGGCCTAAGATCATTTCCAGATAAGCATGGGAGAGCATATTACATTTCAAGATAAAGTCAATCAACTACCCAAATGCAAGGCTCAATGTAAATCAAAGATGGCCTAAGATCATTTCTAGATAAGCATGGGAGAGCATATTACATTTCAAGATAAAATCAATCAACTATCCAGATGCACTCTAACCAAAACAAGCATAATAAGGTTATTGAACAAATTTAGAATTTAAAAAATTGTTCCTTGATTAAATGTGAGTTCCCTCCAAGAATGATTGGCACTAAAGCTCTCATGAGTACTTAATCATCTCCACTATTCTTGTCAAGCTCTAAAATGTGAATTCACTTCATAAATTGTTGAAATTACACATTCAATGTGCACTTATGGTTGAGTTCAAAATCAAATGAGTATGTGATACTCTGGCATAGGATAAACTTCTATAATGTGCTCATGTATTCAAAGTTCGAAGCAAAGAACAAAATATCAATAAACCCATAACACTTTGAATGGGTGAATATAATTCAACATTCAGATATTTTTCACAAAAAAATTTAAATTTTTTCACATATTTCTCAACTATTCTAAACAAAAATCTGTAGAACCTATGAATGGTGAATTTACAAAAATGGTATCATCAACAACAAAAATTTTCACAAAAAATTGATGTATCCTACCAAAGGTGCACCTCACCCCCCCTCCCAACTTGATTCATGCATTGTCCTCTATACATAAAAAAAAAATAGTATGCAATGATGGACTTAAAAAGATAAGTAGGATTAGAGAACACCTCGCACTGAGCTTTGACAAAACTCCATAATCTGCATATTTGAAGAAAACACTACATAAAAATGAAAGTAAGTAAACAAATAAACCTGGAAAGTAAATGATAAAAGAAAGCAACTGTAGACTAAAATCTCTTGGACAGTTATTCCTCAACAAAGTCCAGGTAACTTGGATCTTGGAACTCCTCCACTATTTGAACCTCAAAACCCTCGAAGAATGGCTTAAGTCTTTTACCATTAACCTTGAATGTTTTGTCATATTCGGGATTTGTAATTTCCACGGCTCCATTAGGGTAGACCACCTTGACAAGATAGGGGCCATCTCAACGAGATCGAACTTTTCCTTGGAAAATGGAGAGTTGAGAATTATGCAAGAGCACTTTTTGTCCAGGCTCAAATGTTTTTCTCACAATGGATTTATCATGAAAGATCTTTGCCCTCTATTTGGAATTTTTTGAGCTCTCATATTCATATCTCCGGATTTCCTCTAATTCATTTATATCCAACTTCCTATTCTCTCCAGCCATTCTCAAATTGAAGTTCAAGGTTTTGATGGTCCAATAAGTCGGGTGCTCCATCTCTATCAGCAAATGACAAGCCTTGTTATAGACTAGCCTATAAGGAGACATACTTAAAATGGTCTTGTACGTTGTGCGGTAAGCCCACAAGGCACCGGTCAACCTAAGTGACCAATCCTTTCGATTCGAACTCACTATTTTTTCTAGTATGTTTTTAATCTCCCTATTTGCCAATTCAGCTTGGCTATTAGTCTATGGGTGATAAGCGGTGGACACCTTGTGTGTTACACCATATTTATGTATTAACGATGCAAATGACCTATTGCAGAAATGAGACCTACCGTCACTTATCATTGCACAAGGTACCCTAAACCTTGAAAAATATTTTCCTTTAAAAACTTGACACAAATTGATGCTCATTGGTTTTGGTTGGGATGACCTCTACCCACTTAGACACGTAGTCCACTGCCAGTGGGATATAGAGGTAGTCAAAGGACATAAGAAATGGACCCATGAAGTCGATGCCCTAACAATAGAATATCTCGATGACTAGCACGGGGGAAAAGGGCATCATATTCCTATGGGTCACACTACCCAACCTTTGGCTCCTATCACACTCTTTACTTAATGAAACACAATCTTTACCTAAAAAGGGCCAATAAAAACTAGATTGCAAAACATTAGCCGAAGTTTTATTTGAAGAGAAGTGGCCACCGCATGCCTCAGAATGGAGAAATGAAAAGACATCATGTTGTTCATATTCAGGTACGCATCTCCTCATCACTTGATCTGGGCTATACTTAAACAAATACAGGTTGTCAAAGTAGAAGTACTTCACATCTGCCATGAATCTTCTTTTGTCCTCCGTGCTCCAATGCGGTGGTATTTGTTCTATGGCAATATAATTATAAATGTTAGCATGCAAAGGAAAAATAGAATGAATAGAAAACAAATGCTTATTGGGAAAAGAGTCGAGGATAGGAATATGTTCTTCGACATCTTGGACAACAAGTCAGGACAAATGATCTGATACCACATTCACCACTCATTTCTTGTCTTTGATGGTCAGGTTGAATTCTTTTTGGAGGAAGATCCACCTAATGAGTCCTCGTTTCATATCTTGCTTATACAAAAGATACTTCAAAGTAAAATGATTAGTGTAGACTACAATAGGCTAGCCAATGAAGTAAGATCTAAATTTGTCCAATGCAAATACTATGGCTAGCAACTCTTTTTCGATGGTGGTGTAATTCATTTGTGCTTCAATTAGAGTCTTGCTAGCGTAGTATATTACATATGGTCTTTTTTCTTTCCTTTGACAGAGGACTGCACCGACCACATAATCACTTACATCGCACATGAGCTCAAATGGGAGTTCCCATTTGGGTGGTTGCATGATTGGAGATGAAGTGAGTATGATTTTGAGTTTGTTAAAAGAAGCCTCACTATCATTAGACCACACAAAGGGAACATCCTTTGCTAACAAATTGGTCAAGGGCCTTGTCAATGCATTAAAATATTTTATAATTGTATGATAGAAATCGGCATGGCCAAGAAACGACCTGAGATTCTTGATGACTTTTGGAGGTGGGAGGTTAGAAATTGCTTCCACCTTGGATTTGTCTACTTCAATCCCTTTTTCTGATACAATGTGCTCGAGCACAATCCCTTGTGTCACCATAAAGTGGCACTTCTCTCAATTATGCTCCAAGTTCTTTTCCTCATATCTTTCAAGCACTCTCTTCAAATTCTCCGAACACCCCTCAAATGAGTCCCTAAACCCAAAAAAATCATCCATGAACACCTCCACAATTTTCTCTACCATGTCGCTAAATATTCCCATCAAGCATCTTTGAAAAATTTCTAGGACCTTACACAACCTGAATGGCATTCAGCTATAAGCAAAGGTGCTAAAATGGCACGTGAAAGTTGTCTTATCTTGGCCGTCCAAAGCAATCTCAATTTGGTTGTTGCCCGAGTAGCCATCCGAGAAGCAATAAAAGAGGTGTCCGACAACTTTCTCCAACACTTGGTCAAGGAAGGGCAAGGAGAAATGATCTTTTCTTGCACATGAGTTGAGTTTTTGATAGTCAATACAAACTCTCCAACGGGTGACTACCCTTGTCAAAATTAACTCATTCTCCTCATTTGCAACTGATGAACATATAATATTGCATATTTAACGGCCTCATTACATGCATTTTAACTCAACTTTTGCCTCTAAGTACTCAGAGTTAGCCAAAATTATGAATAATGTTGAATTTTCGATGTTACAGGTAATTATAGCTTAAATGATGGATTGTAGAACCTTGTAACTAAGTATGGATGTGTGGTGAGGGCATGGACACATTACATGAGGATTTGGAGGCTTAAAAGTGAAAAAATCAAGGAGGTATTGGTGCATGAGAACAAAGGCACCAGCACCCACACCATCTGGTTGCAGAGCCTAGGTTTTACTTCATTTTGATCATGATCCACTTTGAATCTAAAAAAGTACAATGCATGAAATTTGTAGATCTGGATGTTTTCTGTATTGTTTTAAAATTTTAGCTCAATTGAAAAGTTGGATCAAAAGTTATGACAATCCTACAAAAATTGGTACTGAGCAAAAAAATGTACCAGTACGCAGTACAGGTACCCCGAACTCCAGTCGCTAAATTGTACCAGTACTACGTATCGGTATGCTCTGCTGAGTGCCCAGAATGCCTGTATTCATCCTCTACTTGCTTGGGGGTCCCACAAATACTTCTTCCACTAGTTCCCTGACATTTCTTACACAAGAAGATGCCTCCTACACCCTTGATGAAGACTTTGGAGGTTTGGCATTTAATATGGATGGGAGAAAAGGAGGCGGCCATGTGGGGTGTAGGCTATGCTCTTCCTAGCCTGTCAAGGGCCATCAACTCATCCTCCTATGGATGGGAGGCCTTTCATACAAACCTAGGGACCCCTATGGACAAAAAAAAAAAAAGGCACACACACCATATATTCAGCATTCACAAGCATCAAGCATTTCAAGAGGGTGGCTACCTAAGCTTAGGAAGAAAATGATGAATAATAGATAGAAAACTTAGATTTTTGCATTTCCTTCTTCCATCTTCACTTGTAATCTTCTTGAAAACTCTTGTAAGCCTCATTATTTACTTTTAAAGTCATTTCCCTCAAGTGCTTTGCAAGTTTAGTTGACTATTCTAGATTTCACCATTGTTGTTTAAGTTTTCTTCATTTCAAGGTTTTAAATTGGGTATTGAATATTTATCTTCTTAGTTTATGTTTTCTTGCTTTAAGTTAAGTTCTATGCTTCATGTCTTCATTTTGTCTCATTACATTATGCTTTTTTTTCTTGGTTTCATGAGTAGCTAGATTTCTAGTTGGCTAATTCAAGGAAAACCTCCTCTTGGGCTTTCCATTTCAACTCATTTTCTTTCCTCTCTTGGTGTATGATGGTTTGGTTTGAATTGGCTGAGAGTGGATGTGGTGGTGAGTCTTTGATATTCCATAAGCCTGGTCATGATTTATGCTTGGATCCTCACCATCTCGTCTCTAGCTTCCCACGAATTAATCGGACATCTATAAACCCTCGGATGAAGGTTTCGAGTTGATTGGGCATTCCCATTAGAGTGAACCTTTTGGATTAGCCAAAAATTATTTTTATTTTATTTTCATTTACAAACTTCACTCACAAAACACAAACAAAAGATTTTACACTTTTCTATTTTTGACAAAATCACCTTCACCACACTTGAACTTTCCTTCCATGAGAAGACAACCTTGGAATATTATTCCAAGTAAAACAACAACTTACAAAAGACTCCTTGAGCTTGGGGAGCACTTTTGTTCATACATTCTCCATTCATATATTTCATTTCCACCATTCCGTTTTCCCATTTGTTATATGTTCACCCTAATCTCCGAACATGTACCCAGTTGTGTGTATATGGCTTATATAAGTAAGTGAGTGCCACTCTCCTCGGTTTCAATGCTAGAAATGGGGAAAACATGTGTGTGAATGAAAATGTGAGTGCGCGCAAAAGTGCTCCCCAAGTGTAGAAAGACTTGCAATGTCGTGTTCTACTCAATTTAGTCTACCAATGGTGTCTCAGCGCTTGATTGATTCGTAGGAAGTGAGGCACTAATGTGGAGATATAGACTCAAGCATATTCCGTGACAAGTCTATGGTGTATCAAAAGCTCACAACCACATTTGCACTCAACATATTCAAACCAAACACTTTACACTACGAGAAAAAAATGGAGGAGTGTTCAATTAGCATACCAAAGAGGAAATCTCTCTTGGATTAACCAATTAAAAGCTTAGTTAATTATAATAGATGCAAGAACATACACAATGTAAAGAGACATGATGAAGAAATAAAGCTTAGAACTTGTATTAATGCAAAAAAAAAAAAGTTAAACTACAAAGACGTTCATTTCATACCCAAAAGTAAAGTTTGGAAAGAAAACCCAACTGTAGACATGGAAAATACAGGAATTTGTAGCTAAACTTGAATACAGTTGAAATAACAGAGATGAAAGTGCATGAAGTAAAGATTACAAGTGATTTGAAGCTTACTACAAGTGAAATGGTAGAGAAAATGCAAAAACCTAACTCTTTCTCTAAAATTTCATCTTCTTCCTTGAGCTTCTCTCTCTAAAAGCTTGTGTGTAGTTGAATAACCTCTAGAGAGCTCCCCAATTTCATCCATAACCCCCCTAGGGTCTGTGAGCTGACATGCCATCATTGGGAAGTGATTGGACACTTGCACAAGCAAGGAAAGGCCATGCCTGCAACCCCCATGCCACACTCTTTCTCTCTCTTCGTCTTCCATGCTCTTTCTTCGAAAGTCAGATTTTAGGTGTAAGGGAGCATGCTTGTATTTAGAATGTGTCAGGGCATGTGTGAGAGAAGCAGAGGTGGGCCCACGAAGTAATTGGAGTCGAGATTGCAGCTTTCTGGCATTTCTAGGCAAAACCTACCGGTAGAACGATGACAAAATCTACCAGTAGGTTTTTTCCAACAAGTAAAACCTACCGGTAGGTTTTGGCGAGGGCAGCAGTTGAAAATTTATAGTGTACAAAACCTACTGGTAGAACGATAACAAACTTATTGGTAGGTTTTTGCTGATTTCTATTGGTAGGTTTTAATTATTTTCTATTGATATGTTTTCTCCTGATTTATCATTTTCATGGTCTCTTGATGTTCTGAGCCATCCGTTAAACCTTCATTTCTTCTCCATTGTCTTTAAATGCTTCGTGAGAAACTTAATATATGCCCTTTGCCTACTCTTTAACTGCAAACACACAAATCTCCATTAAATGTTAGATTAGAGCAATTTTCCCCATTTTTACCACAAAAGCAAGTATAAATGATGCAAAGAGATATATGATCTATGCTCATCATGTACGCCTAGGGACTAATTCATCTTCTTGATTCTGTACAACAGTAACACCAGATTTTTTTGGTGCTCCTTGTGTGAGGCTGCCTCATTTACTATCAAATATAGGATAGATAATATCAGCATCTAATAGTTTAAGTACTTGAGCTTGGACTATTTCTTTCAAATGTAGGTTTAATCTTCTCTGTGGCTGTCAAGATGGTTTAGGATCTTTTTCTAAGTACATGTAATAAGTACATAGAAGAGGACTTATTCCCTTTATATCTCATATTGACCAACTAATAGCACTTTTATGACTCTTTATGACTTCAATCAATTTCTTTTCCTAGACTACTGACAACTTTGAAGATATTATCACTGGATGAGTTCTATCCTCCCCCAAGAAGACATATTTCAAGTCAGTCGGGAGAGGTTTCAATTCGGGCTTAATAACTTAGCATTGGGGTTTACTGACTAGGGTTTAGCAGGTAGTAATTTTTTAAATTTTGGATTCCATGCTTCAATGACAGACATATCTACAGACTCATCATTATATACAAACTCTAATGCATGTGAATCCTTCTTTATACACTCTATTTCAAATAGACTCTGAGTTAACAAGTCAACACAATTTACTTCACTCATCAACTCTTCTTCTTTATGTTGTCTTGTCATATTAAACACATTGAATTCCAAGGTCATATTTCCAAACAAAATTTTCATGATTACACTCCTACAATTAATCAATGCATTTGATGTAGCAAGGAATTGTCGACCTAGAATCACAAGAATGTATGTAGACGCATTCAGAACTGACTAAGTATCTAAGATAATGAAATCTACTAGGAAATAAAATTTATCCACTTGAGCTAACACATCCTCCACTACTCCTTGTGGGGTTTTCATATATCAGTCCGCCAATTGCAATGTGACATTGGTGGGTTTCAACTCACCCAACCCTAACTGTTTATAGATCGAATATGAAAGCAAATTAACACTGGCTCCCAAATCAAGTAGGGCTAGCTCAATCTAGAAATTTTTGATTATGCACGATGCTATAGGACTTCTAGGATCTTTGTACTTAAGAGCGGCCTTGTGCTGGATGATAGAACTAACCTGCTCAGTTAAAAATGCTCTTTTTGTACATTGAAATTTCTTTTGACTATGCAAAAGTTCTCTAAACACTTGGCATAAGATGGAACTTGATTGATAGCATCCAACATTGGGACTTTAATCTTTACTTGCTTGAACAACTCAAAGACTTTAGAATGATTGGCATGAGTTTGAGGTTTCGTGACTACTTGAGGAAAAGGTAATGGGATAGGAAATGAAGGTGCTTTTTCCTTTGGCGGTTCTAGTTCCTTTCCAATTACAAGTTTAGGCTCAACTGGTTCATTTACTGGGATTGACTCAGATTTTGGCTTAGAAATTAACATGTCTCTAATGATTTTGTCAATTACCTTACCACTTCTCAGTGTGATAATTTTTTGGACTTAACTAGGGGATGGTTCTGAAGACACCACATTGGCCTGGTTTTGACTCTGTAGGGGTTTTGGTTAAGATGGGAACTTTCCCTTCTCTGACGTACTCAAGGACTGAGTTAATTTGGCTAGATAACTCTTGATATCTTCAATACTATGTGAGGTTTATGCTTTGAAATCATTAAACGCATGGGTATGCTGAGTATTGAAACTCATCTAACTCTGGATGAACTAGTTCATGGTGTCCTCTAGACTCCTTTTGTGTGGGGGTTAATATAGCTAATGTGACTACTAAGTTTGGGGCGGATATGACTGCTGAGTTTGGGGTTGCCCTGAAGGTGGGCCTTGTTGTTGACTCACCGACTATATGTTTTTTGAACTGAAATTCGAGTGATTCCACCACCCTAGGTTATAGGTTTCAAAATAAGGATTGGAATAGGGATTGTTAAAGTTGAAAATGGCATTGGACTGTTCTATTAAGACTTCTTTAAATGCAGGAATGGTTGGACATTCCCCATAGGATGTCCTAACACTGCACATATTTCACATGATTGCTCAGTGGCAGACACTTCAAACACTTCCTTTATTTTTTTTCATTTCTAATGCTTCAAGCTTTCAGGAAAAAGTAGTCATTTTTCCCTTAGTTCATCATCTTCTTTTAATAGATACTTCCCTCCTTAGGATGTAGATGGCTTGGACGAAACAATGTTCAGAGAGGCCGAATCTCACATTTGGGAACTCTTAGAAATGGTATCAAAGAACTCGAATGCCTCTTCGGGACTTTAACTCATAAACTCTCTCTGGGCCATCATTTCAACAAATTGACACAATCTAGGCAGGAGGGCATCATCGAAAAAACCTACGAGAGTCCAACCCTCAAATGCATGATGTGGGCAAGCTTGGAGAAGATCCTAGAATTTCTCCCAACATTGATAAAAAGTATCCCCTTCTTTTACAGAAAAATTCATGATTTGACGTCTAAATGCATTAGTGTAATGCATAGGAAAGTAATTTTTGAAAAACTTAGTTTGTAAAACTTGCCAACTTGGAATAGACTAAGCTTTTAAATAATTTAGTCGATGTTTAGCTTTATCCTTCAAAGAGAAAGGAAAAAGTTTGAACTGGGTCATTTCAGAATTATCTTGCAAAGCTCCACATACTTTCTCAAATTCTTTAACATTCAAATATGGATATAACAGTATTGTCCCTGCCTTTATGTTAATATTGGGAGCATTTGTGGGACAAGCAAAACATGACGGGACACTAGTGCGTGCAAGATGCAGATATTCTCTTAATGGTCAGACATTCTGAACTACTTCCTATTCTCATGGATTATTGTGTGTCATGCTTAATTCAAATGATGTTGGTAACAAAGATGGAGATGATGGAGCCCTACTGATGACTTAACAGACATAAACTATGGAAATGTAACAAATAATATAAATATGTATAATACAAACTGAATAACTTCCCTATTCGATTTGAAATCACCGTAACTCCCTGGCAATGGTGCCAGAAATCTTGAATCACATTCAATCTAAATAGTGGTATACACCCAAGTATAAGTGGTTAAAATTGTAATATAATACTCGGTTAAAGTCCAAGGTCGAACCCAGGGGGAGCTAATCTTGGAAATCAAAATAGAACCAATGAAGTTGTTACAGTTAAGAATGTAAAGAAATAGCTTGTGGTGCTAGCTTAGAACAACTTTATTAAAATTGAGGAAACATAATAATTAAAAGATATGAAATGCTATAATTAAAAGATACCCTTCAGTTCGGGAATTTCATATGCATTATATTGGCTAAGTATTGGAAATGCGACCTTATAGCAATTAACCCTTAGTCAACTGGTTGGAATGATGTATGTTAAATCTTATCCAGAAACTGATTAGGTTAGCCAGTTACGTATATTCCTATGCAACAATCAAAAAACCTAAGTAAACCAAAAGGCAAGCCATTCAGGAGGAATACTTGAATTACTCAAGCTGCATATATGTACCATGCAACAATTAAAAAACTATAGTAGACCAGAAGATAAGCTATTCAGAAGGAATGCTACAATGATTCAACCGGCATGTTGATGATTCACTGATGACAAGATTCCGGTTTATGCATTGAATCAAAAGCATAGGCTATGCCAAGACTTAACCCGTCTATAACCAAACAATCAACTGTTACATAAAGTCCAATCACGTACATCATTGTATCATGCATGAAGTACATAACTAGTAGATAGTGTGGTATATAGCATTAGGTACCATTCGGTGTTCATAACCATGAGCATATTATAAATGTAGTCATCTATCAATAGGGGAGGTACATATAACAATAAACCATAGTTATAACATCGGCATTTCCATAACCTAAACAATATCATGCATATGTTCACCCTTCACTGAAGGGTAAAAGTGGACTACTCAGGCCCCATTGTTATAGACGAGCAAGAGGTGCGAGACAGTTCCATTTCAATACAAAATAAAACACAGACACTCCTTACCCGAGGAATAGTTAAAACACGACCACTCTTAATACCGATTAGGGCACAAAAGTGGGAGAGGTTCAATCCTCTAGGTAGAAAGGATTAACAAAAAAGTAGAAGAAAGAAAAAAGCTTCGGCTAGAAGGTAGGCTAGAAAGCTGGCTAGAAATGGTTTGGCAGGGCTTCGCTGCACTGCTTCTGACTGTCTCTCACTCTCACTTATTGTATCTGGCCTCTCCAGACTTCCCTACACTCTATTTGGATTTTCCCTTCACCGGATTACTAGAAATGAAGTTGGCAAGGCCTATTTATAGGCACTAGAGGAACTGGTTGAGGTGGTTGGCTTGGAACTGGCCAATCAAGTGTCTTGTTGCATGATTTGGCCAATGGGAAAAGAGAAAGGAGGTGAGGCAGTTTGCTGATCGTCTAGACGCCACCATCACCATTTGGATGGTGACAATCCACTCTTTTTTGGTGGTTTGCTTCCATGGCTGATTTCTTGATATTACACTTTGATCCCCTGCTTCTTTAGGCTTTGACAGTTTTCTCCCCTTTACTTTGCGGTATTTATACACAAAACCCTGAAAAATAAGACTATTAATGCATTAACCCTAATTAACACACTGACCCTAATTTCAACTACTTTGAATCTTTTAACTCATTTAACTAACACAATTAACCATTTAATCTAATTCAATTACGCACTAATTAGAGTTAATTAGTTAGTTTTTCAAATGCTAGGGTCTAAGTCCCCACCCCTTGCACAGTCTCCAGCTCCATCTCCTGAATAAACTCCTCCTCTTCCAACTTGGTATTGAACAGAAGGTCAATGTGATGTTCCACCAAAGTTTCAATCCTATTGACTTCATGAACCTCCTCATCATCCCTCGGTTGCTTGCAAAGGTTGAACACATTAAGATCCATTTTCATGTTTTCAAATGCAAGCTTCATTAGACCATTCCTACAATTTATCATGACATTAGAAGTAGCAAGAAAAGGCCTACCTAATATGACAGGAATATGTGAATTAGGATTAGCAACAGGGTGAGTATCGAGCAAAATGAAATCAAAGGGAAAATAAAATTTGTCCACTTGGACCAAAATATCCTCAACTACTCCCCTTAATGTCCTCACACTTGATCCACTAGTTGAAGAGTAATGGGGGTTGGCTTCAAATCCTCAATTTGTAGTTGTTGATACACTAAGAAAGGTAGGAGGTTGACACTTACTCCCAAGTCTGGCAATGCTTGCTCCACACTGCAATTCCCAATGATGATGGCAATGATAGAGCAGTCGGGATCCTTGAACTTAGGTGGAGTGTTTGTCCTCAAGATGGAACTCACTTGCTCGGTCAGGAAGGCTTTCTTGTGCATATTTAACTTCCTCTTCACGGTATATAAGTCCTTCAAGATTTTTGTACATAAAGGGATTTGCTTCACAGCATCAAGGAGAGGAATATTGATCTTTACCTGTTTAACATTTTAAGGATATTAGAATAGTTAGCAATTCGAGTTGGTGACTTCAAACGTTGGGGAAAGGGAGCCAAGATAGGACAATCATGCACATTCAAATCAACAATCTTTGGTTTCTCAAGTGTTTCACCCTCTTCAGAGTTACCCTTAATCTCCTTTTCATTTTCCAAAGTGGCCTTAGGTGAGACTTTAGGAAAGATGTTTTTATCTATTTCATTCCCACTCCTAAGGGTGGTGAATGACCTTCATCGACTAGATTGACCGTTATTTACTTTATGAAAAAATGATCTGAGACAAAATCTGCCTAACTAGATAAAGCATGTTTTTCCAAGATCAAAGTTGGTGACCAAGTGTTTCTACGAGTTTCACCATGGAAGGGGGTTATGAGGTTTGTTAAAAAAGGAAAATGGAGTCTAAGATATATCGAACCATTTGAGATACTTGAATGCATTGGGGTTATGGCATATCATCTGGCGCTTTACATGATATCTTCCATGTGTCAATGCTTCACAAGTACATATTTGATCCTTCTTACATATTGTTAATAGAGCCTATAAAGCTAAAGGAAAATTTTACTTATGTTGAGGTGCTAACAGCAATTTTGGATCGTAGAGATCAAGTCTTACAATTGAAAGCCATTCCATTTGTGAAGGTATTGTGGTGAAGCTAGGCAGTAGAAGAACAACTTGGAAAAGCGAAGAGGTTGTATAAGCAAAGTACCCTCATCTATTCCAGTGTGGTAAGTCAATTTTGAGGACGAAATTCTTTTTAGTGGGGAAGACTTGTGAGACATGAACATGCTTATTAGACATTCAGATAGTGTCGATGATTTAAATGCAAATATTGATTTTAGTTGGAACACGAAAAGGAAATATTAAATATAACCAACAAGGTGATAAAGTATTGATTGACACCTTTAACCATATTCTATTGTAAATATGTCACTACTGCATCTCAGAGGTCTCATACATTTACCTTTATATTTGTAAGATTAATCACGATTATTGTAAGATTAGCCAAATTAATGGTAAAATTATATTATATACTAGTAATCTTTCCCACAATTGTTGTATTTCACCCTAACTATAGTAAATTTTTTCTTTGATGTCATAACATTTTCACAATTGTAGTAAATTTATCCGCTATGATTTTAATTTAACCTTTTTGTCATAAATTTATCCTTAATCCTTGTAATGTTACCCATAATTATCATAATATTAAACAAAATATTCGTAATATTAATTAGAACAGTCGCAAATTAATTTTTTAACTTGTAAATTTATACATACCTGTTGTAAACTAACCCATAAAAATGGTAAATTTGCTCTTAATTGTGATAAATTGACCACAATTTTGTTAAATCTCACTCTAGTGACCTTGTGATCAATCATAGATATTTGTGATTGATCCTAAACTTACCGTTTTTCAATTTGTTTTGGGGAAGACTATTACAACCTTTCAATATATCTCAAGTTCTTGGGATATATCGTAAAAACATTTTGGAGATTAAAAAATATATAATAATTTTGACATTCTAAAAAATAATAATAATTTTGATATATTCAAAAAAAAATAAGATAGATCGTAAAATTCACTTTCACCAAATTAAAAAAAAATCACTTTTTATTTTATTTATTAAACTTTAATTTCATAAAATTAACACGAAATTGACCGCCTATTTTATTAAATAAATATTAAAATTCATGAATTTAATGACTATCAATTTTATCAAATTAACATTGTAATTTCAAAATATAAAATTTAATTTCATTCCAAATAAACACCAAATTAACATTCGCTTTCATCAAATTATAATTAATTTCATTAGCATTCAATTCAATTTTTTTATAATACCAAGAATACATCTTAAATTAATTTGAAGAGTTCCAATTGAAAATTATATTCAAAAAATAAATTTACCCAACCCCACATATTAACGCTAATTATAATATTAACATCATATTTTTTAATTAATAAAACAAATTAAGAATTTAATCATTAACTTAAATAATTTTGAAATTTATAATCATCTTAATTAATATGTTAATTAGTAATCATGTTCATTAAAATATTAATAGTCATGTCATTTAAAATTTGTAATTTCATTAGCAAAATGATACCACGCATTTCAAAACCACCGCCCAACAAACACAGCACTGCCCACCACCACCACAACACCACCCATTTTGAAACCTTTGCCCAGCAACACATCACCGCCCCCCACCACACTTTAACCCAAAACTAAAATCAGTATCGATCATCCGTGACACCACCACCGACCCTCCATGACTTAGAGCAGATCTCTAGCACAAGGCGTGATTCATGGCAGATCTGTGCTGAGGTGATGGTTACAAGTAAATTTGGTGGTGGGAGATTTGTCCAAAGGCGATGACTTCTTCCATTTTTGGCATTGTTTGTGGTTCAATGTTTGGTGGTGAGAGGTCACAGATCTTTGTGTGTGTTTATGAGTGTGTGTGTGTGTGAATGTACTAACTCCCATATCCTAAATTTTCTTGTGGATGTTATTTACTTTTAGGATATAAGTATGAATATTGATGGCATAAATTAACGTAGATGAATAGAAGGTGTAGATGACATGAGGCAATAGGAATCTGAGCTGTAAGGCTTGTGTTGATAGTTGGGAAATACCTAGGGAATTCAGGGAAAGGGGGACGTATATAATGGAAGTATAATGGTTCACCGGCATGGGAACCAGACTAGTCCACTCTTTAATGGAAGTTCTTGCTCTCTTTTTCTTTATTAATTATTGGAATGCTTTAAAGTGCAATGTGGAGGAAAATTAGGGTTCTCTTTTAACAATGGAGGTGTTATACAGTATTTATTGAGCTATTCCTTATTTTTTGGGATCTCTACAGAGATCCTTGCCCTTTATGTGTGGAATCTCCCTTGATTTTTGGAGTGGTTCTTGGTTAGTTGAGAGTTTCACGCCTTCATTCTAGTTTTCCTTTCCTTTAGGAGTGTTTGTTGTCACCCCGCTGTTTCCTTATCATCCTTGTTGTTAATTCGCACAAGGGAAACTCTAGCTTCGGTCCTCTGAGCTCCGCAGGTCTTAACTAACCTCCTGATCTACCCTCCCGTTCTGGGCTTAGATCTTGACCTCATACTTTGATGAATTTCTTTTTAGGTATCATCAGTTTTCCCCAGCCCTTGTTGCAAGCGAGCTTGGACAGAGACTGATATGCTTTAAAACTGAGCTGGACCGGCACGTGGCTAACCTTGACTTGCACGTGAAAATTGTCCTTTGACGATTTTTAGCAATCATGACTCCCTCGATTCTCGCACACGTTACAGCACACGTCTTTCAAGCTATAAATACCCAAATGGCTATTAAAACTGCCTTTTTCCACTGTTCAACTTCTCCCTTTGCTCTTCTCTTTTCGATCTCTTGGCTTCCTAGCTTACAGCTTTCTAATTTCTTGCTCAAAGTCGAATTTCTTGGGTTCGATTCGAAGATCCTCATTGGCCCCTTCCTTCAGTTTCTTTCTGAGTTGCAGTTCGTTGTTCGTTTCAGGCTAGATACGTTTCTTACCCTTTTCACCTCTTTTCTTGTTATGGATTCCTCGAGTTCGAGGTGATTATTGCATTTCTGGGTTTTTCGCTTCTTTTACTTCTGGAATCGGGACTATTGCTTGTCCCCTCTTCCTTTTTTTGTGGACTGGTGCTCTATTGTTCGAATCCTCGGCGTTGGGAGCTATTGCGTTGATCCTAGGGTTATTAGGGAGTGCTTAACCAATGTTCCTCCTTTTTACCATTCCTTCGATTTACCTTTCTCTTGTCCAGTCATGTCTACTCCTTCTTAAACCATTCCCTCATCTGGTTCCCTCATGGAGGGCAAGTCTGCCGAATAGGATATTGACCTAGGAGAGGTAGGGGATGAGATTGATAACTTCCCTGACGTTGACTCCATAGATGCCGAGGTGAATACCGAAGGGCCTCCCTCTACTTCCTCTCCTGCACCTAAAAACCCTGACAAAGGGAAACAAAAAGTGACTAGAGTGGGGGTCTCGACTATGAGAGTAGGATCTGCTTTCAGACATGCGGAGCTCGTGGGCCCCAATGAAGTCTCTTATTCACTGATGGAGCTTATCAAAATTCGCTATAGCTTCCTTCCAAGGGTCTAATATTGGTATGCAGACAAATTTATCCTATATGTCTCCCAAGTTCATAAGAAGGTCTGCTTCTTCACCGCTGCCTTTGAGAATGATCTGCATTTTTCCTTACACCTTTTCATCAAAAGTGTTCTTCAGCATTTTAACGTTTGTCCTACCCAGCTCTCTCCTAACTTCTGGGGGCTGCTGGTAGGTCTCCTAGTTTTCTTTAAGACTCACAAACTTGGAGTCCCCACTATTTCTTTGCTCATGGATCTTCTCAACGTCAAGCATACTTCTTCCGAGGGCTTCATATACATCTGCAAGCAAACAAATGCCAAATTATTTATTTTTGGTCTCGCACTGGGAGTATAACCCTGCAGATAGGGTGGACACTCTTCCAATCCCTAGAGCCTGGTCTTCCCCTGACAACCTGGGTAAGCCTTTGCTCGAACCAACTAAGGTCGGTTTCTAATGACTTTCTCTGACTTTGTTTTGTTTATGTTGCTTCTTAGGTGAAAGCCCTGAGCTCAGTGCTGAGGACGAGCAAGTGATACTAAAATTGGAGAAGTGTAATTTGTCACCATACTCTAAGCTCATCAAACCTTGGGTCCTCGTAGAGCTAGGGTTCAGCCTTCCAGCGTCGCCGACGGAATTTTCCACTCCTCTTTCTGTTAAAGCTCCCATTCCTCTTTCAATTTTTATGACATACGATCTCCCCTTTATTTGTTAACTCTTCTTTTTTTCTTATAATAACTTGTCTACATGGTGCTTCAAGGTTCTTCATTAATGGAACATACTGAAAAGGATCGTCTGGCTAAGGTGAGCCAGTTGAGGAGGGGGAGAAGTGGGAGCAAATGCAAGGTAGAGGCTAAAGCTGGTAGCAGCTCTTCCACCTCTATCAAGGTGCCAAAATTGGATCTAACCCCTACCCCTACCTCTCATTCTTTACCTCAAGCGACCTTCATCCTCCAGTCGAGTACTCAAACCATCGCACAGACCTCCCTTACTCAAAGAGTGACCCCTTCTCCCTCTGGAGAGGCTGAGGGGCAATGCCTTGATAAGACCTTCCCTTCTTCGTTAGAAGTTGAGAGGACTTTGGAGATGGTTAACCAAATCTCTCCCTAATCCTTTTCCACTAGCTTAGCTGGAGAATCACCTCATCTACTTCTGAAAGGTTCCAAAGTTAGGGGTGAGGAACTCCCCAAGGTGATGATAGGTGAGAATTTTCTCACTATCAATGTCAAACGTGTTGCAGAGGTGATTGCCTCCATCATCCTAGAATCCGACATCTAGAGGGCTTCTATGATGCCACTTGGGTCTTCCATTTCTACTCTCCTGTTTGAGGTCACCTGGCTTCTCACATTTTCCTTTTTTACTTGTCTTATTTCCTCATACTGACCTTAGCTTTTGAGGTTCCACTGGATTCTAGGTGGCTATCCATGGTAGTGGTCTTTTAAAACGGATCCAAGCTCTGGAAAGCTCTGCAAATGCTTTTAAAGCTTTTGAACTCAAGAATGCAGAGCTGATCTCTGTCAATAATAGCCTTGTGTCTAAAACTCAAGATTTGTGATCGCAGGTTGATAAGCAAACCTCCATCATTAATGACTTAGAGGCTGAGAATAAGTGAACCAATGATGAGCTGGGGAAAACGAAGGAGGATCTCAGAGTGAAGATCAAAGGTTGGATCAAGGCAAGCCATGATGCTCTTAAGGCTTTCAACTCCTGTAATGACATGAGAATGGAGTTTAATGCACTGACTGAGGCAAGCAATGCCATTTAGAAAGAGCTCGGGGAGCAAAGAGCTGTCGTCAAGAAGAAAGATGACTTGATTGTGAAATTTATAGATGAAGTTACTACTAAATGGGCTAAGGGGTGGCTGGCGTTTTAGGACAAGGCAGAAGAGGCTTATCCTGACCTGAACTTTACCTTTGACCAGGCACAAACAGAGGTTGAAGTCGTCGAGGGAGAGAGGAAAGCGACCCAAACAGAGGGTGGGAATAATACCTTGTCCCCTCCTACCTCTGAAACCACTCCTAGGGCGCTTGACCCCCCTCCCGAGGTCTCAGCTCAAGACAACCCTCCTCATCCAGCTGCCTCTGTAGCCATTGTTGTAGTTACTAGTTCTGAGACTTCTTCAGTTCCTACGACCTCTGCTGCCTCTTTTTCTGTTGATCAGGTGACAAGAGCTCCATCTGAGGTTCTAAGAGTTCTTGCTGAGGTTGAGGTTTCTACTCTTGACTTCTCAGAGGTTTCAAACATTATCTTTCCTGAAGCTTCAACTACTGGCCTTCCCCAGGCTCCTAGACTTAGGATTTTTCTCATTATTTATGTAAAGGTTGAACATTCTTTGTTTCTGAAGTTGTTCAATACAATCTATTTTGTTCTTCAATGCAATCTATTCTGTCATTGTCACTGTTCGGTTTTTTTTTAATTACTTTATTCTCCAATTTTTCATTGCTTTATTCTGTATTCCCCTTGCCCCCTTTTGCTTCGAGGAGGCCCTAGCTCTCTTTCAAGCAAATATTCAACTAAGTTTACCAAGAATTTCACCAAGAGCTCCTATGACCTCCCTTGTTGTGCTGGATCTCCCTTAGCTCGCTGAGTTCGAAGAATGATTGAAAAACATCAAGGGATTTATTAGGGTCCGCTGATAGTAGGGGGTCTTTGAGAGCTCCTTTGGTGTGATATTGGTAGTTACGCTTCCTGCTCCTTCAAGGAGGCGTTAGATGTTGAGCTTGACATCCCTAAGAAGCTTGTTGGATTTGACAAAGAGAGTGAGCAACTTGATGCCTGAATTCCTTCGCAGGCAGATCTGTCGAGGTGATGTTGTTACTTTCGCGGGAACTATGATGGCAGATGAGCTTGAGAAATACCAATCCAATTTTGGCTAGTACACCAAGAAGAGCCCTGGGGCAAATGACTTATGAGCAAACAAAGGCTCGGCATATTAAAAAGGTTAGATGTTCTCCCCTCTGATACTGGAAGTGTTGATGAGGACGAGGAAGATGCCGATGAGTAAACACCGCTGTTCACGTCCTCCTCGTTGTTCTAGACTGTTACTTCAATTTTTGCATTTTTAGTAGAATGAAAACTATTGCGTGTTATAGCACCTACTCATCTGCTTTCCAAAACCATAGCTGTTATCAACAATTAGGGAACCAAAGGGACCATTAACTCTGTTTTTCGTGTGGTTTTTGGTTTCCTAAAAAACCTCTGATTGTCTTTAAAGCTTCAAAGATTTCTTGGATTCTTTCTTCCTTGTTCACGATTCTTGAAACTTTCCTTGAATCTTGGAGATCTCTTGCTCTCTATTTTTCTGGGTTCTATTCTCCCGTGTCTCTTATGGCTCCACCCCTTACCTTCTTGTCCAAGAAACGTACTTCCTTCAGGATCGCCTCGAGGGGGCATTCTCGTTGTTTAACCCCCTCAACAATGACATCCTCAAACTTGGATGGGGTCAAGATGAGGTTCTTTCCTTTCTTGGATTTATCTTTAATTGTGCCGGCCTGTGACAAGCCTTGCAACTTTTTGCCTCATGGTGAATTCTGTTTCTTTGAAGGTTCCTTGGAGATGGGTCTTCGCCTTCCTATCCACCCTTATATTGGATGGATTTTGGCTTACTATGGTTTGTCCCCTTTTGACTTTCTCCTAAGGGGTGGGGTGTGCTAATCCGCTTCTTTCTTTTCAGGTGGGTGATCTCAATGGTTCTTCTTTGCCTCTAGGGAATTCTTGGAGGTCTAAGGAGGGGTGCTGCTTAGAGAACAAGGTTCCTCACTCCTGGAGAAAATTTTCTCACAAGGGTATAGGAGTTAGGGATCTTTTTGTCTTGATTCTCACCTTTTCTTTCCTTTTATTCTAGAAAATTTTCTCACTGCTGGTTAGGGATCTGTTTGTTTTGCAAGTGCCCCTGAGCCGGATCTAGTTGAAGCGGTAAACATTGAGAGGGTGAAGTAGGTTGACTCAATGTCTTTCTCAGAATTGGTGTCCCCTGAGAACCTTTTCCTCTTTAGCATTGTTGCAGCTACTTTAGACTTTGCCTTCATCCCAGATTCTCCAATCTTCTTCCATTCTAGCTCAAATAGGGACGAAGATGACTCTGAGGAAACCTGTGGAAAGCGTAAGAGGAACAACTCTTCTGGTAGTTTCTCTTCCACTTCATTGGGTTCTTCCTTTGGAATAGTTCTTTTCTCTTCTGCTAAACATAAGCTTCTGAAATTGTTATCGGAGACTGAAAAGAAGAGAGATGATCTGAAGATGGAGAATGCACTGCTGAGGAATGAGGTAGCCATACTAAAGAAACAGCACGGGGTAAGTTAGAGATTTCCCTCTTCCTTTTTTCCTTCATATTTTTGTCAATTTGAAGAATATTCATATCTCTTGAACCTTTTGTTGTCTTTTCTTGTCGCTTAATGGTAGTTAATGAATTGTAGACTTGTGAATTTCAACGAGCACATGAGCTGAAGAGCTTGTTTTTACTTTATGATCTAATGAGCTCATTCTTTATTATGAGCCGAGAAGTTCATCGTAGCTTCTATGAGCTAAGGGGCTCAACCTAAGCTATAAAGCTTTTTTTTTTTTTATTCCGTGAGCTCAAGAACTCATCCCAATTTTTATGAACTGAAAAGTTCATCTTGAGCTATGGGGCTTTCCTTGATTTTATGAACTTGAAAAAGTTCATCTTGAACTATAGAGCTCTCTGTTTATTTTATGAACTTAAAAAGTTCATCTTGAGCTATAGAGCTCTTCTTGATTTTATGAACTTAAACAGTTCATCTTGAGTTATAGAGCTCTTTGTTTATTTTATGAACTTAAAAAGTTCATCTTGAGCTATAGAGCTCTTCTTGATTTTATGAACTTAAAAAGGTTCATCTTGAGCTATAGAGCTCTTTGTTTATTTTATAAACTTAAAAAGTTCATCTTGACCTATAGAGCTCTTCTTATTTTAAGAACTTAAATCTTGAGCTATAGAGCTCTTTGTTTATTTTATGAACTTAAAAAGTTCATCTTGAACTATAGAGCTCTTCTTGATTTTATGAACTTAAAAAAGTTCATCTTGAGCTATAGAGCTCTTTGTTTATTTTATGAACTTAAAAAGTTCATCTTGAGCTATAGAACTCTTCTTGATTTTATGAACTTAAATAGTTCATCTTGAGCTATAGAGCTCTTTGTTTATTTTATGAACTTAAAAAGTTCATCGTTGAACTATAGAGCTCTTCTTGATTTTACGAACTTAAACAGTTCATCTTGAGCTATAGAGCTCATTTTGAAATGCATGCAGGAATGAATCAAGAACTTGTAATCTGTATTGAGAATAACTGTATTACAAGAAAAACTTACTGAAAAAAATTTCTTAAGATGCTCTGTATTCCAAGAATGAGGTAAGATTTTTCTTCCTCCGTTCATAACTCGTAGTTTTTAAGTCTGATTATTCTTGAGATGACATAGGGGCCCTCCCAATTGGGCCCTAGCTTCCTATGAGTGGGATCCTTTCTTGCGAGTAAGAGCTTTTTAAGCACTAGATCTCCTACCTTAAAGCTCCTGGGTCTGACCTTCCTATCATAGTACCTTGCTGTCTTCCTCTGATAATTCTTAATATTGTGTAGAGCTCTATTCCTCTTTTAATCTAGGAGGTCCAGGTTTAGTAGGAATGATTCATCGTTGTATTCGGCATTTACAAACTCAGTCCTATGTGATGGGAGTACCACCTTGATAGGGTCCACTACCTCATTTTCGAAAGCCAAAGCAAACGGTATTTCTTGGGTTGCTAACCTAGCAGTTGTTCTATAAGCCCATAGCACTTCTTGGACGTACTACACCATTTACCTTTCAAAATTTTCAGCTTGGTCTTCAAGGCTGCTTTTATGGTCCTAATGGTGACCTCTGCTTGTCCATTAGATTGAGAATGAGCTAGAGCTAAAAAATAGTTCTTTATTTCTAGCTCGACACAAAATTTCTTAAATTTTGAATTGTCAAATTGTTTCCCATTGTCAGATACGATAGCTCTGGAAACTCCAAACTTGTAGATTATCGATCTCCAAACGAAGTTTTGAACCTTTTGTTCCATGATTGTTGCCAAGGGTTCTACCTCTGCCCATTTGGTGAAGCAATCCACTCCTATAACGGCAAACTTACTATGTCCCACACCGGTAGGGAGGGGTACAAGTTTATCCAAACCCCATTGCTAGAATGGCCAAGATCTTACCACTGAGGTCAATAACTTGAGTGGGCAATGGGGGATGTTGTTGTGTACTTGGCAGACCTTGCATTTTTTTACCAAGTCTATAGCATCCTTGAGCGTAGTGGGCCAATAGTACCCCCTGCCTCAATGCTTTTCCTGTCAAAACTCGAGCTCCGATGTGATTGCCACAAAGTACCTCGTGAACTTCTCTGAACACGTAATTAGTGTCTTCGCCTCCCACGCATTTAAGAAGAGGTGCTGAGAAACCTCGTTTGTACAGATTTTTTTGTAAGATAAAAAGTCTAGCTGACTTGGCTCTTAGCTTTGCAGCTTCCTTGGGATCTTCTGGTAATGCTCTGTCCCATAGGTACCCTATGATGGGGACCATCCAGCTCGGCAGAGCTAGAACTAGGAGCACTTGTTCTTCCTTAGCACTTACCGGTGGCTCTGCTAGATGCTCAACTGGTATTAGCCTATCTAAGTTCTCTTGCGAAGCAGTTGTAAGCCTTGCCAAAGCATCTGCTCATGAGTTCTCAGATCTAGAAACGTGTCTAATCTTAACTTGCACAAACTTCTTGATTAATTCTTGTACTTTCTTGAGATAAATGGTTATTTTTTCACCCTTGGCCTCATAGGACTCTTCTATCTGCTTTACTATGAGCTGGGAGTCACTGCAGACCTCCAGCTACTTTGCCTTCATCAAGTGAGCGAGGTTGAGTCCCACAATGATAGCTTCATACTCTGCCTCGTTGTTTGAAGCCTTAAACCACAACCTGAGGGCATATTCGGCATCTATCCTGTCTAAAGAAGTTAGAATTAAGCCTGCCCCACTTCCTTGAGCATTAGCAGCTCCATCTATTGAAAGTTTTCATGTGGGGAGGTCAGGTACTAGCTGTGTTTCCTCCATCCCCATGAGTGTTGCTGTTGTAAATTCTACTATAAAATCTGCCATTTGATGGCAGTTCTTAGCTTATATCTGATGTCAAACTCGCTGAGTTCTATTGCCCACTTAACTAGCCTTCCGGAAAGCTCTGGTTTATGCAACACTTGATTCATCGACTAATCTTTTGGAACCTTAATAGTATGAGCCTGAAAATAGGGCCTAAGTCTCCTAACAGTTGTAATAAGAGCTAAAACAAGCTTCTTCATCTCAGTGTATCTTTCTTCTGCCCCCCTCAGAGCTCTGCTACAGTAGTAGACTGGTTGCTGAGCTCTGTCTTGCTCGCTTACTAGTGCTGCGCTGGTTGAGAAGTCTGAGATAGCTAAGTAGAGGGTAAATATCTCTCCCTTCAAGGGACTCACTAGAACAGAAGGCGAGCTTAGATAGTTCTTCAATGCTTTGAACGCTTCTTCACACTGTGCATCCTATTGGAATGCCTTCTTTAAGACTTGAAAGAAGGGTTCACAGTTATCACTTGATCTGGACACAAAGCGAGTCAAGACAGCTATTTTCCCTATCAGACGTTGAATCTCCCTTGTGTTGGATGGTGATTGCATATCGAGAATTGCTTTAACCTTTTCTGTGTTGGTTTTAAGTCCTCTACTATTGACTATAAAACCTAGGAATTTTCCTGCTGACACTCCAAAGGCGCATTTCGATGGATTGAGTTTCATCTTGTACTCCTTAAGGACTTGGAACGATTTTGCTAGATGTTGGATGTGGAGCTCTACATTCAATGACTTTACCAGCATATCATCAACGCAGACTTCCATGGATGTCTTGCCTTTTGAAACATCCTATTCACCATTCGTTGGTACATGGCTCCAGCATTCTTCAACCCAAAAGGCATGACTTGGTATATGTATGTTCCCTGTTCATTCATAAAAGATGTCTTCTCCTAGTCGCTATGGTTCATTTTAATCTGATTATAGCCTGAGAAGGCATCCATAAAGTTAAGGAGCTCATGCTAAGCCGTAACATCCACTATTAAATCAATCCGAGGTAAGGGAAAATTATCTTTAGGGCATACTCGATTGAGGTCAGTGAAATCAATGCAGAGTCGCCACTTGCCATTGATTTTCTTGACAAGGACCACATTTGCTAACCAAGTAGGATAATCTACCTCCCTAATAGCTTTGACATGGAGGAGTTTGCTGACCTCCTCATTAATTGCCTTCTGGCATTCTAGAGCGAAGGTTCTTCGCTTCTGTTTGATGGGTTTACAAGTTGGATTGACGCTTAGTTTATGCGTGATAACCGAGGTGTCAATCCCTTCCATGTCTTCTTGCTTCCAGGAAAACACTTTCATGTTAATTTTTAGGAATTGGATGAGAAGGTCCTTAATTTCTCTACTTAATTTAGAACCGATGTAAACAAGGTGCTCTGGTTCCTCATCAAGCTGAACTGGTTCTAGTTCTTCTGATGGCATTGGTCTGGTGTCTAGCTCGTCTTTCATGTCGAGCTCATCCAATTGGATGCTCTCAACTTCTTTCTGCTTCATCGAGGCGGTGTATCATTCTCTGGTCATACGTTGGTCTCCTCAAATCACTCCAACTCCATTTTCTGTAGAAAATTTCATAACCTGGTGATAGACAGAAGAGATGGCCTCCAGGGCATTGAGGAATGCATTTAACTAGAGGCTGTTGATGTTGAACTGGGGCTTGCTGCTAAGGTGGTAGAGGTGGAAGAGCTTGGTTCTGATTGTCATGGGCAACATAGCGACGTAATTGCCCTCGTTGGATCATGAACTCAATTTCTTTCTTCAGTTGAATGTAGTCATTCCGTGTGGTGGCCATGATCCCTATGGTACTTACAGCATTTGGTGGGATCCCTCTTGGATGGATCTTCTTTCATTCGGGGTGGCCACCTTAGGAATTTCTCGTTTTGTACTTCAAACAAATCTGTGATATCGCTACAGTGAGAGAAGGCAGTTGCCGAGGTACGTAACTTGACTGCAACTCTGGCTGGGGAGGACCTAAGCTATCCCTTATGTCTCCCATTCTCTTAGGGGAACGATCTCTGTCTCTTCTTGGAGACTTATCTCGTCTTTTATCTTTTTAGGGACTTCGGTCCCTTTTCTTCTCTTCCTTTCCTTTCTCCATATGTAAGGAAAAGCTCCCTACCTTTGAGAGAAGGGCTTCCGCGCCATTGATGTACTTCTCTGCCTTAGCCACCTCCTCGAACATGCTCGCCTGAGGGTTCTTTGATAAGGAGAACATCAGTTCCTTGGACTGCACTCCCAATCCAGCAATGAAAGCGATAATGGCAATTTTTTTGTCTGGGACTTCCACTTTCAGTGACTCCTAATTGAACCTTTGGACATAAGACCTCAGGTTTTTGTGGGATCTTTGCTTCACGTTTAACAAATGGTAACTTGGCTTTCTGTAAATCCGAGCTCCTATGAAGTGGGATACAAAGGATATAGATAGCTCTTTGAAGGAGGAGATCGTTGATAGGGAGAGCTTATTAAACCACGTTAAGGCAGAGCCCTTCAACGTGATGGCAAAAGTTCTACAACGCACAGGATTCTGGTATTCATGCAGCTCCATTTGATTTTTGTAGGTATTAAGGTGATCTATGAGGTTTTTTGTTCCATCAAAAGCCTCAATTTGTGGCATTCTAAACTTCGGAGGTAGGGGAAAGTACATCACTCCGGTGGTGAATAGGGAGTCAGTTTGTTGCACCAAGGCGTCCATCTTCATTAGATCTCTACCCTTCACCACCTCCTTCAGATGGCTGAGCTCTTGCTGGATATCCTTGAAGCGTTGCTCCCAGTATTGTTCTCTCCTTTCTTGTTGATAAGGAAAGAAATCATTCCTCTCTACCTCCTCATTTTGACTTTGTACTTCTTTGTTGTAGCCATTCCTAGGGGTAGATGGGGAGCTTCTCCCATGGTCTGGCTATTTTCTCCCCTTTCATTAACTTCCTTAAGGGGATATAGGTGCGATTGTTCTCTGTAGAGTGGTATATTTTGGCCTTCATGGGCTAGTCGTCCCTCCTGTGGGCGACTCAAAAGCTTCACGAGCTCTTTGTTCTGCTGCATCAAGCGTTGGTTAACTAGGCGAAGGGCCTCCATGGTGGGGCGGAGATCGGGAATATTCTCAGGTTGTCTGCTGTTGGCAGCTTCTGGTTGATCCTACATTCGTGGTGGATTGTTTGGCTTCTACTCGTGTTCTGAGTTAAGACCATCAGTCACTGAGTGATTAGGATATTTGTAACAGGAACAGTCGTTCCCACAGACGGCGCCAAACTGATGGCATAAATTAACGTAGATGAGTAGAATGTGTGGATGATATGAGGCAATATGAATCTGAGCTGCAAGGCTCGTGATGATACTTAGGAAATTCCTAGGGAATTCAAGGAAGAAGAATGTACATAATGAAAGTATAGTGGTTCACCGGCATAGTAGTCAAGCTAGTCTACTCTTCAATAGAGGCTCTTGCTCTCTTTTTTTTATTGGTTATTTGAATGTTTTACAGTGCAATGTGGAGAAAAAAATTGGGTTCTCTTTTTTACAATGAAGGTGTTATACATTATTTATTGAGCTATTCCTTATTTTTGGGGATCTCTGCCGAGATCCTTGCCCTTCATGTGTGGAATCCCCATTGATTTTTGGAGTAGATCTTGATTAGTTGAGAGTTTCACGCCTTGATTCTAGATTTCCATTGCTTCGAGAGTGTTTGCTGTCACCCCACTGTTTCCTTATCATCGATGCTATTAATTTGCACAGGGAAAACTCTAGTTTCGGTCCTCTGAGCTCCACAGGTCTTTCCTGACCTCCTGATCTGCCCTCTCGATCTAAACTTAGATCCTAACATCGTACTTTGCTGAATTTCTTTTTAGGTATCATCAAATATATTGGTTTATGATGATGTGGTGGGCATATGTGATATTGCCTTGGTGGTAGATGTGATATTATCTTAGTGGCAAATGTTATATTACCTTAGTGGCAAAAATGTTATACCATAGTGGCGAATGTGAAATTGCCATAATGGAAAATATGGCCTTTGTGGCAACAACGAGATTATTATTTATGATGTATGCTTCAAAATGATGATGTTTATAGTGTGACTCTCTCTTATTTTTATATGAACATTCACTAAGCTATCTGTGCTCACTCTTCATAGTTGATGTCTCTGAGCACTCTATGTGTAACTTCCTGATTTTTCTCTTCTTTTTGGAAACGTTAATTGATATAAAAATACTCATATAAAAATAACAGAGCGCTAATTGTCCCAAAAAAATTTCATTTATCAAAATTGATGATACCTATTATAAATATTAAATATGAGCCCATACTTACAGGTCAGGTCAGAAGGTCGGACGAGACTCGTAGAGTTCAGAGGTCCAGAGCTAAAAGTCCCCCCTCCAGCTGGGGAGCTCGGCTAATCCACTCTTTAATGGAGACTCTTACTCCTTTTTCTTTTTTGATTGCTTGGATACTTTATAGTGTAATATAGAGGAAACTAGGGTTCTCTTCCATATCTCTCATATATCTAGGTTTTTTTCTTCTCTCCCCTTAGCTTGGAGGCATTGTTGTGTATTTATAGGGTTATTGCTCATTCTGTGGGATCCCAGCCGAGATCCTTGCCTTTTCCTTGATTTTAGGTGGAGATCTTGGTTGGTTGAGAGTCTTGCTTGCTCCAACAAAATGAAGAGCTCCTAAAGCTCTTACAGGGTCCTCAACAGACACATCCGAGTCAACAGGGCCAGAACTACCCCTCACACAAGGAACGACAGCACCTAGACCCTCTTAGAGAAGCGAACAAAGGAGAGGAGAAAAACCAGGCTACCCATTTGCCACCTAGGAACGGGGATAACGAAAAGTGCAAAGTCAGAACAAGGGGATGGAGAGAAACGACTTTCTCCCTTTCCAGCAGGAAAAGATGGAGCAATATTGGCAGTAGCGCTTCAAGGGTATCCAGCAAGAGCTCAATCACATGAAGGAGGCTATGAGGGTAAAACTCTAGTGACTATGGATGTGATGGGGTATTGCACTTTTTCCTTCCTTTGAAGTTCAGAATGCCACAAATAGAAGTTTTTGATGGGACAAAGGACCCTGTAGACCACCTCAGCATCTACAAAAACCAGATGGAGTTGCATGGATGCCAAGATCTAGTGAGGTGCAAGGCCTTTCCATCACTCTGAAGGGGCCAGCCTTAGCATGGTTCAATAGGCTTCCCCCCGCTTCGATCACTTCTTTCAAGGAACTCTCAATTTCTTTTGTATCCTACTTCATAGGAGCTCGGACTTATAGGAAGCCGAACTACCATTTATTGAACGTAAAACAAGGACCTGACGAGAACCTACGTACGTTGAAAGGTTCAACTCTGAATCCCTGAAAGTAGACGTCCCAGATGAGAAGTTTTCCATCACCACTTTCATCATAGGTCTTGGTGTGCAGTCAAAGGACCTGATTGACTCTATATCAAAAAATCCTTAAGCGAGTATGGCAGAGGTACTTGCCAAAGCAAAAAAATACATAAACGGCGAGGAAGCATTCCTCTCTAAGGTGGGGAGATCTTCTTCATGAAAGGAGAAATGAAAATAAAAAAAAGAAAAGGGACCGAAGTCCTAGAAAAGAAAAGACACAAGATGGGTCTCCAAGAAAAGACAAGGGTCGCTCCCCCAAGAGAAAGGGAGACGTCAGAGATTGCCTAGGTTCTCCACAGCTAGAGCTGCAGTCGAGGTATCCACCTCGGCAGCTCCTTCCCCTCACGACGACGATATCACAAATCCTATATGAGGTAAAGAATAAAAAGTTTCTGAGGTGGTTACCTCGAATGAAAGCAGATCCGATAAAGTGAGACCCCACAAAGTTCTGCGAGTACCACAGGGATCATGGTCACTACACTGATGACTGTATTCAGCAGAAAAAGGATATTGAGTTTCTAATCCAACGGGAGCAGCTACGCCATTTTGTGCCCCTTGAAAATCAAAACAGGGCTCTTCCACCTCCAACACCTCCGCAGCAAGCAGCAAGCACCAACACCATGTCAGCAGCCTTTAGGGAAGATCAAGGTAATATCTGGAGGATTCGCAGGGGGTGGGGAGTCAAGCTCAGCTAGAAAAACCCACTTACGAAGAATCAGAGCCACAGAAGCTCCCAAAGTGTACATTGTGTCCAAGGCTCAATGCCTAGACACAGCCATCACTTTCTCAGACTCAGACTTGGAAGGCTGCCAACATCCCTACGATGACCCTCTGGTAGTAAAGGCAGCAGTGACTAACAGAATCGTTCATCGAGTTCTGATCGATAACGGCAGCTCAGCTGACGTTATTTTTACAACTGCATTCGACAAGATGGATATAGGAAGGGAAAAACTTGAGCCAGTAAATGCCCACCTGTTGGGGTTCCCAGGAGAAAGAGTGTTGCCCTTTGGGGCAATTCGGCTCATCCTTACACTAGGCAACCCGCCTTGCCAAACTACTACTTTTGTAAGATTCTTAGTAGTTGATGCACCATCTGCGTATAATATGCTGCTTGGGAGACCATCCCTCAACTCTATGAGGGCTATCCCTTCAGCTTATCATCTCGTAGTGAAGTTTCCTACTGAAAATGGAGTTGGAGTGGTCCCAGGAGACCAGCAGGTAGCAAGGGAATGCTACATGGCATCTATGAAGTAGAAAGAGGTCGAGAATATCCAATTGGATGTGCTCTACATGAGAGATGAGCTGGACACAAGACCAACGCCATCAAAAGAGCTAGAACCTGTTCAAGTTGACAAGGAACCAGAACACCTAGTTTATGTCGGGTCTAAGCTGAGCAAAGAAATTAAAAACCTACTCATCCAGTTCCTAAAGGAAAACATGGGAGTGCTCGCCTGGAAGCAAAAAGACATGGAAGGTATTGACCCCTCAATTAACACGTATAAATTAAGCATGAATCTCACTTGCAAACCCATCAAGCAGAAGTGAAGAAGCTTCGCTCCAGAACGCCAAAAGGCGATTAATGAGGAGGTTAGCAAAATCCTCCATGCCAAAGCCATCAAGAAAGTAGATTACCCTACTAGGTTATCAAATGTGATCCTCGTCAAGAAAACCAATGGCAAGTGGTGACTTTGCATTGATTTCACTGACCTCAATCGAGCATGTCCTAAGAACAGTTTTTCCTTACCTCGGATTAATTTAATAATGGATGTTATGGCTGGGCATGAGCTCCTCAGCTTCATGGATGCCTTCTCTGGCTATAATTAGATCAGGATGAACCCCAACGATCAAGAGAATACCTTTTTTGTAACTGAGCAAGGAACGTACTGCTATCGGGTCATGCCTTTTGGGTTGAAGAACGCTAAAGTCACATACCAACACCTAGTGAATCGGATATTCCACAAACAGATTGGGACATTCATGGAGGTTTACATTGATGATATGCTAGTGAAGTCGTTGAAAGCAAAGCTCTACATCCAACATCTAGTAGAATCGTTCCAAACCTTTAAAGAGTACAATATGAAACTCAAACCTGCAAAGTGTGCCTTCGGAGTGTCTGCAGGGAAGTTTTTGGGTTTCATAGTTAACAGTAGAGGAATTGAAGCTAACCCAGAGAAGGTTAAGGCAGTACTGGATATGCGATCGTCGTCAAATACGAGAGAGGTACAACGTTTGACAGGAAAAATAACCGCCATAAGCCATTTTGAGCCCAAGTCAAATGATAGATGTCAGACATTCTTTCAAGTCTTAAAGAAGGCGTTCCAGTAGGATATCAAGTGCAAAGAAGCGTTTAAAGTCCTAAAGGATTATATGAGCTCTCCCCTATTTTGATAAGCCTCTTGGAGGGGGAAGTCCCTACTCTCTACCTAGCTGTTTCAGATTTCTCAACCAGTGTGGCATTAGTAAGGGAACGAGATAGAGCTCAGCAACCAGTCTACTGTTATAGCAGAGCTTTAAGAGGGGCGAAGGAGAGATACCCTAAAATAGAAAATCTTGTATTAGCCTTGGTCACAACCTCTAGGAGACTCAAGCCCTACTTCCAGGCTCATACTATCGAAGTTCCAAAAGATCGGCCAATAAGACAAGTACTACACAAGATAAAGTCTTTGGGAAGGTTGATTAAATGGGCTATCGAACTCAGTGACTTTTATATCAGATACAAGCCAAGAACTGCCATCAAGAGGCAGATATTGGCAGATTTCATCGCAAAATTCATAACAGGAATACCAGCACAAGAAACATAGTTGATTCCTAACCTCCCCACGTGGAAGCTTTCACTAGATGAAGTTGCTAATGCTCAAGAAAGTGGCACCAATTTAATTCTGACCTCCCCTGATGAAATAGATGTTAAATATGCACTAAGGTTTGGGTTCATGGCTTCAAACAACAAGGCAGAATATGAAGTTTTCATGCTAGCCTCAACCTCACGCATTCGATGGAAGCGAAAAAGTTGGAGATCTGCAGTGACTTCCAGCTCATGGTAAAGCAAATCGAGGGGGCTTAAGAGGCCAAAGGAGAGAAAATGTCCCTTTACCTCAAAAAGGTGCAGCAACTGATCAACAAGTTTGTACAAGTCAAGATCAGATGCGTCCCTAGGATTGAAAATTCATAAGCAGATGCCTTGGCAAGGCTAGCAACTACCTCTCAAGAAAATCTGGATAGATTGATAATTCATAATTATTGGGGTAAATTCATTTGACTTGGATGGACCAAATAATTATTGGGGTAAATTCATAATTATTGGGGTAAATTACTTCACCAAATGGGCAGAAGTGGAGCCCCTGGCAACGATCACAAAACAAAAAGTTCAGAATTTCACATGGAAGTCAATAATCTGTAGGTTTGGGGTACCTAGAGTCATCGTTTCTGATAATGGAAAGCAGTTTGACAACCCTAAGTTCAAGAAGTTTTGTGCAGAACTAGGAATAAAAAACTATTTCTCATCTCCAGCTCACCTATAGTCCAACGGGACAAGCAGAGGTGACTATCAGAATGATTAAAGCAGTATTGAAAACCAAGCTTGACTCGCTGAAAGGAAGATGGGTAGAGTACATTCCAGAGGTGTTATGGGCCTATAGGACAACCACCAAAACAACAACTCGAGAAACTCCATTTGCATTGGCTTTCGGAGCTGAAACAGTGTCTCCGGTTGAGATTATGTCCCTATCCCCTAGAACTGGGTTTTCAGAGTCTGAATACAATGAAGAATCCCTTCTTTTAAATCTTGACCACCTAGATAAAAAGAGAGAAAGAGCTCTGCAGCACATTCGAGGTTATCAGAGGAAGAGCGCAAGGTACTATGATAGAATGGTCAGAAAAATGAGTTTCAAGGTAAGAGATTTGGTGCTTAGAAAGTTGCTGCTTGCTAGGAAGGATCCCATGCATGGGAAATTAGGGCCTAATTGGGAGGGCCCCTACATCATCTCTAGGATAATCAGACCTGAAAACTATGAGTTACAAATGGAGGAAGGAAAAATTCTACCTCATTCTTGGAATGCGGAGCATCTTAAGAAGTTTTTTCAGTAAGTTTTTCTTATAATGGAGTTATTCTCAATAAAGATTGCAAGTTCTTGATTCATTCCCACGTGTTTTCCAAAAATAGCTAAATAGCTAAGGAAGAGCTCTATAGCTCAAGATGAACTTTTTAAGTTCATAAATCAAGAAAAGCTTTATAGCTCGAGATGAACTTTTTAAGTTCATAAAATAAATAGCTAAGGAAGAGATCTATAGCTCAAGATGAACTTTTTAAGTTCATAAAATAAACAGAATAGCTCTATAGCTCGAGATGAACTTTTTAAGTTCATAAAATAAACAGAAGAGCTCTATAGCTCAAGATGAACTTTTTAAGTTCATAAAATAAACAAAGAGCCCTATAGCTCAAGATGAACTTTTGGAGTTCCTAAAATCACAGGTGACCACTTAGCTCATAGAAGTTGCAATGAGCTCGTTGGATCATAAAATAAAAGTAAGCACTCCAGCTCAGGTGCTAGCTAAAATTCTCAAGTCTACAGTTCATTAACTACCATTAAGCAACCAGGGAGGATAACAAAAGGGTTCAAGAGATCTGCATGTCTTTCAGATTGACAAAAATACGAAGGAAAATGGGGAATGGGGAAATCTCTAACTCTCCCTAAGCTGTTTCTTTAGTACGGCCACCTCATTCCTCAGCATTGCATTCTCCGTCTTCAGATCATCTCTCTCCTTTTCAATCCCCGAAAGCAATTTTAGAAGCTTTTGTCCAGCCGAAGAGAAAAGAACTGTCCCAATGGAAGAACTCGATGAAGTGGAAGAAGAACTACCAGAAGAGTCATTCCTCTTACGCTTTCCAGAGGTTTCTTCAGAGCCATCTTTGTTCCTCTCTGAGCTAGAAGGGAAGGAGATTGGAGAATCTGGGATGGAAGCAAAGTCTAAAGTAGCTACAACAGCACTGAAGAGGAAAAGGTTTTCAGGGGACACCAATTCTAAGAAAGACATTGGGTCAACCTGCTTCACCCTCTCAATGTTTACCGCTTCAACCAGATCCGACTCAGGGGCACCTGTAAACTAACGAAGATGCTAGAATAAAAGGAAAGAAAAAGTCATAATCACGACAAACAAATTCCTAAATCCTCTACCTTTATGAGAGAAACTCTCCCAAGAGCAAGGAACCTTATTTCCTAAGCAGCACCCCTCCTTAGACCTCCAAGAATCCCTAGAGGCAAAGAAGAACCGTTGAGACCACCAACCTAGAGAAGAGGGCAGATCAAAAATCAAACAATTTTCTCATAACCATCTCCACTGAAAAGAGTAGAAACAGGGGATCTCGTCCTCCTCAAGTTTGTAGAAATAAAGAAACTCAGCAATGGTGAGAAATTCATCAACGTGCAACAGCCAGAAAAGAAAGAAACTGATTAGCACACCCCACCCCCTAGGAGAAAGGCGTGAGGGGAAAAACCGCAGTAAGCCAAGACCCTTCTAATACAAGGATGGATAGAAAGGCGATGGCCCATCTCCAAGGAACCTTCAACGAAGCATACTTCACCATGAGGCACAAAGTTGCAAGGTTCATCACTGGTTGGCACACGTAAAAGTAACTCTAAGAAAGGAAAGAACCTCATCTTGACCACATCCAAGTCTGAGGATGTCATTGTTGAAGGGGTTATACAATGAGAATGTCCCCTCCATGCGATCTCGAAGGAAGTACGTTTCTTGAACAAGGAGGTAAGGGGTGAAGCCATAAGAGACACAGGAGAGTGGAACCCAGAAAAGCCAAGAGCAAGAGATCTCCCAGATTCAAGAAGAGTTGTAAAAATCATGAGTAAGAAAATAAAAAAGAGATCCAAGAAGTCTTTGGGGCTTTAAAGTCAGTCTAAGATATTTAAGAAACCAGGAGCCACACGAGAAACATAGTCGGTGATCCCTTTGGTTTCCTAATTGACGATAACAGCTACGATTTTGGAGAGCAGTGGGGTAGACGCCCAATAATTCTCATTCTAATAAATATGCAAAAATTGAGGTAACAGTCTAGAACAAAAAGGAGGACATGAACAGCGTCATTCACTCATCAGCACCTCCCTCGTCCTCATCATCGCTTCCAGCAGCAGAATAAAAGAACACCTAACCTCTTTAGACGGCCGAGCCATCCTTTGCTCATAAGTTATTTTCCCTAGGACTTAACGTCACCTCGACAGATCTGCCTTAGAAGGAGTTCAGAAAACAAGTTCCTTACTCTCTTTGTAAAATCCAGCAAGCCTCTTATAGTTGTAAGGAATGTCAAGATCACCATCTAACGCCCCTGGAAGGAGCTGGAAACGTAACCACCCACATCACACCAAAGGAGATTTGAAAAAACCCTTGCTGTCAGCAGACATTAACATTCCCTTGATATTTTTCAATCATTCTTCGCACTCAGCGAGCTAAGGAAGATCCAGCACAACAAAGGAGGTCACAAAAGCTCTTGGTAAACTTTTGGTAAACTTAGTTGAATATTTGCCTCAGGGAGATCTAAGGGCCTCCTCGAAGCAAAGGGGGCAAGGGGAATACAGAATATAAAAAAAAAAAGCCTGCAGTGACAGTGACAGAATAAACAAACATTGAAGAACAAAATGGATTGTATTGAGCAGCTTCAAAAACAAAACATGTTTAGCGTTTACATTGAAAATGGGGAAAAGAATCCTAAGTCTGAGAGCTTGAGGGCGAAGGAGGGAGAGAGCTTGGCAGCTCAGTAGTGGACGTTCATGGCGGATCAGCAACAGGAACCTCTGGAACAGGCAGTTGCATAGAGGCATCAACCTCAGTCAGAGCTCCAATTACCAGCTCAACAGAAATAGGGGCAAGATCATCCAATGCAAAAGCTGACGAAGCTTCAGAAGTGGCAACTATAGAGATAGATGGAAGAGGTGGAATGTTTTGATTCAGGGCCTCAATTAGGCTAGTGAACACCACAGGAGTTGGAGAAGCCAGAATGTTCTCTCCACCCTCCGCTTGGGTCATCTTTCCCTCCTCCACAGCTACTTCGTCTGCTTGGGCAATGTCAAAAGAAAACTCCATATTATGATAGACCTCTTCAGCTTTGTCTTGAAACATCAGCCACCCTTTGACCCACTCAGTGGTGACATCATCAAACAGTTTAGCAATTAGGTCATCTTTCTTTTTAGCAGCAACTCTTTGTTCCTCCAACTCGCCCTAATAACGTTATTCGCCTCTGCCAGAACATCATACTCCCTCTTCATGCTCTTATAAGAGTCATAAGATTCAATAACATCTCGACTAACCCTGATCCACCCTTCTGTCTTTACTCTGAGCTCCTCCTTCGTCTTCCCTAGTTCCTCCTTAAATCGCTTATTCTCAGCCTCTAAGTCTTTAATGAGGGAGGCATGCTTATCAAATTGCGATCGCAACTCCTGTATTTCAGACCCAAGGCTATTATTGGCAAAGGTTAGCTCTGCATTCTTGAGCTCAAGAGCTCTGGAAGCCCTTGAGAGCCCTTCAGAGCTTGGATCCTCCTCAAGAGACCACTACCATGGATAGCCACCTAGAAGCTAGGAGAACCCCGAAAGCTAAGGTCAGTATGAAGAAATAAAAGTAAGACAAGTTAAAATGAAAGTAAGAGAAGCCAGTTATTTACCGAGGTGGCCCCGAGCAGGAGAATAGAAATGGAAGATCCAAGAGGCATTGTAGCAGCCCTCTAGATGTCGGATTCAGGGATAATGGAGACAATGACCTTTGCAGCACGTTTGACATTGCTAATAAGAGAATCCCCATCTGCCATGACCTTAGGAAGTCCATCACCCCCCGCTTTGGAAGCTTTTAGAGGCGGCTGAGGAGATTCTCGAACCAAGCTAATGGGAAGAAGCTGGGGAGAGATGTGGGTGATTATCTCCAGAGCCCTCTCAATTTCTAACAGAGAATGGGAGGTCTAGTCAGGACATTGGCCCTTGGCCTCTCTGGAGCAAGAAGGGGTTACCCTTTGAGGAAAGGTGGTTTGTGCAATGACTCGAGTACTTGATTGGAGGTGGGGGTCAGGTCCAAATTTGGCACTTTGCGGAAACAACAGAACCATTATTAGCCTAAGCCTCCGCCTTACGCTTGCTCTCACTTCTCCCCCTCCTCAGCTTTCTCAGCTTAGCTAGACGATCCTTCTCAGTTGGCTCCATTAATGAAGAATCTAGAAGCATCATGTAGACAAATCAGTATAAGGAAAAGGAGTAAAGTTAACAGACAGAGATGAGGAGAGCCACCTGACGCCTCGTCCGTCACAAAAATAGGAAGAGGAATAGGAGCCTCAACATGAAGAGGAATGGGAGCTTCCATAGAGAGGAAAGTAGGAAATTCTGTCAATGACGTTGGAAGGCTAAACCCTAGCTCTACGTGGAGCCAAGGTTTGATGAGCTCAGGATATGGAGTATAATTATACTTCTCCAATTCCAATAGTACTTGTCTGTCCTCAGCGTTGAGCTCGGGGCAAACACCTAAGAGACAATTGGGACAGAGCAAAATCAGAAAAAGACATCAAAAATCGACCTCAGTTGGTTTAAGCAAAGGCTTACCCAAGTTGTCAAGGGAAGACCAGACTTTGGGGATTGGAAAAGTGTCTTTCTTATCTGCATGGTTATACTCCCAGTGCAAATCCCCTACGAAGAAGAATTATTTTTTCCAGCTCTTATAGGAACTTGGTAAACCAGAAATGTTTAATTTGGCATTTGCTCGCTTGGAGATGTATACAAAGCCCTCGGAAAAAGTAAGCTTGACTTTAAAAAGATTCATGAGCAAAGAAATAGTGGGGACCCCAAGTTTGTGAGTCTTAAAGAAAACTAGGAGACCAACCAGGATCCCTCAGAAGTTAGGAGAGAGTTGGGCAGGACAGACGTTAAAATGTTGAAGAACACTTTTGATGAAAGGGTGTAGGGGAAAACGCAAACCGTTTTCAAAAGCAGCAGTAAAGAAGCAGACCTTCTTATGGACTTGGAAGACGTATGGGGTGAATTGGTCAGGACACCAACATTGGACCCCTAAAGGGAAGCTATAGCGAATTTTGATGAGTTCCATCAGTGAAGGAGAGACTTCACTTGGGCCCACGAGCTCTGAGTGCCCCAAGGCAGATCCTATGCCCGTAGATGAAACCCCCACACCACTTACTTTGCCTTTACCTTTGTTAGGGTTCTTGGGCCCATGAGAGGAAATAGAGGAAGGCACCTAGGTATTCACCTCGGCATCGATGGAATCAATGCCAGGGAAGTTATCAATTTCATCTCCTACTTCTCCTAGGTCAACATCTTCTTCGACAGACTTGCCACTGAGAAGGGAATCAAGGGAGGGGTTGGCTTCAGAAGGAACAGACATGATTGGGCAAGAGAAAGGCAAACTGAAAGAACGGTAGAGAGGAGGAATACTAGTTAAGCACTCCTTAATAACCCTAGGGTCTACATAGTAACTATCCACACCTAGGATTCGTACAATAGCACACCAGTCAACGAAGAATGGGAGGGGGATAAGCAATGGTCACGATTCCAAAAGTAAAAGAGCCGAAAAACCCAAAAATGCAACAACCACCCCGAATTCGAGGTATCCAAAACAAAGATATGAACATGGGACTGGAAACAAACCTAGATAAGGGACAACGGTGGGAAGAAGCTCGAGACGAAAGGAAGGAGCAGATTTTGTTCAAAACACAAGTAGAAGCAGGAAAAATCGATTTTTAGTAAAGCCCAAAGGAGTAAGGCAAAGAGTGCAGAAGGTTATGAAATCAAAGGCCGAAGGAGGAAGATGAACAAGGGGGTTTTTTTATTTTGGTGGTTCTTGTAGCCGTGTGACCATTTAAAGCTTGAAAGACCTGAAACAGAATGTGCGCGAGAATCAAGGAAACTATGATTGCTGGAAACCGTCAAAGGGAAACTCCCACATGCGAGTCAAAGACATCCATGTGCTCGTTCAGCTCGATTTAAAAAATAGCTAAGCCCTTCCCCAAGCCCGCTTGGACCAAGGGCTAGGGGACAACTGATGATACCTACAATAAATATTAAATATCATCCCATACTTACAGGATAGGAGGTCGGACGAGACTCGCAGAGTTCAGAGGTCTAGAGCTAAAAGTCCCCCTCCAGGTGAGGTAATAGTGGGAATGATAAGGGAACAATTGGATGACAGCAGACACCTCCCGAGTAGTAGAAAGCTAGAATCAAGGCACAAAACTCTCAGCCAACCAAGATTTCCTCCTAAAATTAAGGAAGATTTTGTGGGGAAAAGGCAAGGATCTGGACTGGGATCCCATAGAATGAGCAATAGCCCTATAAATACAAAACAATGCCTCCAAGCCAAGGGGGCATATAAAACCCAGATATATGAGATACAGAAGAGAACCCTAGTTTCCTCTATATTATACTGTAAAGTATCCAAGCAATCAAAAAACAAAAAAGAGTAAGAGTCTCCATTAAAGAGTGGATTAGTCGAGCTTTCCAACTGGTGAACCACTATATTTCTATCTTGTGCACCCTCTTTCCCTGAGCTCCTTGAGTATTTCTAAAACAACCAACAAGAGTCTTGTAGCTCAGATTCATATTGCTCTACACCATCCACACATTATGCTCATCCACGTTAATTTACACCATAAAAAATCATCTCTCAATAAAAGTAAATCTGTCAATATAAATAAATTTCTCAATATGATTAAAACATCAATTACATCAACATATCCTCGTCTTTAATACTCTGATTATCTCGTTCCGATCTTTTCTCTAAAATCAACCTGAAAATATTAAATAAAACGGGAAAGTATACAATATGACGAGAAAAAATATGCTCAAGGACATTGAATAACAAATAATCGAGCATAACAAAATATCTCAATCAACAGATACAAAAATCATATTTGCATATCACACGTCATGTAGGATCTTAACACAGATCAGAAACCTCACCAATCATCCCACCTCAACCCGATCTCACGGGTCTTTTGTTTGGTGATGCATCAAGTATTGGCTGTCACGATCCCGTCTCAATACCTACAGAACACGATCAATGAGATCAAAATATTCAACGATAAGATAGCACAATTGGAATAAAAATAAAGGATAATCATATAAATACTCTTTGCTAAGAGATTTGAGGATAGAATATTGCATACCACTTTGTACCTTAGAATCATTATTTGAATTCAATAAATCTAATTTCCGTTTCATTCTTCTTCCTCTCGGTATAAACTAAAAACACCCACCAAGATTTGTTTTCTCTCTCTTTTGGTTTGACATGGAGTCCCCCAAGTTCTTCTTCCTTTCTTCTCCTTTTTTTTTTCTTTCTTTCTTCTTCCTCTCTTTTACTCTCCCTCACTCACGGTTTCAACAAACCAGAACACACACACACACTGGTTTGTGTTTTAAGCACACTCACTTTACTACATCTTAAAGTACACAAACATTTTCTACACCTAGTCAAATACACACACACTTTGCACTTAAAATGACCCCCCTTTTTCATTTGCTAACTAATGTAAAGTTGTCTCATGCAACTTTAATATTTATGCTTGCCACCCCTAAATTCTTAAGTGATTTCAAAATCAACCCAATACTATTTTCATACATGAAATTTCATCTAACAAATAATTTCACATAATTGCAATTCCTCCACATAATTATGCTTAAACTACTTCTAAAAATTTGGGATCTCACACTATGCAACTCGAGGAATGCACTGCTGAGTCTAAGTGGCTAAAGAGGATTGAGTTGTTAAGACTCTTTTGTTCCTTTCATGTGTTTGGGATCCTGTAAATATTTGGATATGAAATGTATTTTTGTAGTTTGTTCTGGATATGACAAGTTGAGGCTTGTGTGTGTTATTTACAAATATATGTACAACATACAAGGTTATGCTTAATTAGAAATGTTCATTTTACTTGTGCCGGGCAAACATATTATCCCTGGCTTGGGCTATTACAGTAGATGCTACATCGGGACACGAAAGAATGACTTTTTAGATGCCTACAAGGGCTATCATTAGATCCCCCTCTTTGAGTCTGACTGGGAGAAGACTTCCTTCATAACACCACAAAGACTTATTATTATAAAGTGATGTCACTTGGACTAAAGAATGTGGGGGGACAACCTTTGAGGCATATATAGACGATTTGATGGTCAAGAGTCGTAAAATTCTCGACCACCTAACAAAAATTTGTAAAGAACCTTCGATTTGATTGTCTAGATCATCTAATAGGTGTAGACCATTTTTTTAAACCCTAAAATAAAAAAGGGGAGCCATCTGGATGAAAGAATGCGAGGCAACATTTAAAGACTTAAAGTTTTATCTGTCAGAATGCCCACTCCTAACAACGGCTGAGCCGAATAACATATATACCTGGCAGTCTCAAAACACGCATTGAGTGGGCACTAATGAAGAAATCTAAAAGTAATATAAAGTCAGGCTACTGATGCAAAATTCATTTTGTATTATGTTAGGATATGTTTTGTACCAAGACCCTAGAATCGTCATAATTTATACATTGAATGTAATTAACATCTCTTGTTTTTCTTTCTCTTAATTTAGAAAGTTCAAAAAAAAATTATCCATCCTTTGTGTCTATTGTAGAGTAAAAATCATCATACATTTGGTACTTAGCTTCTCTTATCCTCTTTTTAATTTTCTTACTTTCAAGCTTGTAACTTTTCAAGTTCTTTTTGTTTTCAATTTTTTTTTTATGTTTTATAGCATTCTCTTTTCCCTTTTTCCTTTTCAATTTCACCACCAAATCTTTGTGGCTAATGGTCCATTCCCTTTTGATTCTCCAAGAACCTTAATATATTTTTGTTTAATACGCTCAACCATCTTATTCCACATTGCATTTATTTCATATTCTAAATCTCACATTTCTTTTAGTATTTTATTCTTAAATAAATCTATCTTTTCACCTATCAAATTCCACCATTTAATTTTGGACTGTTAATCTCTTTGTTATGTCTTTTGTTGTTTTTAATAACTACATCAGGTGTCATTACCCTATGTTGTGTGGTTAACCTCTCTCCAATAATGACTTTACCGTCTTTACAGGATCTATGGCACATTTAAAAGTTACTAAATGTTCATCCCTCTTTTTAAACTGCATAGTTGCTATCATAGGATTATATGCTATATCAAAATCTAAAACAAACTCTCCAATCGGATCCTTTTTTATGTGGTCATTAAAGTCTCTTCTTATGTATACTCTTTCTCCTATTGGTATTGCTCTTATTAATTCATCTGTATCCTCCCAAAATTAAGTTTTAATGTGTTCATGTAATCCTATTTGAGGTGCGTACGCATTAATAACATTAATTGTACTTCCTCCTATTTCAAGCTTAATTAATATTATTCTATTTTCTTTCCTCAGAACAGTTACCAATTCATGTTTAAGATGCAGATCTACTACTATTCCTACTTCATTCTATGTTCATCCTTTTTGATATAATAAAGTTTATAACCTGTATTTTCTACTTCTCTAACTTTTACCCCTACCCACTTAGTTTTTTGTAAGCATGTTATGTTGAAGTTGTTGGATCTTCCTAGCCGTTAGAATTAGAGTTCCTTGTTTTAGGATTATTTCCTTCAATGTTGAATAATTCCTCCTATACTTGAGGAACAAGTATGTTTTTCTGTTTAACGTAGTCATGCTCCACGATTATAGGACCTGTAAAGTCGTGGGTTGTTGTTTCCTTTTGCATCTCTGTGTAAGACTATTTATTAGTCATTGTAGTCGTTTAATAAAATAACAATTATCCAAGTTAGCATTCATAGAACTCTCTTCTTTTCTCTTTGGTTCTATAGTCACAAGCAAGCCATATTAGCTGATCTCGAGTGGAAAATTGATGAAAAAGCAGGTCTAGAAGATGAGAGTCATGGAGAGGAGTCTAAAGCTGATGAAGAGCCTGGAAAGAATGAATCTGAGTACGATCAAAATGGGCGAGACACTCCAAATGCTGATCCAAATGGAGGAGACACTCCAAATGCTGAGAATTCATAACGTGAAGGACGAGCTCGGAGGCCACCAATTTAGATGAGAGACTATGAAACTGGTCAAGGTCTCTCAGACGAAGAAAGTGCAAACATGACACATTTGGCCTTGTTCACTGACAGGGATCCCATGACATTAGAAGAAGCTGTGAAGTCTGTGAAATGGAGGCAAGCTATGGATTAGAAAATACAAGCCATCGAGAGGAATGATACAAGAGAACTAGTGGCGCTGCCAATAGGAGGAAAAACCATAGGAGTGAAATGGGTCTTTAAGATGAAGTTTAACGAAAATGGGGAAATGGACAAGTACAAAGCTCGGCTAGTCGCTCAGGGGTACTATCAACAAAATAGAATTGATTATGCTAAAGTATTCGCACCAGTGGCTCACTTGGACACCATTCGAATTGTTATACCCCTTGTTGCTCAGAAAAGCTAGGTGATCTACCAACTTGACGTCAAGTCGGCATTTCTACATGGAGAAATCAATGAAGAGGTCTTTTTCAATCAGCCTCTAGGTTATGAACATAAGGGGCATGAATCCAAGGTTTATCGACTCAAAAAAGCTTTGTATGGACTCAGACAGGCCCCCCAAGCCTGGTATAGTTGCATTGAGGCATATTTTATCAGAGAAGGCTTCACCAAATGTACCTATGAGCACACTTTATTCATTTAAACTGCGGGTGGAGGTAAAATTTTAATTGTGTCTTTATGTTGATGACCTCTTTTTTACTGGCAATGATGAAGTAATGTTCAAAAAATTTAAGAAATTCATGATGATTGAGTTTGACATGACTGACCTTGGAAGAATGAGGTATTTTCTTGGTGTTGAAGGGTTACAAAGGATAGATGGTATTTTTATTAGTCAACGAAAGTACGCTCAAGAGGTATTGAAGAAGTTCAATATGGATCAATGCAACTCATTACACAATCTAGTGGTCCCTAGTTTTAAACTCGCAAAAGATGAAGAGGGAGTTGAAGTTGATAGTACTGTCTATAAGCAAATGGTGGGAAGTCTCATGTACTTAACTTCCACACGACCTGATCTGATGTTTATTGTCAACTTGATCAGTAGGTACATAGAGCGTCTTACTAAGTCTCACTTGCTGGCAACAAAAAGGGTTTTGAGGTACGTGAAGGGTACGACTAGCTTTGGGTGTTCTACAAGAAAGGAGGAAGTGAAGAGCACATTGGGTACACGGACAGCGATTATGCTGGTGATCAGGATAACCAAAAGAGCATCTAGGCTATGTCTTTCTAATGAGTGCAGGACCTGTTTCTTGGTCTTCAAAGAAACAACCAGTTGTTACTCTCTCCACCACCGAAGCTGAGTTTATAGCAGCAACATCAAGTGCATGCCAAGTCGTGTAGTTTAGAAGAATTCAGGAGAGTCTCAATCAAGTGCAAAGTAGTCCAACGGTGGTGTATTGTGACAATATCTCAGCGATCAAACTCTCGAAGAACCCTGTAATGCATGGTCATAGCAAGCACATAGATGTAAGGTTTCATTTCCTTCAAGAACAGGTTAGCAATGAAGTAATGGAGCTAATTCAATGTTCTACACAAGAGCGAGTTGCAGATGTTCTAACAAAGTTATTGAAGCTTGATGTATATCTGAAGATGCAAGGCTTACTGGGTGTATGTGAATGTCCAGGTATAAATTGAATGTCAATGGTATTCAGTTTAAGGGAGGATGCTGAAATAGTTGAAGCTTCCTAGCCGTTAGGTTTAGAGTTCCTTGTTTTTAGGATTATTTCATGCAATGTTGAATAATTCCTCCTATACTTGAGGAACAAGTTTATTTTTTTGTTTAACGTAGTCATGCTCCACGATTATAGGACCTGTAAAGTTGTGGGTTGTTGTTTCCTTTTGTATCTCTGTGTAAGACTATTTATTATTCATTGTAGCCGTTTAATAAAATAACAATTCTCCAAGTTAGCATTCACAAAATCTCTTCTTTTCTCTTTGGTTCTAACATGTAATACTAATTTTTCTTTTAATTATGGTTTCAACTAGTTTCATTTCTTTTCTTGTTAGTTTTCATCGGTCAATATGCTTCAGTACCTTTGAAATACATTTGCTCGAAAAAACTTTCTCAAGTAAAACTCATTATTGTTGGAGTGAATGATCAAATGGCTTGGTTGGAGATGAAGGCTGCTACACTGGAATACAACGATTTTCTGTGAATCTCTCGAACCATATTGGTTTTCTTGGTACGAACATGTCGTCACAACTTACAACGCTGAATTATGTATTACATCATTAATGTATTCTAGGCATGGTCAATAGTACCTTGACACATCCTAAAGAGTGACAAGCAGTGGCAGAAATAATGAATACGAACCTACGACAGGCTATGAGGAAAAGAGTGGCAGCAAATAGTCACTCTCTAGTCTCTTCCTTTACCTTTCTAAAAGCGTACAACCAAATTTTTATAACACGTCATAACCAATTCTACACATTCTAACAGCAACACTACCATAAGAAACATCATTTTGCAGTTAATGTAGATATTCTCTTGTCAAATTTATAGAAAATCAGAATACAGAACCCCCCCCCCCCCAAATAATACTGTATTAATTAACTATTTAAGTTGAAAGTGAACATACTTGCAATAACTACAATATGTTCAGTACCTACAAAAATCCCCTACCATCAGAGGTAGCATCTTCAAGGACCAATACATCAAAATCAGAAACAGCCCATTCAGCAGTCACCCCCGCACCCTCACTGCTAACATAAATTTCCGTACCAACATTAATTGAAGGCCATACCCGCGTTGCTGGTTTTGTTCCTGGATCCTGTAGAAGATAACGGTGATGGCTATTAGTATATCATAAACCCACACTAGAGCATAACAATATTTTTGAAAAACAATATATGTAAGCTATTGCAGGAATTTGAACCAACTATAATATAGAATTGCTTAGAATGTCATATAGGTCACCAAAAAGGTAGTGGTTAGAGGGTGAAGGGAACAGGGTATCGGTGAATGAATAAGGGGGGCTTTCACCAACAATCTCCTGAAACTAAATGAAAACTTGTTCTGATTCTAATTAACTACATAAATTTTGTAGTAATTTTCTTACATATAAGAAAAGATATACCAATGATAGGAATCGGTCAAGAATTATAAGCTTGGTTCTTTTATCCGAAACCTGAATTATGCCTCACTATTTTGGTATCTAATAGTGTTTTTTTATTTTTTTTTAAATTAGAAAAAGAAAATTTCATTCAACAAACAAATGATTGATTACAATCGGACATAAGTAAGTCCCCAAGCTAAAGTGGTGGATTAACCACCCAGTCCTAAGGTAAGGGATGGAAAAGTCTACCCTTAGCCACCCAGTGAGCACACCATATTGGTAACTCGAGGCCCATATCTAAACTTCAGATTTAAGACCGTAGCAACAGTCTTGATGTCTTCTATAAAGGCAGCTATTTCCAACGGGGGATCATCTTCTCAGGTGCACAGTAAAATGAGGGACTAGTTGTCACTTTCAATTGAACCACAATAAAGGTTTAGAGAAAGAGCCATGAGGCAGGCTTCACAGACTGCAGCAGCTTTAGAAAACAAATTGGATACTGCTAGGATAGGGAAGGAAACCCCATCAATGAGAACCCCAACAGCATCCCTACACACCACTCCAGTCGAAGTTTTAGACCTGCTTGGGTTAAATCCACCGTCACAACCGTCACAATTGAATTTGAACAAATTTTGGGATGGGGGAAGCCAGCGAGGGACCTGTGATGAATTCTGTGCATCCGAATTTGGTTGGCTCCTAGATCTACAATGTCTTGAATAACCCATGTCTCCCAACCCCATTATGACCCTATTAATGGTGTTTAAAGGGTTAGGGAGCTGATGATGAAAGATGGCTTAATTCCTCATTTTCGAGAAGGTCCACCCAACAAAAACCACCTTGCTCAAAACTACCACCGCTTGTTTGGAATCCGGCAATGCATCCACCAGATCTGAGATCCACTTATGAATACTGGGGATAACTTGTTAACCCATTCTAAGGCCCAAACCACACCTTATAGGTCCAACTGCAGGAAAAGAGTTGGTGTTCCACAGTCTCAACTTCTGTGTTGCACAGTGTTATTAAAAGCTTGCCTAGGTGAGAAGCGAAGTGAGGGTCTCTCGCCTTGAGCACCCCAGACGAAGCAAATGTGACTAAAGCGAGAAAAGTGAGCGTCTTGCACTTAAGTAAAAGGTGAAAAAACGAACACCTTAGTCATGCGAGGCGAAGTTGTCTTCGATTGTTTTATTTTATTATGGATCGTTGGATTGGGCAATTGGAAAAAAAATTATAAGCTGCCTCACTCACCAAATTATCCCCTTATCCCATAAATACAACCCTCAAACCCTAATTTTGCATAGATGATCAGACATAATTGCTGGCTTCTACTAATCCTTCCTCGTTGGACACAGACGACGATGACTGCTGGTGGTCAGACACACAGGTTAGTATCCTTCTCTTTTTCTTCTCTCTTCTATTTTTCTTCTTCTTCGCTAGTTCTTCTTTTCTGTTTCTTCTCTAGTTCTTCTTCTTTTCTCTCTTCTGTTTCTCTTCTTCTTCTTTGGTTCTTCTCTCTTTTGGTTCTTTTTTTTTCTACTTCTGTTGATTGTCTGATGCTGGGTTTTTTTTTTCTGATTTTGCTTTTTTTTTTTTTGCTTCTATTTCTACTGTTTTGCTGATTTTGCTTCAATTGTTTTGTTGTTCTGCTTCTGCTGTCTGATAGTACTGATTTTACTGTTCTGATAGTGTTGTTCTGCTTCTGCTGTTTTGTCATATAGTCACTCTTTGTTTTGATGCTCCAAGATTGAACACCAGAAAATATGAAATTGTTTACAACTCTATTATGAAAGGTGATTTAGTACATATTGTTTACAACTCTGTTATGATAGTGTTGTTATGCTTCTGTTGTTTTGTCATTAGTGTTGTTTGAATTTAAATGTTTAAGCTATGACTGTTATTAAGATTTGAGATATTTTAGTATTTGTTTTAATTTAAATATTTATGGTTTTACTTGCATTTAAATATTTAGTATATATAAAATTAGAACTTAGATGTTTAGAAGTAATTAAACTAAAATATTTATTTCTTTCTAACTGTTCGCTTCACTTTGGTAAAGCGTTTTGCTTCGCTTCTCACTTCTCGCCTAGGCTTTAGGAACCTTGGTTGCTTCAGTTTGTTGTACGCCTTAAATAACACTGGTGTTGCAGGTCCTACACAATGGGGGAAATCACACATTTTCGTCTAAATAAGTTTTCTTGGGTAGCCAAGGCGTTGGACATCACATTCCACCAAAAGTGCTTAACTTTTGGATAGTGTTAAGCTACCAGATTAGCTTCCAAAGTCTTGGATGAGAACTACTGGACGCGCCCCTTAGATTCTTTAGCTTCTACTGTTTATCCTCTCTGGCTAGAGCATAACCTGACTTCACATTGTAAAATCCTTTAGGACTGGGATGCTAGACCAATTGGTCAGTGTCCATTAGTTTTGCAATTGGAATATGAGAAAGAGCTTCCCATTCCTCTAACGTAATCACTTGTTTCATGGCATTAACATTCCATACCTTCGCATCCCTTAGAATAACATCTTCCACCAAGTTAATCTCACTATTATCCGGCTTTATAGAAAAGATTCTAAAATTTGGGAGGGTGGCTACCCATTTATAATTCCAGAAGTAAATCTTGTTACCATTTCGCACTTGTAAGCGGACTCCTTTCTCTAGTAGATCCCTCCCTAAAAGGAGACTACTCCACATCCATGAAGGTCTTGCACCCCTTCTGGCCTGTAAATAATCAGTGTTAGGATAATAGATTGACTTCATGATTCGTGCCCAAAAAAAATTTGGATTTTGGATAAGTCGCCACCCTTGCCTAGCCAACAGAGCTTGGTTGAAGCAATGGAAATCCCTAAAGCCTATACCCTCTTGTGCTTTTGGTAATGTCAACTCATCCCATTTTTTTCCAATGTATACCATTTGACTCCGAATTCTTTCCCCACCAAAACCTTCTCACCAAAGAAGTAAATTTATCACAAAGCTTACGAGGGAAAGCTAGATAGGACATTGCATAACTAGGGATCGCCTACACCACTGCCTTCATCAACACCTCCTTCCCTACTTGGGATAGATAATTTTCCTTCCACCCTTGAATTTTCCTTATAACTCTATCAACTAAGTAATTAAAGGTCTCCGCCTTGGACTGACCCCAGAAGGTAGCAATACCCAGGTACTTTGCATTGCTAGGGAGAGCTTCAATATCCAATTGATTGCTCAGAGAAATTCTTACATCTAGGGGAGTGTTTTTGGAAAATAGCACCCCTAATTTCTAAAAGTTTATAAGTTGCCCTGAAGCCGCACAATATCTGGACAACGTACTCCTTAGTTGTCTACCCTCCGGTACAATAGCTTTTAGAAAAATAAAGGAGTCATCGGCAAAGAAAATATGAAAAAGAGTAGGGGTTCGCTGTTTTATTCGCATGCCAGAGAGCCGTCCTTCATACTTATCTTTGCATATAGGTCTAGAGAGGACATCCACCACTAGGAGGAATAAATATAGTGAGATTAGGTCACCTTGTCTAAGTCCCTTGTGCGGGGTAACTTCACATCTAGCAGCCCCGTTAATCATTACTTCAAAATTCACCATAGTAACACATTGGAGGATAAAGATTAGTCCAAGAGTCATGAAAACCCAACCTCTTCAAAACAGCTCCTAGAAAATCCCATTCAACTTTATCGTACGCCTTATTAAGGTCTAACTTGATTGCCATCGGGTTTTCTTTGCCTGTTTTAATCTTAAGGGCATCGAAAGCTTCGTTAGCAATAAAATACCATCTTGGATTTGACGATGAGAAACAAAAGCGGCTTGGTTAGGGGTGACTAGAAATCGGAGGATGCTCTTCAACCTATTGGCAAGAGTTTTGGAAATGATCTTGAAAAGAAAGTTACACCGAGCTATGGGGCGAAATTGGGTGAGAGATTCAAGAGAGGGTTCTTTAGGGTTAAAACTAAACTGGTTCTGTTAAACTCTGGGCTCATCACGCCTTAAGCAAAAAAATCTTGGACAACTCTACATACTTACCTTCTTATGATTTGCCAATGTCTCTGGTAAAAGATTCTTGGAAATTCATCGGGACTAGGACTTTAAGGTCATACAATTGTTTTACAACTCTTAGAATTTCATTCTCAGTAACAAAAAGCATAAGCTTTGTATTCATTTCTTCTGAAACTAAGGGGTGAGTCACTCGCAGCACATCAGAAAAGTCTCAGGTACCAATTGAGGAGAATAAAGAATTGAAATAGTATGATATGTGGGAATTTAAGCTCACTTCATCCACAATCCAATCTTCATCAATGGTTTTCAATCTAAGAATTTGGTTTCGCTGCCTTATTTGGATTGTGGTAAGGTGATTTTTTTTTTTTGTATTTTGGTCTCCATGCCTTAACCAATTGATTTGTGAACGCTGCATCCAGTACATCTCTTCCCTTCTCCTCATAGAGTCAATTTGGGTTTGTAGCTCTCTTTCTAGACTAAGATTGTCCTTTGTAGGAGCACTTCCCTGAACCATCTTACTCTTGTAATTGAGATCTTCTACTTTCTTTCTTTTGTTTCCAAAGGCTTCTCTGCTCTAGTTTTGTAGGTTGACATTGCACTCCCTCGGTTTGAGTTGGATGGATCCCAAATTGGGGTTGTGGTCTAGAGGGAGGCAACTCGCTTTAATAATCGCCTCACAATTATTAGAATCCAACCACATTGCTTCAAATCTGAAGCAATAAGGGAGTTTCTTTTTCTTAAAACCAAAGTCTATCACTATTGAGCAGTGGTCAGAACCTACCCTTGATTCATGAAAAACGTGAGCGTAAGAAAGTAAGCCCTCCAATCTGGGTTGGTTAAGCCTTGTCGATTCTTTCCTGGACGGTTGCATCTCTTTCCCTGTTATTTGACCAAGTATAGGAGGAGCCTTTCGGATCAATTTCCATAACTCCACAATCAGATACTAGCAATTGAAATTCCTCAATTTCCCTGTAATTTCTCGTTCTACCTCCCAATTTGTCCCAAACTGATCCAATAATATTGAAATCACCGACAATCAACCAAGGAAAGGTATGGTCCTCGACAAGGAATCTCAAGTACCTCCACACCCTTTGCCTCTTGTCAAAGTCCGAATCAACATAAATAAAAGTTGATTGTCACACCAATGGTGGCTGACTAATTTAGCACCTAGTATTGATGATATTTTGACTTTTAAAATTGTTAAAGTATTAAGGTAATATGTTTAAATTGTTAATAGCTAGAGAGTGTATGTGTAATTCTTATTATTGCGAGTTAACTATAAATACAAGTGATGTATGAGAGCTAGGTTAAGTTTTGACCACTCTTTGTTTCTCTCTAATATTGTGTTAATTTTTTCAACTAACATGGTATCAGAGCAAAACAATTCTAAATCCAAATATTAATTCAAGGGTTCATCGTTGTTGTCGTTATGCCAACTGTTGTCGTCATCGTCATCGTCGTGGTTGGGTGTGACGAGGAGGTCGACATTGGTGGTTTCTCGTTCCAACGCTGTGGTGTGGTCCTCTGGTGGTGGTGGTGGTGGTGATAGTCATTGTTGACTGGTGTGATCGTCTGGTGGTTGTGGTGGTAGTCAAGGAGGTTTAGGTGTGACATTTGTGACGTGTGTGGCTGCGTGGTGGTGTTGCTAGACATCGGCGCTGTCGACTAGTGTGGTCGACATTGTTGGCTTACCTTGGCGCCGTCGACAGCAGAGGAGCATTAGGGTTTGTTGGGGAAGAAGACGACCCACTTCAACTGGGTCGGTTGCGGATTTGGGTGGCAGATCCAAGCCTAGATCCAATAAAATCCAAATCCAAGCCCAGATCCAGTTGTCTGCAAACCAGACCGGTCCAAGTCTGATTCAGTAAGGTTCAGTCTCGATTCAATGAAGATTACACTGGTTTAGACCTGTTTCATCTGTTCTTTCTCCGGTTCAGTGGTCCAGTAGTTATTTCTTGTCCGGTTCAGCGATCCAATGGTTATTTCTTGTCCGGTTCAGCGGTCCATCAGTTTTTTCTTGTCCGGTTCAGCGGTCCAGCGAACTCTCCCAGTTCAGTTAATGTCCAGTGCACTCATCTTGCTTAGTTCAGTCATCCAGTAGCCCAACCAACCAGTAAGACTCTCATGTTTTGCTATTTGCTGCACTGTTATGGAACCCAAGCAAGACACTTGATTAGTTACTATTACACGAGAAGAGTATGCTCAGTTCCTGTCCTAGCAACAGGTTGTCCCATCTCCCTCTAGTACTGTTTCCACTTGTTGATTGTCCTCCACTCGCAGTCCCTGAATCATAGACTCTGACGCTTCTGACCACATGATCGGTACGTCTAATTTTTTTCTACTTATCAGTCTACTACTTCCACACAGTGTTACTCTTGCTAATGGTACTTGTTCTAAAGTTTCAGGTCTGAGAACTACTCACTTGTGTCATGATATGTCCCTATCTTCCGTATTAGTTATTCCTTAGTTTTCTTTTAATTTACCTTCCATTAGTAAGATTACCTATTCTCTCAATTATTATGTAACCTTTTATCCCTCTCATTGTGTCTTTCAGGATCTTAAGACGAAGAGAAAGATTAGTACTGGGCATGAAGCTGGTGGCTTATATTTCCTTGATTTTCATTCACCTACTCGGGCTCTACAGACCTCGGTGTCTCATTTTCAATGACATTGTCGTCTTGGACATCCCTCTCTACAAAATCTAAAACGCCAAATTCCCACTCTTAATTGTGTGTCATCTTTGTCTTGTGAAGCTTGTCAACTTAGTAAGCATCACCGTGTGTCATTCAGTCTAAAGTCAATAATCATGTGTCTAGTCCATTTGAGCTGGTACATTCTGATATATGGGGTCCAATAAAAAATATTTCATCCAATAAATATCCTTATTTTGTGTCATCTGTGGATGACTATTCTCGTGTGACTTAGTTATTTTTTATGAAAGCTCGGTCTGAATTATTCTCTATATTTGAGACCTTTCGTAAGGAAACAAAAACTCAGTATTGTTGTCGTATACGTATTTTACGTTCTAATAATATTCGAGAATATGAATCTGATCCTTTTTCAGCTTATCTTAGTAAAACTGGTATTATTCATCAGACTTCTTGTGCTTACATATCTCCACAGAACGGTGTTGCTGAGCACAAAAACTGTTATTTATTGGAAGTCACCCATGCCCTATTATTCTGGATGAATATTCTCCGATATTTTTAGAGTGATGTTCTTACTGCTTGTCACTTTATTAATCGTATGTCACCACCCTCCGTGTTAAATGGGCAAAGCCTATATTTTGTCATTTTTCCTAGTAAGCCCTTATTTTTCCTAAGTCTTAAGGTTTTTGGATATGTTTGTTATGTTCACAATTTGAGTCCTGGATTTGATAAACTTGACCCTCGAGCTACCAAATGTGTATTTCTTGGTTATTCCCGCACACAGAAGGGGTATTTTGCTACAGTCCATCTCTGCGACGATACTTTACTAGTGCCAATGTAACATTTGAAGAATTTGTTCTATATTTTTCAGCACCTTTTCAGCCTTTGGATCTGGGCTTTGGATCATCTCTTGTACCACCATCTCTTCCCTCATCTTCAGATATTTCTCTGCCTACTGTGTTATCATCCACTTTACCTCGTGTATACTCTCGTTATCCACGACCATCGACTAAGGTGTCTGCACCGTCTTTCTTGTCGCCTTATGATCCTGGTCTATCAGGTAATTTAGACTATTTACCTATTGCTCTTCGAAAAGGTACTCGTTCGTGTGTTACTAATCATCTCATTGCTCATTTTGTTTCATATTATGTCTTGTCTCCTGTCTTCTCTTGTTTTACCTCTAAATTATCTACTATATCTATTTTTAAATATTTACAAGATGCATTATCTGATCCGAGTTGGAGAAAAACTATGGAAGATGAGATGGCTGTCTTACATCATAATGGGACTTGGGATCTCGTTCATTGACCTCCTGATAAACGAACTGTTGGTTGTCATTGGGTGTATATTGTTAAATTTTATCCAAATGGTTCTGTAGAGCGTCTTAAAACCCGGCTTATTACAAAGGGCTTTACTCAGACCTATGGTGTTGATTATGAGGAGACTTACTCTCTTGTTGTCAAAATTTTCTTTGTTCGTATCTTATTTTTTTAGCTGCTAATCTTAATTGGCCCTTGTTTCAGTTAGACGTCAAGAATGTCTTCCTACATAGTAACTTGGTTGAAGAGGTATACATAAAACAGCCACCTAGGTTTACTGCTAAGGGGAAGTATGGTAAGAGTGTGTCGGTTAAAGAAATCTTTGTATAGTTTGAAGCAGTCACCAAGTGTATGGTTTGGTAAGTTTTCAGATGCAATTTTAGAGTTTGGTCTTCTTCGATGTTAGTCAAACCATTCTGTATTTCATAGACAAACGAATGCAGGATATGTTCTAATGGTGGTCTATGTAAATGATATTGTGATCACTGAAAATGATTTTGAGGGGATTACTAAGTTAAAAATCTTCTTGCAATATCGATTCATAATAAAGATTTGGAAAAACTCAGGTATTTCTTGAGAATTGAAGTAGCTCGATCTAAACAGAGTATTTGTTTATCACAAAAAAAATATGTACTTGACATGTTAGAGGAAGCAGGTTTGTTGGATGGCAAACCAATTGATGTTCCTATGGATCCAAATCAGAAACTATTGATGAATGATGGTGCACTATTTCAGAATCCATGTCCATATCGCAGATTGGTTGGGAAGCTCAATTATCTCACTATTACTCGACTAAATATTTCTTATGCAGTCAGTATAGTAAGTCAATTCACGGGGTGTCCTACAGTACCACATTGGGAAACAGTTACTCGTATTCTGTAATATCTCAAACGAGCTCTTGCACTTGAACTGTTATATTGAGCTAATGGACATCTTATAGTGAAAAGTTTCTCCGATGCTGATTGAGCTGACTCTCTTTCATGGTAATATCCAGTGCTGAGGATGAGTATAGGGCAATGACGCATACGACAAGTGAGTTGACTTGGCTACTACACTTCCTTCAGGAAATTGAGTTTCTAATTCAACCTTCTTTACAATTGTTTTGTGACAACCAGACAGTTATACATATCGCTGTCAATCCAGTGTTTCACGAGAGAACCAAATATATTGAGCTTGATTATTAAACACGATAGTAGTTGGGCAGATTACAACTCCATTGGTGAAATCTAAAGATCAACTTGCAGATATGTTTAGCACAGTATCGAGTCATACACGTCTGACAGCGATTTGTTCCAAGCTTGGATTATATGATATATATATAGTCCAGCTTGAGGGGGTGTAAAGAGTATTAGAGTAGTATGTGTAAAGTGTTAATAGTAACAGGGGGTGTGTGTAATTCTTATTATTGTAAGTTAACTATAAATACAAGTGATGTATGAGAGCTAAGTTAAGTTTTGACCGCTCTCTATTTCTATGTAATATTGTGTTAATTCTCCCAACTTAACAAAAATCAATATGAACATCCACCCCCTCCTTCCACCACAAAGCTAGGCCTCCAAATAACTCGATTGGGTCTACATACTCAAAATACATGTTGTTCATAGAATGGTGAATCTTTTCAAACTTATCTACTTTATTCTTAGTCTCCACAAGGAAGTCCACATCCCCTCGAAGTGTGTGAATTGTCCAAGGTCACCCGACTACCTGACAGTTCCAGGAGATGATTAGCATGGATCGTGTAGCTGTTAAGGGCCAGCAACCACTGCCACTGCTGCAGTCAAGAGAGCTTCTGAATCATCCGGAAAGGAACTTGGAACTTGAGAAATCCATTGGGACATACTAAACTGCAGATCGCTTTCATCTGTAGAGTCTACAGCTAGTTTGATTTGCACATCAATCAGGGCTTCCAAAGTGTGATTCTGGGGTACTTACCCAATTCTTGGATGCAGCTTATCCCCACCCTTGCTCCATAAAGGTTTTGGCAAGCTCTTCTTACCATTAGTATGGACAGAGGCCTTAGGGGTTGAGCTATGAGGTAGGACCTCGTTAAGTTTGGGGGGAAGTCAAGGCCAGATGAAAGGCATCAGACACATATTTTCTTTGCCATTTACTACCTTTGGCACCCACATCCTCATTAGTATTGGACTCGAGAGACTTATGTTTCAGGCAGAAATTCTGAAAGACTTGGGCCAGGGTCTTTCTGTGCTTTTGGGTTTAGTTGAATATTTTAAAAATTTCTTGGGAGCCTTTAGGGGAGCGGGCTACAGTAACTTCGGCCCTCTTGGGGGTGAGATGGGCCTTGGGATGTCCACCAACTGGACTAATTTCCTGGTTGGGCTCTCCGGAGGTTCTGTCACGAAATAGCCCAGCTTGCATGCCTCAGAGAGCCTAAAATACACTTTCCAGAATAATGGATGAGAAAATTGTGGGGAGAGAACAGGGTAAATGAGGCCTACAAATATTCTTGACAATGGTGTCTCATCGGTCCATAACACTAGAAGAATTCATAAAAGTCAGATACTATGGTGACTTTATCTTTTGGCAGGTCCAAAGCTAATGGACTGCACAACGAGGCTGCCCTTTCCTTACCTATAAAGCCCTCCTACGCCGAGCCTGGACGAAGACAAGATTTGATCCCACATCTTACTGAGTAACACTTACAGAAAGTGCTGCTCAGCACTCACTGCAGAAGGAAAACTACGCACAGAGAATATAAAGAAGAGCAACAATAGAGATCAACCTTATGGCCAATTCGGGTCTTGCACATCGAAACAAATCACAAACAAAATGAAATGAAACATACTGTTGCACACAAAAAAAAAACATGATGAACCACCTGGCTCTTACTGATCGCAAACTATAGTTAGATTAGGTTCTTCTTTGAACATCTACCTAGGATGTTGGCGATGATAAATACATGAAGGAATAAATATTCTGGCTCCTTACTGATCTCAATTGCAGTCACTGAAGAACTAAAGTTAGATTAGGTTCTTCTTCAGACATCTACCTAGGATGTTGATGATGATAAATATATGAAGGAATTATCCTACTAAATTTCTGTTGGTTGGATGGATACTGAATTGATAAATATTCTCTTGAAAAAATTACTAAATGGAAAGTGAACAGTGAAGGATTTAAAACAGTTTCCTGTCCAATTCAAGTCGAGCTATACTTTCAGAAGTTGGTTTGGCAATCTATTAGGTAAGAGCATGTAAGATTCCTTGGAGTTCAAATTATGAAAACCCACATGATTAGTCCACAGGTAACAAAGAAAAAAAATTGACCAATGAGAAAAAGCAATATGGTCCAATGAACTAATGCCAAAAGAAGGAAAGGACAGATTAGCAAGGGGTAAGATAGTAAAGACATTATACAGTACTGTACGACTAAAATTATGACCCTAGACACAATGAAATGGTGAAACCTGATTAAGGCATCCCACCCAAATAATTAGGACAAGGCAATGTTGAGCTAAATCAAGGGAAGGGAAGAATGCAAGATGGATCGAGTCTTCCAAAGAATGTCTGCTATATCAGGTCCATACAGAATTATGAGAACCTCAGTACTCAAGAAATAAACTCAACATTTGTGGACATATTATGAACAACACTGGCTGTATATCTCGAACTCATCAATTAGTATATAATTAACACTTTTATAGCTCTTTCTTGTCCAAGATACATAACAAAAATATATTGAATGCTGGTCTACTTAATCAGTTTCAAGAAACCAGTTTTCAGAGGCCATCACCCTGCAAATAAAAGCATAAAAAGGCCCAAAGCCTATTTGAATTCACAGTAGAGACCTAGGTTCAAGTCTTTTTAGGAGCTTAAGTACTTTTTTCTCCTCTTCTTTTCCTTCCTTTTCTTTTCTTGCTATGCAAGCTTAAATACAGGTGCAAACTACTAGCAACAATAACAATTTTGAACATTGCCTAGACAAAAAGGAGAAGGATCAAATGTGATGGCAATTATCTTTTCCTATAGCAGGAATGATCAGATGCAACCCAAGATAAACAGAAAAAGTTTGTGCGTCGGAAGGAAGTGCAATCAAGTGTATCCAAGCCCTATCACATTCAAAAAACAGAAAAATAGTAAAACATCCTCTAAAACTCTTACAATCTTTCACACGATGCTATCCAATTCGATGTAATATACAGAGGGGTGTTCTCAAATTCCTTTGTCACCAAAGCCCCCCCAAAAAAAACTAAGAAACAGATCCAATCCCACAACACTTCCATCACATCCCCTTTATCATAAAAAATTCCCGAATTTTTTTCCAATCAAATGACCCAAACTATTGCAAGGAAAGAACAATGCCCAAAGAGTAACACCCCTTACACCACCACCCAAACCTATTGATAAAATAGATCGTGGGCCACCCAACAAAGCCCTGTTAACTCATTTCATAAGGATAATGCAGTAGAACAATGTAAAAATACATGGTCCACACTTCCACAATTTTCTTTACATGACACATCACTACAGACAGATTACTGTAAAGCCTCTTTCTTTGGACCTTATCATATGCATTGATCTTACTGTGAACAGTAACACATGCACAAACTTGAATTTTCAAAGTCACTTTAACCTTCCAAATCTTCAATATTTGGTAAAAGGGAAGAATTGAAAGATCATTAATCAAAGATCTGAAAAAGGACTAGGATGAGAAAGAATCAGATCGGTAAATGACCCAACAACTTTTGTCCAAAGAATCGTAGTTCAAAGCGAGGAAAGAAGTGACACTAATTTCTAAGACTCTATTACTTAGATTCCTACCAAATCCAAAATCCCAAGCAACTGTTGAGGAGTTCAACCTAACCAACAAAGTAACAATATGTTCATGATAGGAAGAAAGAAAAAATAAACAACGAAATAAAGTTGAGAACGTCATCTCCCCAACCCAAATATCTTCATAAAATTAAACTCTCAAGACATCACCCATAGTAAACTTGCCGAAAGTCATAATAAATTTTGTTCCAAAGAAAATCTCTAAAGCTATCTTCTGAGCAAGACTATATTTCTAGACAAAAAAATTTCCACTAAAAGTCCACCAATTGCTTTCGGCCTAGACACAATTTGCTAACTAACTAAATGATCATTTTTACCCTCGTCAATTCTTTCTCACAAATAGTTTTTCATCAACTCCTCAATCCTCTTTGTCATCCCAAGAATACAATTTCAAAACAAACAAAAAGTAGATAGGGAAGCTTGCCTACTAGGGCTAACCCATCGCATTCAATCTTAATCTCCATTGTCAATGAAAACAGCGAAGATGAATTAAAGAAATTAAAATAAAAAAATCACAAAAAAGGATTAACAAAAGAAAGGAAAGGAAGAGAAGAAATCAAAAGAACCCAACCATAGACTGTTTCACATCCGTTCAACTTCATGGAACAGTGGAGCTGGCCCAGATTAGTCTACAATATTTCAAAATTTTGGAGCATACATCAAGAATATGTTTACGATAGGTCGTGATACGGCGGAGCTACATAAATGATTTTTTATTTTGAGAATGTGGTTATTGAAGTAAACTATAAAAATGACTCTCCTTAGTTGAGACATGAGATCCAATACTTAAAGGAGGAATCACTTTGATTCCATCATGCATATTGGGATCAGATCATATTTAAAATTAAAAAAAAAATCATTTAGATTTAATCTATTTTTTTCTAGCTTGGCTAGGTGGGGTAGCCAAGCCCACTTCACTTTCGTTATGTTACCAGTATGAGAAAAACACATAACGAAAGAAATTTATTCACCAAACAAAAAAAGGAGAGAGAATGATTCAAACCCTTGATAGTTCTTTGTTCAAAACTATACCAATTTTTAAGACCGAAAACTATCAACCACTCGGTCATCTCTTCGAAAGATCATTTTGATATTATTCCTCTGAATGGAATATGTTATGCTTTATTTTTCAGCTTAACGATACTTTTATACTTGGTATTTATATAAAGGCTAGGGTGTTGTGTAACTTTAGACACTACTTTCGAACCTTTCACTTATCCTCAAACACTTGAATTTCACAATTTAACTTGATATCATAGCACCGACCAAATCCGAAGAAGTTGAGACTAGTCGAAACTCGTCAGAAAAGTCTGACAGGGATTCCGACATGTTGACTTCAACACTTGAACTCTTGACATTGGTGCCAACTTGGTCAGATTTGATCGGAACTTCGGAAGCTTCATGATTTGATTTATCACTAATATCTCAAAATTATGGTACTTTTTCATAATTTTTTGAAGACATTTGATCTGGATTTTCTATTTTTGAATTATTTTTGCACTTTTGTTTCCCGAAAACTAAGGGCATGTTTGGTTTGTGTTTCAAAAACTAGTA
>CM042190.1:5814182-5876567 GCA_023539305.1 Ilex asprella | reverse complement strand
ATTATATTTTATATTATATATATATAGAGAGAGAGGAAAAAAAAGGAATGAAAAAATTTGTTGTTAAGGAGACTCGAAGGGCAGACCTCATTAAAGTCCAAAATTGTTCTCCTTGTTTCCAAATTTTTCAAAGAAAACTCTGAAAACAAGCTAAACTTGTTTTCTGTTTCTTTGACTCAAATCTCATTTTTTCCGAAAATTTTGAGAACAAAAATACTAAACAAACAGGTTTTGCGTGTTTTTGAAATTTTGAGAACAAAAAACTATTTTCGAAACACAAACCAAGCATGGCCTAAATTTCGAGTTTTTTAACCCATCTATTGCTCAATTTGCTTCGATCTTACACTATGAGGTTAGACTACGGTTGACAATTATTGTCCAACAGATTTTGTTGTTGTTGGGTTGGATTTCAGATGGTTTTTTGCTAGATTTGAGAAACGGTAGATTTGATAAGGGGCTGTTTGACTACTTTTTTGGCCTGCTTATTGCTTTTCTTTGCTTGTCAAAGGTTCAAAACTCATCCTAGGTTGTTGTTTTATGTGGACATTTGCTTCTATTGTGCTATTCCAATTGTCTGGACATGTCAGAATGTACTGTGAATTCTACTAGTACTAAAAGGGGTGTATTGAGCCATCCATGGACTCTTGCGAATAACTTACCTCTTCAAATTAGCCCGGAGAAGTTGGATGGAAGCAATTATTTGGCATGGTCACGAGCTTATTTGTTATAATTCCAAGCTATTTCTTTGGATGTGTTATTTGGCTAGAGATACCACGAAGCCTAGTGAATTGGGTCCTTCCTTTAAGCAATGGACATTTGAAAATGCCCTAGTTATGTCTAAGTTACTTAATTCAATACAACCTCGTATTAGTCATGGTTTTCTATTTCTTGATAATGTCCACAATTGGTTTGTTGTGTCTCTCACATACAATTAAAGAGGTAACATTGCTAAGGTAGATGACCTTCAAAAGAAAGTTTGAAAGACCAATCAGAAATACAAGTACTTTGAAATATATTATACTGGGTTGACCACTTTATGGCAAGAGCTTGACTAATACAAGAATTATCAGGCAGAACACAACAAAGTTTCAACAATTAGTGGAGAAAGAACGTGTTTATGACAATCTTGTTGGCTTCAACATTAAGTATGATCAGATTCGGTTTCACATTTTCAGTTGTAGCCCTTTTCGCACTTTCTAAGATTGCTATGGTTTATGCTCCCGTTTAGGAGCAATCTGCTTTAGTTGTTATTCCTCTGCCTGATCTCAAATTAGCTCAATCCAAGACTATTGACAAGTATGTGTTGAAGCACCCGTTTAGGAGCAATCTACTTTAGTTGTTATTCCTCTGCTTGATCTCAAATTAGCTCAATCCAAGACCATTGACAAGTATGCGTTGAAGTGTGATTTGTGGGAAGACATGACACGCCAGGGATTCTTGTCGGAAGGTGAATGGACGTCCCACTCGTGGACGCGATGGTGGCCGAGGTTAAGGGTTCAATCATGGCATTTTTGTGTCATGTCACTTTCAATCGTGTTATTTTCGTGTCGGATCACTTTTGGTACATTTCGGGTTCGTGTCAATATCCGTGTCCATAAGAAATTATTTAATTACATAATGACTCATAATACTATTCAAAAAATTATAAAAATTATAAAATTCTTATTTTTTGTCTACAATACTAATTAAATACTTATTTCTATCTATAATACTCGTTAATTATGTCGAACCTTAATTTAACTCATTATTACTCATGTCAACTAATCTTGCTATTTTTTAATTTTTTATCGGGTCGGGTTCGTGTTAATGGATAAAATTGACACCCCTACCCAAGGTGGTACCGTACAATCTCATGCTCATTTGATGGAGGTTTCAGATGCTCCATCTTAGTCTAGTGGCCTACTACAACTTCCAACACTATTTTTTTCTTCCAAATTTGTCCATACAAGTAATTACTACATTTAGTATCTTGTCCTCATATACTCCTTGGATAATAAATTTTGGAGCCACTGACCACCGGAAGAATTCTAGCCTTTTCTCCTACTCTCCATATTCTAGTAGGGATAAAGTAAGAGTGACAAATGGATCTTCCTTCATCCATGTCCCTCTCATCTATCCTTCATGTTAGTAATTTTTTAACTAATTGATTGTATGTTGGTAATATTACAAATCTTTGAAATGTTTAGCAGCTTTCTTACTCATTTTATCTTTCTGAAAAGGAATTAAATTTTGTTTCAAAATTGTCAAAATATCCAAAATATTTCCGTTTTCATGGAAAACAAAATGAATAATCAATTGAATATTAAAATTCTTTTGTTTAGAGATGTTTCAAGGTGTTTCCGTGTGTTTCGGGGTGTTTTGACCTTTGTTTCAGTTGTTTCAACTAGTGTTTTACAAACAAATTTTTAATTTTTTTTTTGTTTCCATCTTATTTCTGAAATGTTTCTGAAAAATTTTGATTCTTACTTTCAGGAACTAGAGACATGGAGAACAATTGATAAGAATAGAGCAAATGGTGGTCTTTATCTTTTTTATGCTCAAGCTTCTTCTCATTTTGCCGGCCAAGCTCTTCAGGTTAATGGTGTTTCAACTCTTCAGCTCTTACATCAGTGACATACATGTTGAGGTCATCCTTCTTTTAGTGTTTTACAAAAAATATTTCCTAGTTTTGTGAAAAAGTATAATAGGAATATTTTTGCCCATGATACATATGAATTTTTCAAGTATATACGCTCATCTTATCAAAGTAATAATAATAGAAGTATTGTTTTTTTCATGATTATTCATACTAATGTGTGGGCGCCTTCTCGTGTGGAATATATATTTGATTATCGTTAGTTTGTCACTTTTATTCATTGTCATTCTCATCTCACTTAGGTTTACCTCTCCACACTAATAGTGAAGCCTTCTCTTACTTCAAATCTTTTCATAAAATGATGAGTACTTACTTTGATGTTCAAATTAAAATTATTCGGAGTGATAATGGCAAATTATCCAGAACATAATTGTATTGTTGAGTCAAAAAATTGCCATCTCCTTAAGGTTACTCGTTCATTGATGTTCTAATGGCCTAGTCATGGGATGGTTGGACCAGCATGACCGAATCTAGAAGCCTAGACGAAAGGCTAAGAGTTTTTGGTCCAATAAGAAATGTACTTGGTAGATTTGTTAGGATTTTTATTTACTATTTTTATTATTTATTATTTGAATTTTAGTTAGATAGTGTTTATCAGATTGAGATTAGTAGGGATAAGTTGATAGAGTTTTAGTAGTAGACTAGTTCAATTATGATAGGACACTTGGTCTATAAACAAGGATGTACTCTACATTATTTTAATTAAAGTTGAATATTAGTTTGAGAACTCTCCACGGAGATTTGTGTTTCTTAACCTAATTCTTGTCGGGATTCGGTATCCCTTTTCTTTCCCTTCCCTCCCTACATCAATTGATATTAAAGCCCAACTCCGATCCACAGTCTATTGCTATTTCACATCCTCTATTGCGCCTCCAATCTATGTCCAGCTTAATGTTCATAGCATAAAGTATTCTGGCCATATTTATGATTTCACCACCTACACCAGCTATCTTCATTGTCATCTTCTATAGCCACATAAAGCCAGTTGTTGAGTTGTCTTGAGTCACTCACAACATCTGAATGGATGCATCATTGAGGTCGTGATTGTTGTCCCGATCGGCTAATAGCAACCCACAATTATCCAGCCCAATTAAAAAAAAAGAAGAAACGGCTTAGTCTCCTTGTCCCTTCTTAGATACCCTAGCAGAACCAGGTCCATCCCCACCACCAAATATTCTGAAATTCCACACCCCCCAAGCCTTTCCAAAATGACAATTTGGCCCTTAAAGTTTTAGAAATTACATTAAATTACAATTTAGTCCCTAAATTTTGGGAAATTACAATTTAGCCCCTAGAGTTTTTGAAATTATAGTTTGGCCCCTAAAGTTTTGAAAATTACAATTTAGCCCCAAACTTTTCTATAACTTTTCAAGGCACCTCTTTCATCAAGATTAACGCCGAACTAAGTGCTAGAGTTGAAATACATGATTCGCGACTTGATTTGCTCCAAGCATCGATGGATTCTCTCCAAATATCAATGAACACACTGAAAGAAATAGTTGACATCTTACTCTCTCTAAAGGCACCTGTGGATGCCTTGGCTACCCTTATCCTAGTTCCGAAGGGCAAAGAAATTAAGAAAAATACTAATAATTGTTCATCATCTTTAGTCACCAATCCTCCACAGGTACTTATAAAAGCCCCTCCACTGTGAGTTCAAATTCAAGAAGAACCCAGATCGTTTGATATCAACAGAGGAGTTAAGCTAGATGTTGGAGATTTTTAAAGGAATAATAATCCCAAAATATTCCTTGATTGATTGCGTAGTGTCGAAAACTTCTTCAAATGGCATCGTTTGATCAATGAGAGGAAGGTATTTTTTGCAGAATCAAAATTGAAGGGTATAACATGACTTTGGTGGGTAAAGTACCAATAAACTTACCTTGATAGATCATGGGATGATATGAAAATTGCTATGACTCGTTACTTTGTGCCTACTAATTATATGCAATAAGCTCATCTACAGTTCACACAGTTAAATCTAGGGAGCATGTTTATCGAGGATTACATAGGAAAGTTATACAGCTTGGCCACCTAATCCGAGTTCCCGTAGATTGAGGATGTAATGATCGTCATGTATAGGCAAGGGCTTAATTCAGATATTTCTTTAGGGTTTGCTACAAGTCGTCTTTACACTATAGCAAACACAGTTCAGGTTACCTATCAAATGGAAGACTATCTGAAAAAGAGAGCTTCTCTGAGGTCTTCTAGGATGTCTACAACTCAAAGTGACATCAAATTTTGTGGATACAAATCTAGGTAAGTCATTTGGTAAACTACAAAATAATGTTTTTGTCCCTAAAAACCAACTTGCCTTGGTGTTACTTTTAATTTTCAAAGGGGTGCTAATCCTAATGCCAAGACGAGATGCTTTAATTGTCAAGGGTTTGGTCATCTGACTTTCCAATGCCCTACAAAGGTTGTTGCAACAATTGAAAAGAAAATTCCCAAGGAAGTTAAAGAATCTAATGAGTCAGATTCCGATATTCAAGTTGTGGAGCCTCTTGATGTTAATAAGGCTGATTTTAATGATTTGATTGACAATCATATGTTGTGTGTGAGTCGTCCTCTGTCGGAAGTAAGGTTACCACTGAGAAGCCTAAGTGTCGAAGGAAAAAGACTTCATCATGGATTCCTCAAATTATTTTTTTGAATGGCTTTCTTGGCCCTCCTTACACACTGGAGTCGAGTTTCTTTTAAAGGGGGAAAATTGTTGGTGTAACCATAAAATGGTTGGCCAAACGTGACCGAATCTAAAAGCCTAGGCGAAAGGCTAACAATTTTTGGTCCAAAGGAAAATGTACTTGGTACATTTGTTAGGATTTTTATTATTTATTATTTGAATTTTAGTTAGATAGTATTTATCAAATTAAGATTAGGAGGGATAAGTTGATAAAACTTTAGTAGTAGAGTAGTTCATTTATGATAGGACACCGGTCTATAAATAAGAATATACTCTACATTATTTTGACCACAGTTGAATATTAGTTTGAGAATTCTCTATGGAGATTTATGTTTCTTAACCTAATCCATGTGAGAATTCAGTATCCTTTTTCTTTCCCTTCCTTCCATAAATTATGTTCACTATGAATGTTACTAAATCTTTTTAGGGAGATGCAATTCTTATTGCTGCTTATCTTATTCATTGTTTACCTTCGAGTATCATTCAATTTAAGTCGCCCATTGATGTACTCCAGGATTTTTTTTTTTATTCCTTTTGTTTCTTCTTTTCCTCCTAAAGTTTTTGAGTGTGTTTATTTTGTACACGATTTCAAATTATTCAGGGGAAACCTTTACCCCAAAACTTTGCGTTGTATTTTCGTTGATTATTCTACTACCCAAAAAGATATAAATGCTATCATCCACAATCTCAAGAGATATATGTTAGCATAGATGTAACATTTTTGGAATAAGTATTTTTCCCCTACTTTTCAACCATTTCTGCAGTGGAAAATATCATTATTAAGGAAGGATGGTAAGTCAAGAGCCTCTTCTTCAATTGTCTATTAAGTGGAGCATTAGTAAGGGGAGCAACAACTTATTGAGCAAAAAAATGATATTAATGGTCCACCTAATCTGAAGACTGAATCTCGAAGTTAAAAAGTACAGACTACCCATATGTCACCGAATCAGTTACATTCCCCAACTTCAGTTCAAGCATCAAAAATTTGATGATTCTAAATTACTTATTGCAGTCAAAAAGGGTGTTAAAACTTACACTCAACATGTCATCTCTAATTTTGTCTCTCATGATTCTTTATATTTATCCTATCAAGCTTTTGTTTCCTCCTTGATTTTGATATTTATTCTTCAGGTTTGGAAAGAAGCTCTTGCTAATCCTAAACGAAATGAAACTATGGCGGAGGAAATGAAAGGAATGACATATGGGAGTTGGTTTCTCTTCCAGCAAAGTAAGAGCAATAGGGTGCAAATGGGTATTCACTGTGAAGCAACAAGTTGATCGAATAGTCGAGATGTAAAAATCTAGACTAATTGCTAAGGAATTCATTCAGATGTATTGCATTGACTATTATGAGACCTTTGTTCATATGACAAAGATGAACTCTACACATGTTCTCTCTTTTGCAGCTAATTTGGATTGTAGTTTGTAGCAGTTGGATGTGAAGAATGCCTTTCTTCACAGAGATTTGCAGGAGGCAGTATACCGAGGCTTTTACTCTAGTTAACTGAAAGAAAGGTGTGTAAGTTGAAGAAATCTCTTTATGGACCTAAAAAGTCTCCTAGAGCTTGGTTTAATGGGTTTCTTAAAACCATGCTGAAATTTGAATTTAAACAGAGTCATACTGATCATGTTATGTTCATCAAACAGATCAATAATAAGATAATTGTTCTCATTGTATATGTGGATGAAATAGTGATAATACATAATGTTGTGCCACAAGTCACCAAACTCAAAGCTCAATTAGCTAAGGAGTTTGAAATCAATTACTTAGGACCCTTTGATATACTATCTTGAGATTGAGAGTTGTCAGATCAAATAAAGGCATTTTTATTTGCCAAATAAAGTATGTTTTTGACCTTCTTAAAGAAACAAGCATGTTGGGCTATTAACCTACAGATTCCTATATCGAAGTTAATCATCAATTGAGTGACAGTGTTGAAAGCATTAGATAAGAAGAGGTACCAAAAATTAGTAGGGAGAATGATTTATTTCTCTAATACTCAGTCATATATCGTTTATGCAGTGGATGTTGTCAGGTAGTTCATGTATGATCCTCCAACTCCTCATCTTAAAACTGTTCATTGTATTTTGAGATATCTCGGGGCATGGTTCAGTGGATGATAGACGTTCTACTTCAAGCTATTACGCATTGACAGGAGGGAATCTTATTACTTGGTGGAGCAAAAAGCAAGCAATGGTAGCTAGATCTAGTTTAGAGATTGAATACAAAACAATAACTCATTAATGAGCTTATATTGCTCCAAATCTTATTGGGAGAGCTAGGAAATGATGGACCTATAAGAATATATTGTGTTAATAAGGCGATTATCAACATTGTTCATAATCTAGTTCAACGTGATAAAACAAACCATAATGAAATTGATTGACACTTTATCAAAAAATAAAAATAAAAAAGCTGAACAAGGGTTTTATTTACATTCCCTTTGTATTTATTTAAATTAGAAAATCAATTGGATGATGTTTTCACTAAGAGGCTTACTAACAAGATTTTTCCCTCCACTATATGCAAATTGGGCATGAGGGATATACATGTACTGACTTAAGGGGGAATGTTGTGTTATGTTTTACTTTTCAATTTAAGGGTATTTTTATACTTGGTATTTTATTAAAGTCTAGGGTGTATTTGTGTAACTTAATACACTACTCTCTACGTAATATTTTTCTTCCTTCTCTCTTCTCTTATCTCCCAAACCTTTCATTCATCCTAAAACCCTAGACTTCCACAATCTAACTATATTGTAGACAGGTTATCTACTAAAATGATTGAACAATATGTATTTTTTAACAATTAAGAATCATGGATTTTTGAATATATTTTGAACGAAGTATTGTAATCTGAAATACATTTTTGAATCAACTTATTTTCAAATATGTATATCTTTCCCGTATCTATATCCTAACTTCTTAGGTTTTGCACTATAGTCATATTCATATTATTTCATACCCACACCCTGTATTTGTGTTCATGCTTCATCAGTGCCATCATTACTACACGCTTATCTTAAGTAAGTATTATATATTTGCATAATTTTCCATATAATATATGAGTACTTGATTCTTCCTGCAAACAGGAGCCCAAATTAGATAAATTGAGGCAGCAATGTAAAATAACAACAAAAGGTGATCCACAGATTTTTCCACTCATGGGAGATTATAATCAATATGCTAAGAAGTAAAATAAAGCTGAGGGCTATGGTTATAACTTTATTTTATTTAGCATTAAACGTAACTAGCTCAAGTCATATAGCATCTACACTCATAACCCATCACACTATGTTGATCTGAGATAGCCCTGCCCAAAGCAAAAATTCATCAAGAAATCAGAATAAGTAAGTTGGAATAGCAGTTGATTATCTAAAGTGCTGAATGTACTCACATGGAGATATTGTTTCTAAAGTGAATTGAAAAAATTAATTCGTGTTACACTAAAAGTTAAGGTTTTAGGATCGAAGTTCCATGGCTAGAATTAGATTAGCCAACTACAAGTTGCAAAGGAGTAAGGGTGAAAGAAAAAATAGAGAGCTAACAATTCTACTAACTGCTGAAAAGTGAAATATTCTACTAATTCCTCCATTAAGTGTGGTGGATAACACACTCATGTACCAACTGTGTAGAAATAATTTATTGGAAGAGGGTCTACACTTTTTAAGTTGTTGAAATGTGGGGTCCAAACCAAAAGTTGCAGACAATAAGCAATTCCAGGCTTCCAGCAACAAAACGGATCATATATCAGGAAATTTGGGGACTAAACAAAGTCAATTTACACAAGACATCTAAGAAAGAAAAGCACAAAAACTGAACTTTTATTTCAGCAATCACTACTTCACTAAAATCTGCACTAAAATATAAACGTTTGTAAATTAGTAATTTAGCCCCCATGTAGAGTACTTTGTCACTAGTTAACCCCCAAATGATCACCATGAATAAATAATGTAAATCAATAAATAAAAAAAATAACTAATAATTTGAATCAAATCAGATCAACCATTATTCTTCTTTTTGTGGGCCTAATTGTATAAAGCGCACACAAACAAAAAAGAAAAAGAAACGCTTCTTTCTCAAAGAGCGCCTTGATCCTGGTCACATCATCATCTATAAAAGATGCAACTAATTAAAGATCCAATTTGTCATCACTTCAGCATTGCAACTATTTACTCACAAGTAAAATGATTCAATAAAGAGGGGTGTCATCGTATCCTAAAAATAATCCTATTCGCTCACAAATTTCCACTGCAAAGAATTGGCAGTCGACAAGGTTAAGAACAAAAATTAATAAGCAATTGGCAAAGGAAGTTCCTTTTTTAAGGCTTTATGAAAGATGGTTGTGCATGGCAACTGGAAACCAAGGATTTAAATCTCGTGTCGAAACGTCTGAAACGTTTCGAAATTTCAACACTCCGACACGAAACAGTGGTTGAATCCCTAAATTCTAGTGTTTCGGTCGAAACGGCACTGTTTCGGACCGTTTCGGTCGAAACAGTACAGTTTCGACGAAACAGTCAAAAGATTCGTTCACTCCAGGCCAAAACCAAAAGAAAAAAGAGAGAGGCAAAAGCATATTCGTTCACATTGAAAGATTCGTTCACAGCTCCAAGCCAAAAAAAAAGGGGGAAAAAACAGTCAGATCTCAAGGCTTCACTCTAAGTCTTTCAAGCAAAAAAAAAATATAGAAAGAAGAGAGAGAGAAAGGCACCACATATAGACCAGAAATTGAAGAAATTAGTGGAACTTACCTGTTTTACTCCAGATTTGAGCAGATCCAACCATTTTTGAAGCAGATCTAGAGCTTGGAAGTCTTCATCGCTGCGAGTCCTGCGACCACGAGCCAGCAGTAGCACTGGTCCACGAGCCAGCCTCTTCGTCTGCAATCACGAGTCAGCCTCTCCAGCATAGCCCATCGCGATTGACGCCTGCGACCACGAGCCAGCCCCTTCGTCTCTCTGTTCGTCGCTCGGTTCGTGTCTTTTTTTTTTCTTTTGATCAGACTATTCGTGTGGTTGTGTGTGTACTGCGCCTACTGCTATATATATAGAATATGAATAATTACATATAATACCTTACTATAATTATATATAATACCCTACTATAATTATATTTAATACCTACTATAATTATATGTAATACTCATCATAATTACATTTAAAATTCACTGTAATTACATTTAATACCCTACTGTAATTATATTTAATACCTTATTGTAATTACATTTAATACCCACTGTAATTATATTTAATACCCTGTGTAATTACATTTAATACGTCACTGTAATTATATTTAATACCTTATTGTAATTAAATTTAATAACCATTACAATTATATTTAATACCATCTGTAATTACATTTAATAAGCCACTGTAATTGTATTTAATACCTTATTGTAATTACATTTAATACTCATTGCAATTATATTTAATATCTTATGTAATTATATTTAATACCTACTGTAATTGCATTTAATACCTATTGTAATTATATTTAATACCCATTATAATTATATTTAATACCCTACGTAATTACATTTAATACGCCACTGTAATTATATTTAATATCTTATTGTAATTACATTTAATAACTACTACAATTATATTTAATACCCTCTGTAATTATATTTAATAAGTCACTGTAATTATATTTAATACCTTATCGTAATTACATTTAATAACCATTACAATTATATTTAATACCTACTGTAATTACATTTAATACCCATTATAATTACATTTAATACCTTATTATAATTACGTTTAATACCCATTGTAATTATATTTAATACCCTACGTAATTACATTTAATACGCCACTGTAATTACATTTAATATCTTATTGTAATTACATTTAATAACTATTACAATTATATTTAATACCCTCTGTATTTACATTTAATAAGTTACTGTAATTATATTTAATACCTTATCGTAATTACATTTAATAACCATTATAATTATATTTAATACCCTCTGTAATTACATTTAATAAGCCACTGTAATTATATTTAATACCTTATTATAATTACATTTAATACCCATTGTAATTATATTTAATATCTTATGTAATTATATTTAATACGCATTGCAATTACATTTAATACCTTATTGTAATTACATTTAATACCTATTGTAATTATATTTAATACCCTATGTAATTACATTTAATACGCCACTGTAATTATATTTAATACCTTATTGTAATTACATTTAATAAGCCACTGTAATTATATTTAATACCTTATTGTAATTACATTTAATAACCATTATAATTATATTTAATACCCTCTGTAATTACATTTAATAAGCCACTGTAATTATATTTAATATCTTATTGTAATTACATTTAATACCCATTGTAATTATATTTAATATCTTATGTAATTATATTTAATACCTACTGTAATTACATTTAATACCCATTGTAATTATATTTAATACCTTATTGTAATTATATTTAATACCCATTGTAATTATATTTAAAACCCTACGTAATTACATTTAATACGCCACTGTAATTATATTTAATACCTTATTATACTTACATTTAATACTCATTGCAATTATATTTAATATCTTATGTAATTATATTTAATACCTACTGTAATTACATTTAATACCTTATTGTAATTACATTTAATACCTTATTGGAATTACATTTAATTCCCCATTGTTGTGCAGGTCTTCTGCCTTTTATATATATATATTTATTATTATAAGTATGTATAATTATATTTAATACCCCATTGCAATTACATTTAATACACACTGCAATTACATTTAATTTTTAAGTATACGTAAGTACCATTAATTTAATTTGATAACCTTCATTATTAATATTATAATAAAATAGTATTATTAATTAGATAATATTTTAATGTAAAAGTGTTATACATGTCATATTTAATTTGTAGAATGAATATAATATATTTGATAAGGTAATGACATTTATTGTAGATATGACATCAAAGGAGAAGAATGTGGTTCCTGAATCATCCAAAAAAAAAAACGTGATATTAGATAGAATTACGGCGAACGAATTGGGGATAATCGACAACATGTGATATGTAATTTTTGCCATAAAAAAATGATGGGTGGCGGTGTGTCACGGTTAAAGCAACACTTGGCAGGCGGTTATAATAATGTGGAACAATGTGATAAATGTCCTATTGAAATTGCGAGAGCTATGAGGGATTACTTGAATCGCAACAAGACTGAAAATGTAGAAGTGACTGATGAACGGAGAAAAATGAGACAGAATTTAATTGGTGGATCGAGGCGGAGGAGTGGTATCGAAATTTATTCTTCCGATGATAATTCAGATGATGATATGGATATAGAATATAGAGCTGAAATTGAATATGCAAAACAGTAATCTATTCGTGATATACATATGGCTAAGTAGGGCTTTAGAAGAGGAAGTTCTAGACCATCTATCCAAAAATGTGGTACATCCAGGGATTTGATGCGCTCACATAGTGTGAAGGAATCTTGGGATAAATTCTCAAGAAAATCACAAAAATTGATGGGACAAAGAAAAAGATCTCCCGATAGAAGAAATGGATCCTTCAATGTATCGGAATAGGGAAGTGAAGCAAGTCAAGCTAACTCATATGTAGAATCCCAAAAAGTGGGCAAAGTCAGCAAAACATACTATTGCAAAGTATTTCATTTATGAGAATATTCCACCAAGCAAAGCTCAAGGTCATTTTTATCAATTGATGATTGATGAAATTATTTTAGCTGGAGTGGGTGTGAAAGGGCCAACCCCATATGAGATTGGTAGGCCATTACTAGAGAATGAGATAGATGAGCTTAAAGAGTACATTGACCAGTTCAAAAAGAAATGGAAGATTTATGGAGTAACAATCATGTGTGATGGATGGACATCCACCACAAGATTATCTCTCATTAACTTCTTGATATATTGTGATGGAAAAGTTGTCTTGCACAAGTCAATTGATAGTTCTGGCCATGACAAGGATGCTAACTATATTTTGAGGTTGATAGATGCTGTTGTTGAGGAGATTGGAGAAAAATATATGATTCAGATTATTACAGACAATGGCAATGCGTACAAAAAAGCGGGTGAAATGTTGATGAAAATAAGACCACACTTATATTGGACTCCTTGTGCTGCCTACTCTCTGGATTTGATTTTGCCTGATTTTTTCAAGATTGAACGGTTCAAAATGTACTAGAACAAGCTAAAAGTGTGACCAATTTTATCTATAATCATAATAGAGTCTTGGATATAATGAGAACATTTTGTTCAGGGGAATTGATTCGGCCGGGACAAACATGATTTGCCACTAATTATATTGCCCTACAAAGTATTTTGGAGCAGAGAAATGGTTTGTAAAGGATGTTTACTTTAGAAGATTGGTCTAGGACTGCAGCAGCAAAGGATCCAGTTGGAAAGCGAGTTCAAGGGACAATTCTAAATCCTTAGTTTTGGGAGACCGCCAAAAATGTGTTGAATATGCATACACCTATTGCAAAAGTTCTAAGAATGGTGGATGAGGAAAGAAAAGCAACAATGTCATATGTATATGAAGCAATGAAACGAGCAAGACAAGTTGTCAAAGACGCGGCTCCTAAATCGTGCAAAAAAAATCTTGACATCATTGATGCTCGATGGAAAAAACAAATTTTTCAACATATTCATATGGCAGGTAAACTTATTGTTTACCAATTTATATTTTTATTATTGATAAGTGTTATCATTTTGGATGTTATCATTTATAAGTGTTATCATTATTTATATTGTGCAGCTTATTACTTGAATCCCACATACTATTATGAAGAAGATGTGGTGTGTTAGAAACTTTGTTGGGTTCGCTTCGGATCGTTGTGTCTAGATTAGAGACAAATCCAAACAAGGCTGCTGAAGTACTTGCTGAGGTAATACTTTAGTATTTCAATCTCAGTTTACAAATGTGCTAAATTAATATATAACATCAACATATCAATAATATTTAGGTAAAAATATTTCGGGAAGCCATGTATTGTTTTGCTGACCAAGCTGTAATTAGAGGAAGAACAAAAAGTGATCCAGGTAATTAAGTAGATTATTTACACACTTATATTTTGTTCTCATGATTTTCTATTTATATTTTTTTAAGGTTTTAATATATTTCTTATTATTAACAGCTGAATGGTGGTTTATGTGTGGCATTGATGCTCCAAATTTGAGAAAGATTGCTATGAGAATATTATCACAAACAGCCTCATCTAGTGGTTGTGAGAGAAACTGGAGCACATTTACTATCATTCATACTAAAGTGCGGAATCGACTCAATTATCAAAAGTTAGAAAGACTAGTGTTTGCACATATAACATGAGGTTGAAGTTAAAGCACCTTATGAAGGACAAAAGAGGGTATGAATTCAGACCTATAGACTTAACCACTGTTTTTGAGGAAGATGAATGTATTTCGGGGTGGTTGGATGATCCTGGTGATGCACTTTTAGATGAACTTGATGATGATGGGCAACCAACAAGACCAAACACTTTCCTAGCAACGTGGGCAAATCGTTTTTCCGATGACGATGTAGGAGTAGGCCCAAGTCAAGGTGTTGTGCCACCACAAAAATCAAGATCCAAAATAAGTAGACAAGGATCAAGTAAAACAATGGATGATGAAGAGTTCGACAGACTAATGAGAGGTCCACCAAGACGACGTAAGCAACCTATCATTGTCAGTAGTAGTACTGAAGATGGTCATAATGGTGATGGTAGCAATGATGATGGTGGTGAAGATGATGATGAAGATAGTGGTAGTGGTGGTGATGGTGGTAGTGGAGATGGTGACAGCGGAGGTGGTGATAGCCATGGACATGGAGGCGATGGAGATGGTGGTGATGGAGGTACGGAGAGCCAAAGTCCACATGGAATTGTATTCACTGTAGAGCAAGGATTTACATATGTTACACAAGATGAAGATCATGGCTCTCGACGAATGCTTCAATTTGAACGACGCTCAAAATCAACTTGAGATCGTCAACAAGAGCGTACTCAAAATCCGATCACTCCACATGATATGGGTGCTATTAGGTATGGAGGTGATATGATTAATGATGGTTTTTCTACTATGAGTATAAGTGGAAGTGGGAGTGAAAACCATAATTATGGTTCATCGTCTTCATATGGTTATGGTTATGGTTCTGGGCATGGCATTCCCTCCTATGATTATGGATCGGGATATAACACACAAGGATACGGATATGGATCCTCAACATATGGTTATGGATCTGGCTATGACTCTCAGACATCCTCCTCATATAGACAAGATGAAGGTTGGCCAAAGACTGGTGCATTCGTTTCCCAACAAATTGGATGTAGTGTTGCAGACTATCAGAGGTTTGAGAGAGAATATAATTTATATTATCGTAATAATATGAGTTGAAGTAACTATTGTCATCATATTTATGTCACATATGGAGTTTCTCTAAGTAGCTACCCAGAACCTACACCGATGTATGAAACAGCTCGACACTCCCCAGCGGGATGGATGTAACCATGTAAGTATGTACTCATTAGCATTTTATGTATATTACGAAATATTAATATTATGTAAAAGTGTGTTTATTTGATAAAAATTAAGTGTTTGAAACTAATTTAAGTGATTTTCGCCTCATGTCAAGCCTTTTATTCTCTCTTATTTAAATTTATTCTTGTATAAATGGATGTTAACCCAATAAATATGTTGAATTAATCAATTATTTAGCTTATCTTTATAGATTAATGGATTGTATTTGTGTTTTCACGCGTTTTCATATTTTTTCTGCGTTTCCGAAACGTTTCCGTTTTTTAACTGACCGAAACGGTACTTCGAAACGAAATTTCGATCCTTGCTGGAAACTATGCACATATTTGTACAAAGTAACAACGCAAGATAAGATTCATTACGGTTTTGTCAAAAAATTTCATAGTCAAAAACAAACTGGGCAACAAAATTTACCTGGTAAAAGTATAACCGACTAGAGAGGGCCCCAACATCAAGTTCCCAAGTTTTGGAATTTCCAACCCATCCATCTCCTTGGTTTGCAGGGTAGCCATGCACAGCCCACTCGGGATGTGGTAGAATTTGTACCAACTCTTGTGCTTGTGGATTGCTATATGGGTCACAGATGTCATATGGTTTCTCCAAATAATTGCCATTTCCTGGCGCACAGTAGAGATGGTAGGCAGAGTACGGAAATCGTGATGTATCATTCCTATAAATTGTCTCCCCAGCAGCACTGATGTGGTAAGGTGGGCAGTTCCCTAGGTTATCTATGTGGCACCAGCTTGTAGTTGCAGGATTGATGATCATCTCACTATATCTAGTCACATCTGTTAGAACATCTCCATTGCATGGATCTCCATTGTTCTTCCAACAACTTCCTATATCAAGTAGATAAAATTGGCTGTTGGGCCCTCCTCCTTGTTTAACATCCACAGACAATTTTACCTTAAAATTGGGAGATTCTGGCACCTGAGAGGAAAATGCGGGTCAGAAATTTATTTTTCTCATATAAACCTTCACATATAATAGAGAAGTACGGAAGAAAAAATGATACAGGTTTTTGAGAACTACTCACTATATGCTTTCATGAAATCATATAATTCCCAGAGATTAAGACAAAAACGTCCTCGAAATTTTTCTAGAATTATTTCCTAGTTCACCATTACATAGAGAAGGGGAAAATATTTTCTGCCCGATCCTTATATCAATAGGCACCAAGTCCTATGTAGAGTAACTGGTCAAAAGCCATATATATGGACAACAATTTTCACAGCTAGGAGGAGGAAACTATGGTACAGACCTTTCTCATGATACCCCGACCACCATAGTGATAACCTCCATTAAATCCTTTAGTCGAATCTGCCCTTAGATACAACATAAGCCAAGGATACTTAGAAGATGTTGTTAATTTATTCGAGATAATCCAACTCCCTGTGCTCAGATTTTTCTGCCATGAAACAGAGAAGAAAGAGTTTTGCCCTACACCTGTGCTCAAATTGGTGTCAAGGTCATACGTCCCATAAAAACCTCCACTCAAAGAGACCAATTGGTCCCCAAAAAAAACCACCCTTGAACGATTATGGTACACAAGTGGTTGATTCATGCAGCCTTCACCAAAACATGGAAATCTTCTGTCCGTCTCTATTCTACTGACTTTATGGCCATTTTCAGGACAGATGGTTGTGTTTTTGTCAAAGTTTCCATTTTTTAGCATTATCATCCAAAAGTGCCACGGTTCTGCAGACTGATGAACTTCACATAAAGAACCAAGATATAATTCTTTTTCCACAGCATAAAGATCAGGATCAGTGTACGGTTTAAAATCTGTTACAGGAAATTTATTGCCAGCCCCTAGTCTGTTGTCTGATTCCTGCACCTGGTGATGTACATCACACTTGTCACTTCGTAGATCACCCCGGAAGTCTTCAACAAGATAACATGGAACCAGAATGGATCAGTCAGGAGATAATAGTTTCAAATCAATGTAAATGAAAACTATGTCTTTGTTGATATTATAATTAGCAACAGTAGATGAGTTATATGTTTCATTTGATGTAAACTGTAATGGAACTAGCTCAGTATAAATCAGTATGTTTGATCGCACGATGCAGAAAAATTAGCACATTCATCGGGAATCTGTTGAGTTAAAGATAGAAAACTTCTTAAGCCATATAGTCAGCCTCTCAACTAATAGCCTCTTCCCCCAAACACACACACACACACACAATGGGAAAAGGGGAAGAAAGAAATAAAGAAGGAAGCAGTCAATAAGCATTAGAACAAATGTGCAAAAGTGGAGTTGTTGATATTATTGAATGGCAGTTGTACATGAGGACAAACATCTCTCTTTAACCTGCCCTGAGTATAGGAAAAAGTGATAGTAACAAGTTTTCAAATAAAACAACAAAGAAGAGCCTTGGAAACTCCATGATGCATGTGAGTGCACACACAAACAATATAAGATAACCATTTTGTCAAGTATCTATATACTATATCCACGGAAACATAATTCTCAGATTATTCAACTCTTTGCCCACATTTATCCTCAACTCATTGAGATTGTTAAGTTTAGAAAATGATGTCACTTAACACAATATGAGAGAGGCAGAGAGTAGTGTAACTTACCCTATCTCTCACTCTCAACTTGTATGTATAGTTACCTAATAAAATACACAAAACCAATATACCCTCATAGTGGTATACTTTTTACAACCATATTAAATAATAATATAATAATAATAATACTCTCAACACTCACCCTCATACTGAAGTATATATATCATATAATTCAAACTTAGAACGGATGGTTATAACGAGAGTGCAACTCAATATCTTGGTAAACATATATGCTCTAATTTCACAAATGGTGTTGCAATATCCATCTAGTATCTTGTCTTGAATAAAGCAACAAGCACCTTTAATATGTTTGGTCCTCTCATAAAATATGAGATATGAAGAGCTGTCTAACAACCACTGAACATCTGTAAGGGAAGTTGAACTAGAAAACCAATTTTTTCGGATAAAGTGTAGTAACTAAGTCAACTCACTAGCTGTATGTTATTGATCTATACTCAGACTCAGCACTGGACCGTGCTATTACTGTTCGTTTCTTACTTTGTCATATAATAACATTACCTTCCAATAAAGTATAATAACTTGTAGGTGATCTTCAATCCGAGAGAGAACCGGCCTAATCAACATCTGCACAACCTTCCACTCTAAGATGTCAATTAACTCGATACAACAACACAAGTTCGGGGGCATATTTAAGGTATCGAAGAATGCGAATGACTACATCCCAATGTGATACTCTAGGGCATCCCATAAAATGACTCACAATACAAACTGCATAGGCAAATACATATTTTTCTGAGAGAAATAGATGTCCTACATAGATTTGACCATTGTTATTTAAGGCGTAAAGCGAGTCAAAGCGACCAAGGCTCCTAACGCCTAGGCGAGAAGCGAGAAGCAAAGCAACACGCTTTACTGAAGCGAAGCGAACAGTTAAAAAATATATATATTTTTTAGTTTAATTAATTCTAAATATCTAAGTTATAATTTTATACATACTAAATATTTAAATGCAAGTAAAATCATAAACATTTAAATTAAAACAAACACTAATAATATCTCAAATCTTAATAAGGAACAAAACAGTATAGAAAATCAACAAAAACAGCATGCCATGTACTAATTTTTTTTTTTTGAAGTATATCAATTATCAACCAAATGTTTTTGTTAAAGTATATCAATCAACCACAATTGTTTTTGTATAATAGAACAACAAAACAGAACAAGGCACAATTAGAAGCACAATCAGGAAGCACTAAAGCACAATCAGGAAAAAAAACAGCAAAACCAGCTAAACAGAACAACAAAACAAAACAGCAAAAAAAAATCAGGACGTGAGGAAGCACCGAAACACAGTCAAGAAAACCAGAACAACATAACAGTAAAACCAGGAAGCACCGAAGCACAGTCAGGAAAAAAAAAGAGTAGAATTTATGCAAGAAAGAAGATCCAGAACTAGAAAAGAGAAAAAAAAAAGACTAATCTGTATAGCGAGATCAGTGAAGAAGGAGACTATGTCCAGCTCCAGCCTCCGGCGTGTCTTGTTTGTCGATCGTGTAGGAGCACTAAGGTAGAAAGAGAAAATCGATCGTGCCTAGCAATCGTGTCCAGCGACAGAGAGTCGACTGTGTAAGAGTCCAGCAGCGATCGTGTAGGAGAAACGAGCAGCGAAGAAATCAGTGAGGAAGGAGACTATCGATCGACTACAGCCCGCGATCGTCTCTGTCAATCGAGTCCGAGAGTCAGCAGCGAATGTGTAGGACCAACGAGAAATCCGATTAAAACTAGGGTTTGGAATTGTATTTAAGGGATAATTTAGTGTATCACATCTTATAATATTTTTTTCCAATTGGCCAATCCAACGGTCCAAATTAAAAATAAAATAACTTCGTCTCGCCTCACTGAAGCGGTCGCTTTTTCGCCTTGCGCTTAAGGGGAAGGTGAACGCTTTTTCTCGCTTCGCTCATGTTCGCCTCACCTAGGGTCTTCCATGCGAGATAGCCTCACCTCACCTCGCCTCGCCTCGCCTAGGCAAGTGCCTAGGCACACTTTTCAAAATACTGGATTTGACAACTTCAATACCCAAGTACTTGAGTTTTCTTAGGTATTTAGTATAAAATCAATCCAACAGAAGATTTTTAACTTTGCAATACCCTCATAATTATTACCGGTAATTATAATATTATCTACATAAACAACTAATAAAATATATCCTACAGCAATTTGTATGTGAAAAATGGAATTGTCTGTCTAACATCTGAGAAAATTACACTCTAAAACTGTATCTGAAAATTTATCAAATCAGTGTTATTAAAAGCGTGCCTAGGCGCTCGCCTAGGCGAGAAGCGAGGCGAGGCGAGGCTTTCTCGCCTGGAAGACCCCAGGCGACGCGAACTTCAGTGAAGCGAAGAAAAGGCGATCAAAGCGTTCGCTTTTCGCTTAATTTACAGGCGACGAAGCGAACGCCTAAGGAACCCAAGGCGAAGATGTTTAATTTTTTTTTATGCACCGTTGGATTTGGAAATTGTACAAAAAATTATATGATCAGATTGTATCAGATTGTTACCTTATCCAATAAATACAACCCAAAGCCCTAATTTGTATCAGATGTGTTCGCTCCTACTCCCACACGATCGCCGGACACAGGGGTTCACTTTCATACACGATCGCTGCACACAGTGGAGATCGCTGGACACAGGGGTTCCTTCTACACGATCGCTGCTCCTGCACGATCGCGTGGCTGGCTGAGACGATCGCTGGGGTGGAGAAGGCCGATCGCTGGAGGCTGGAGTCTGGACAGAACGATCCCAGGTTAAGTCTCCTATTTTTCTTCTCTTCTATTTCTCTTTTTTTCTTCTCACTTCTTCTCTCTTCTGGTTCTTCTTCCCTCTTCTGCTCCTTCGTAATTCTCTCTGCTGCTCTTTTTTTTTTTTTTTTCTCCTCATGGTGCTTCATGCTTCACTATTCTGCTGCTCTTTTTTTTTTTTTTCTCCTGATGGTGCTTCATGCTTCACGATTCTGCTGCTCTTTTTTTTTTTTTTCTCCTGATGGTGCTTCATGCTTCACGATCCTGCTGCTCCTTTTTTTTTTTTCTCCTGATGGTGCTTCATGCTTCACGATTCTGCTGCTCTTTTTTTTTTTTTTTTATCATTCTGATTTTGCTGCTATTAGGGGCCTTTTCAATCAGCAAAAAAAAAATCAAGCATCGTTATTTTTTTTTCCTGATGCTTCTTCGTTGCTTCTGTTTTTTTTTTTTTTTTTTTTACATTCTGCTTGAATTTTTTTTTTTGATTTTTCCTTGTGTTGCTGTCCAGTCCAGTCAATATGAAATTGTTATTCATATGAAATTGTGAATGTGCTCCTGTTATGAATAACGATGTTGCCCCTTTTTTTTTTATTCATTCTGCTTCTATTTTTTTTTTTGCTTTTTCCTTGTGTTGCTGTCTGCTCCTGTCTGTTATTCAGTACATGTGAATGTGAATGTGAATGTGAATGTGAATGTGAATGTGAATGTGGTCCTGTTATTCAGTACATATGAAATTGTTTCCAATTGATTATGCTGCTGTCCTGATTCTGCTGCTGTCCTGATTATGCTACTGTCCTGATTATGCTGCTGTCCTGATTCTGCTTCTTTTGCTGTCTAGTCAATATGAAATTGTTTATAACTATTATGAAATGTGATTCAGTACATGTGAATGTGTTTTGTTCCTTTGATTGTAGTGTGATAGTGTTATTCATAAATAAATAAATGGCATCGTCGTCCGAAGGGAACAAAAAGGATCCGGCATGAAAATATGCATACTTGGTAAATCCTCAAAATCCAAACAAGTTCAAATGCAATTTTTGTGGGAAAGAGTCAAATGGAGGTGTCTATCGGGTCAAGCAACACCTTGCAGGGAACTCTACGAGTGTTATTACTTGTCCAAAATGTCCTCCTCATGTTAGGGAGGAGATTAGAGAATATATGACTAAAAAAAAGGAAGAGAAGAATCTAATGAACATGGTTCCCGATTTTGATGAGATGCCTAATGACTTGAAGGAGGATGAAGATGATATTGTAGAGCTTGTTGCGCATCGTAAAAGATCCATGACTAATTCTAGTCAAGGTTCTACACAAGCCACATCCAGACTAAAAAAGCCAAGACAAAAAGGGCCTATGGATGTATACTTTACCCCTGATCCGAATGTTGTGGCGCAAAATCGAAAGACCAAAGGGGGACAAATGAAGATTGATGTCAATGATCCTTTTAAAAAGGAAATGAGAGCAAGAGCCATCACAGCATTTGCCCGATGGATGTATGAGACGGAAATTCCTTTTAATGTTGTGAATTATGAAAGTTTTGCGGCAATGTTTGAAGCTATTGGACAATATGGCCCTGGTTTGAAACCCCCTTCTTACCATGAGATTCGGGTCCCATTGCTCAACAAAGAAGTAGGGCATGTCAAGGCATTGATGAAAGATCACCAAGAGGATTGGGCAAAATATGGATGTTCCATAATGGCCGATGGATGGACTGACAAGAGAGGGAGAACATTGATTAATTTCTTAGTGAATTGTCCAAAAGGGACCATGTTCTTTGAATCCATTGATGCTTCTGCATACTCAAAGGATGGACAAAAAATGTATGAATTGCTTGATAATTTTGTGGAGCGTATTGGTGAAGCTAATGTGGTTCAAATTATCACTGACAGTGCGACAGCAAATGTGTTAGCAGGTATGAGCTTCTTGAAAAAGAAAGATAACTATTTGTTATATTGAATTTTTTTATGCACACTACTTGATAAAAAATCTTTATTTAATAGGCAAATTTTTGGAGGCAAAACGACCCAACCTATATTGGACGCCATGTGCTGCACACTGCTTGGACTTGATGTTGGAAGATATCTTCAAGTTGCCAAACTTCAAGAAAACATTTGAGAGAGGAATAGCATTACACGGTTATATTTATAACCGTCCAACTCTGTTAAATATGATGAGACGATTTACCCAGTCAAAGGAGTTGATCAAGCCCGCAAAAACTAGATTTGCTACCGCTTTTCTTACTCTAACAAGGATCAACCAACAAAAAGGCAACTTGAGAAAAATGTTCACTTCAGAGGATTGGACTACAAGCAAATGGGCAAAAGAACAACAAGGCAAAAGGATAGCACAAATTATTTTAATGCCATCATTTTGGAATAATGTTGTTTACTCTCTTAAGCTTACAGGCCCTCTTGTTCGTGTGCTTCGATTGGTTGATGGTGAGAAGAAGCCTCCCATGGGGTACATTTATGAAGCTATGGACCGGGCTAAAGAAGCGATTGCTAATTCTTTTAATGGCAATGAAGAGAAGTACAAGCACATCTTTGAAATCATTGATCGAAGGTAAAAAGTTCAATTGCATCGCCCTTTGCATGCAGCTGGGTATTTTTTGAACCCAGAGTTTTTCTATTCCAATCCAGAGGTTGAGAAAGATCAAGAAGTCATGAATGGCCTATATAAATGTTTAGAAAAGTTGGTCCCAAATGTTGCGATACAAGATCAAATTGGTCAAGAGTTGAGTATTTATATGAAAGGTGAAAACCTCTTTAAGTTGCCCATGGCGGTTAGACAAAGAACAACGAGGGCACCAGGTAATCTATGTTATCCCACAAGCTTCTTTCATTATCATCGTGTAAAGATGTTAGTTAATTAATTGTTATTCATTATTCCCAGCTGATTGGTGGAGTGCATACGGGTCTGCAACTCCAAATTTGCAAAGCTTTGCAAAAAAAATTTTAAGTCTTACTTGTAGTGCATCTGGTTGTGAGCGAAATTGGAGTGTGTTTGAGCATGTGAGTAATTAGTATCATCCTCAAACCTCTTCAATTACCATTTTTTTATCTTATTATAAATTTTAATGTATTGTTAATAAATTATTGCAGATACACACAAAAAAAAGAAATAGACTAGCTCAATCTCGTCTCAATGATCTGGTGTTTGTTAAGTATAATAGAGCTTTGAGACGCCGATATGATTCCCGTGACACAATTGATCCAATATCTTTGAAGGATATTGATGATAGCAATGAGTGGTTGACTGGGAGAATGGATGCAGAATCAGATGAAGATGATGAGCTTGTGTTTGGTGATGATACTTTGACTTGGAGTGAAGTTGCTCGAGCTTCTGGAGTTCAGGAAAGTAGCCAACGGACTAGATCAACACCATCTACTAGGGTACCATCAAGGTTGACAAGATCGACCACTAGACTCATAGATGAGGAAGACATAATTTCAGATGAGGCAGAGGAGGAGGATACAGAGGGATATGAATCTAAGGATAATGAAGAAGATGGTTTCTTTAGTGATGAAGATTGATTTTTAAGTCCTTGAGATGGTTTCTTTTGTTGCTTGAATTGTGTGACTTATATTTTTAAATATTAGGATTTAGGATATTATTAGTGTTTGTTTGAATTTAAATGTTTAAGCTATGATTTTTATTAAGATTTGAGATATTATTAGTGTTTGTTTTAATTTAAATGTTTATGGTTTTACTTGCATTTAAATATTTAGTATATATAAAATTAGAATTTAGATGTTTAGAAGTAATTAAACTAAAAAATATATGTTTTTCTTAAACTGTTCGCTTTGCTTCGATAAAGCGTATCGCTTCGCTTCTCGCCTAGGCGTTAGGAGCCTTGGTCGCTTCGGTTCGCTTTACGCCTTAAATAACACTGTATCAAATCATGCCCCCAGTGACCGCTTTAAATCATACAAAAACTTCCTTAGTCAACACACACTCTTATAATCCTACCCCTAAGCAACAAACTCAGGTGGCTGCTCCATGTAGATTTCCTTAACAAAGTCACCGTATAAAAATGCATTTTTGAAATCTAGCTGAAACAAGGGTCAATCAAGATTAGCAGCCAAAGAAATCAATACATGGACAGAAGTGAAAACAAGAGAAAAATTCTTCTCATAATCAACGCTATAGGCTTGAATAAAGCCCTTGGCAACAAGATGGGCTTTTAGGCACTTAACAGAACCATCGGGATTAAATTTGACGATATACACCCACCGACAACTAACAGTCCATTTACTGGGGGGGAAGAACTAAATCCCAAGTTCCATTATGATATAAGACATCCATCTCCACTTTCATAGCTTTCCTTCAACCCGTATTAGACAACGCAATATGTAATGTCTTAGGAATAAAAATAATAGACAGCTGAGATATAAAGCAAGAGAAGTCAGGGGATAATGCATCATAAGAAACAAAATTAATAAGAGAATAGTTAGTATCACGAGGCCGAATACCTTTACAAAGAGCAATAGACAAAGAGTCCAAAGGAGCTAAGGGACAAGGATTAGAAGACCGCAAGGAAGATGGGAGGGACACCTTAGTCAATGATTTCGAACGACGAGAATATACCTGGGGCAGGGCAGGGCAGGATCCGGGTTGAATCATAGTAGGCAATGGAGTAACAAAAGGTAAAAGAAGAAGGGGTCGAGGGGACTGCCCAAAGTCAAGGCCCAGATGATGAGTTGGATCTGGAAAATATGGGTCCGACCAGTGAAGGTGACATCAGCACAGGTGAAGTATTGGCTAAGTGTGGGATTATAGCAACGATACTCCTTATATGTGGGAGAATAACTAAGAAAGACACATTTTGGAGTATAAGTGGCAAGTTTATCAAAATAGGAACCAAATTTGTGAACATAATATACACACCCAAAGACCTTAGGAGGCAAGAAAAATAAGGGAGAATTGGGATAGAGGACAGAATATCGAATTTGCTCATTGAACACTGAAGAGGGCATACGATTAATGAGATGACAAGATGTAAGAACAGCATTACTCCATCGAGGAATATTCATTTGAAATAAAAGTGTATGAGTTACTTCTAACATATGACGATTCTTATGCTCAGCTACACTATTTTGGTCGGATGTGTAGGCACATAAAGTTTAATGAATAATGTCAGTTTTATGAGGATAAGTAGAAAAAGGGTCTGAGTCATATTCACGAGCATTATCAAAACACAAAATCCGAGTACGACATTTATACTTGATTTTTATTTTCTTACGAAATATCTCAAATGTAAAAAATAATTCGAAACAAACTTTCATAAGAAATAACTAAGCCATACGAGAATAATTATCCACAAATGAAACAAAATAAGAAAATTTATTAGATGAAATATTCTTTATTGAATCTCGTACATTAGAATGTACTAACTCAAATGAACTAGACACATGATAATTGAATCTAGATGGAAAAGGCACACAGTGATGCTTATAAAGTTGACAAGTTTCACAAGACACAAACGAGACATAACTAAGGCTAAGAACTTGACGTTTCAGGTTCTGGAGTAAGGGATAACCAAGTCGGCAATATGCCTTAAACGGAGATGATGATGAGGTCTGAAGTACGTGAGGAGATGGATCAAGGTCGAAATGTCAAATTTGACTGAAATGGTGGCTTCTGAGACTTGGTGATGATAATAGTGTCCCATAATGCAATGATCACAATGTCATCGCATGGTTGTGATTATTTGTATGTGTGTGTTCATGCAATAGTTTAGATGTATTAGTGAATCTATATAACGAATAGAGTGTATAAAATGAATAGATCCTTTGAGGACAATAGTTTAAGTGTATAAATTGGGTAAATTATTAACCTCAATTTCCTCGGCTACAAAACAGATAGTTAAGGTAGATGAATGTACCTTTACCATCCTCTTGCTATTGAAATTGTTTACCAATTTTCTCTTGCTACTGTCCGTTACTCTGTTTGTACATTTTTTTTGTTCTCACAGTGCCTTTTGTGTCTTTGTAAATAATCACTATCATGAAAGTTGGGGAGACCCTAGAGAGAAGCTATGTGAAGCTATTGAAGATTTGAAGTTGGATTGCTTGGTTATGGGAAACATAGTACTTAGCACCATCCAAAGGTACATCTTCCTACTGTCATAAAACTTCTGAATGTTGCTTTTTTGTGGGCTATTATATTATGTGGTTTTTATAAGTTGCATCTACATGTGTTAAGTGGCTTCATGATTTCACTCTTCTGTTGCCACTTCGTCTTCCGAAGCAACACTTTGGAATGACAACAATTGACTATTATGGACATTGTTTTTGTGAATTGCCTGTCAATATTTCCTTATTTCATGCACTAAAAAATCATTGGCTCATTCACACTTTGGCCCTTAATAGGATGCATGCATTTGAAACTAAGGAATTCCAATGTATTCTTATTTTTTGTGATTGCAGATTTTTTGTATTGCATAGTGCTTTTAGCCACGAGTTATTTCTAGTACTTAAGAAATTACATGAACCTTTGAGGAAAACAGGTACCTAAATTGATTAAAGTCATTATCCGTACAGCTAGAGCAAGTTAAAATAGGGATGTGCATGTGTCTATGAAGTGTTTAAATTAGGATGACTAAGTCAAACCCAATTTAAACGATTCATATTTACACTCATGCATATGAGTCCAGAACAAACTGAAGAATTTGTATACCTGTGATATATGGGCATCCCAAATCAGCACAGTCAGCCAACCTGGGACTCCCCATGTTTGGTGCTTCCATGCCAACTTCATTGCAGAAATTCCAAGCTTCCAATGCAAATCTGGCATTTGGGTTCTGCATTCCGGGGTCTCCAAGTGCAGATATATAGCGTTTATCTGGGTAAATTGCCATGGATGCCACCTCATCATCATCACACAGAGTGATAATAACAAGATGACGAACAAGAAGAAGAAGAAGACAAGATGATAAAGACAGAAAACCCATCATTCCTTGCATAGAAGAAGAGGAATCACAAGAGTTTAATCAATTTTTTGTGATCACGGTATGTGTACTGAGGGAATAGGAGACACTAAAGACACGCACCCCGTGCAGAGGGTCCTATTTTGAGCAGCAATAGTAAAAGACGGCAGGGCGGTAAGTGAGAAGAACGGGCTATGGTAGGGTCTCGCGTCTAATTCAAATAATTACAGTAGTAGTTGTAGTGGAGTTTTCGTTTCGCCACCATTTCGCCTCTTTACTCCAAGCCACTGTTGTCAATTTAGATAGGTAGGTGGCAGAACGGTTTCAACAAAGGCAAAGCTCGGTTCATTTGTGGTGGGCAGGAAACGGCTTACGTCTAAGAGAAATTTTGTAGATGAGCCTCATGGGTCAAATTCGGGTCAACTAACCCTGTGATTAAAATAAACGTTCTCGTTCTGTAATAGAGCATCTCATTTTAGAGGAGGTTCTTTATGACTATTCAATTCTTTATTTTAAAAAGTCAATCGTTAAAATTTTATCTTCAATACAATTTTTATTTAAATTTTTTAAAATAACAAGTTCAGTTTGGCACTATATATTTGGAGAGTCAAACTTACGTTTTATCCTATTTTTTAAAAATAAAAAATAATATATTTATCTTTTCATGATAAAACATATCTATCTCAATACTAAAAAAGAGGAAAAAATTAGGGAAGTCAAATTTATTCCTAAAAATGACAGAATAAAATAATAAATTGATAAGAATAGATAATTCTATTGGAGTAGAATGAAAAATTTTACTATTTATTTTAATTTTTTGTCAAAGATGATCTTTATTTTAAAAAAAGATGCTCTATATTTTAGAGAACACTATTAGAGATGCTCTTAACTGAGGAAGTGCACTAGTTGAATAAATCTCAACTATGGGATGTTAGACTTGGCAGGGAATTAGAATTTATTCAAAATTTCTTGGAGATTTTCTTAGTAGTGGCTAAGTTTTAATTACCTTATTTGTTCCCATCAGATTTCTCTCTAATAAGGCATAGATTTTGATATTGAATTAGATATTATACCAAATGTTATAATTTTTTTAGTCGAATTATAACTTTTTGGGGTCAAGTTATAGTTAAATGGAGTAAATTTATGACCATAAATATTAGAATTGATCCTAAAATGATGACTTACCATTCTACGCATTGTAACAATGTTGGTGGAAAAGAAAGTGATGATAAGAATTTGAACACGAGCTCCGCACGAGGAGCTTAGGAGCTTAGCCACACCCTAGCTCGCTAGCTCCAGAATGATCTAGCTCACTAGCTCGCTCATATCCAACCCGGTAGAGTCATATGTTCTTATGACTTCAACTAATTCAACTCAACTAAGACTCATACTTCAGCAAAGGGTCCAATCCCACTTCACCACTTGCACCGCCTTAATTCAAATCCAATGTAAAAATCCTCCAACGGACTAATCAATTAGCCTATAAAAGGGGAAAGTTGGAAATCATCAAGGTAAAATCATTCTAACTTTAGCTTCAAATTCTCCTTCCTTAATTCCTTTCTAACATAAGTATCAAAGAGTCGACACCCGTAGCGAATCCAGCCTTCAACTTGTTGTTTCAGGTATTCTCATTTTTTGGTCAAAGCACAATTCTAGTCAACCACGTGACTGAAGCTCAACGAACATTTTTTGGCATCATCAATTGGTGTCATATGTGGGAAACAATAAGTTTTCCATCTCCAAGTTTTCCATAACAATGGCCATCACAAGGTCGCAAAAATCTAGCCAGAGACCAAACTCATGATAATTAACGAACAAGATCACACCCAACTAACTGGCGAAACCTAGCCCAACTGTCGTAAAAGGAAACTTCAAGGATGGAGAAGCTAGAAAATACTATGGAGGAGTTATTTCAACCTAAAAAAATTGCAATTACTTGTTGTCCAACAACCCCGAGAAAAGAATTTATCTCAGATCCAATAGCATCGAGATGAGAACCAAGGGAATCAAGTAAAAAGCCAAAATGAGGTAACTCGACCCCTAGGTGAATGACCAATGGGAATGAAAGTTTTAGGAGGTCAATGGCAAACTCAATAATCTCATTAATATCTTGAAGGCTCGAGTTCTTGAAGCAGTGAAGGTCCTAATACAACACATAGAGTCACCTTGTGCTCTTGATGTTGCCAACTATCCCCTTCTAATGAGATTCAAATTCAAAATGCCAGTCATTGAGAGTTTTGATGGACTCATGGATCCACTTGATCATCTAGAGACTTTTCATAGTGTCCCAGATTAAATTATGTGTAGAGCCTTTGAAACTACACTCAAGGGAATTGTCAAACACTAGTTCAACAATTTGAAACCTAATTCATTCAGCTCTTTTTTCAAGCACAGTACTTCATTAATCTCCCATTTTATTAGAGGGAGAGCACACCAAAAGCCCCCTACTTACCTACTAAATGTGATCTAGACAAGGAATGAGTTTTCTTTGAAGCGTTATTTGTAGATTCAGCATCAAGTCCCTTCAAATTGACAACGTGAATAACAAGGTGACACTTACCGCCTTTATAGGAGGACTCCATCTCTCCCAATTCCTCTCCTCATTGTCAAAAGTTCTACCTTTTAGCATAATAGGGTTACTTCCTAGAGCATAAAGTCACATGACCACAGAGGATACCCTCCTAGCACGTAGGAGCTAGCAGGACAGACAAGAGGAGAGAAAAAAGCGTGACCAAGCAAACAAAAGCGACAAAGCTAGCTACCTAAAGAAGAACAAAGTGGAGAGGGTGAGCACCAAAGATCGTCTAGGTCATCGGACCCAAGACGAGCTGGGTCATAGATATACGTCACTTAATATCCCTCTTAAACAAATTCTTTTCTAGATCCAAAATAATTGAGTTCTGAAAATGGCTACTGAAGATGCATACTAATTCTAAAAGAAAAAAGAGAAACAAATACTACATATTCTACCATGACTATGGTCACAACACTAAAGACTCTTTGATTCTTAAGGACCAAACCGAGGACCTTATCTAGAAGGGACACCTTGGCAGATTTTTTAAACACAGATGCCAGAAGAAGGCAAAAACACAACCAAATAGGGACAAGGTGCAACACCGGCAGCCTCTTGGTTCGCCAAAGGATGAGAATGCATCTCAACTAGGAGAGCTCGTGTTCATTGAGCAAACATTGAGTAGGAAGTTAGCTTGGTGAACCCAAAAAAGAGGCCTCACATGAACCAACCAATCACATTTATTAATGATGACCTCAGGAGGTCTAGTGCCCACATGATGATCCCTTGGTGGTGACTTTGACTATTACCAATTACTCCTTAATGAGGGTCTTTATAGATAGAGGGAGCTTGCCGACATCATATTCACAAATGCCTTTAACAAGCAAAACATATGTAGGGAAATATTGGTACTCATCATTGCTCTGTTGATCGAGTTTTCTGGAGAGAAGGCCTATCCCTTGGAGGCCATTATTATCCCATTCACAACTGGGCGAGCCCCTCAACAAACCAAGGTTATGGTTAATTTCCTTATACTTGAATGCCCCTCAACTTATATTGTCATTCAAGGATGCCAAAGGCTTAATTTGATGAGGGCAGTGCAATTAACATAGAATCTCTTAATGTGATTCCCAACGAATGCGGTAATAGGTTAAGTGTAAGGTGATCAAGTTATAGCCCAATAGTGTTGTATGACCTCTGTGGGGAAGAAACAATGTTAGAAGACTATGTAGATAAAGTCATTAGAACCAAAAAAGATAAGGTCGAGCACTCCCAACCTATTGATAAGCTGGAAATACTCCAAATTGGAGAATAGCCTAATCAAACTACCTTTTTGCGAGGGAAGATGCTCAAATTTTTTTTGAAGTATTTTCTTGTGGAGTTCTTGTGCTCCAACAGAGCTGTCTTTGGAAGCTGTAGGGAATTAACCCACCAGTTATGAAGCACAAGCTGAATGTCAATCCTACCTCCAATCCTTTGCGGTATAAGCACCATAATTTTGTTCTAGAGTATAAAAAGGCGATCAGGGACGAGGTAATCAAGCTCCTCGAAACTAGTTCAATAAGGGAAGTTCAGTACCCAAAATGAATCGCTAATGTAGTTCTAGTTAAGAAAACTAGTGGAAAATGGTGCATATGTGTGGACTTCATAGACTTGAACAAGGCATGTCCAAAGGACTTCCTTCCATGGCCCAGAATCGATGTTCTTGTAAATGCGACAACAATATATGAGATACTTAAATTCAAGGATGCTTTCTCTAGTTACAATCAAATCGTGATGCACAAACCAGATAAAGAAAAAATTTATTTCATCACAAAAGATGGAACCTATTGCTACAAATTGATGCCCTTTGGTCTGAAAAATACAGGAGCAACCTACCAAAGGTTGGTCAATGGGATGTTCAAAGACCTGATAGGGACCTTTGACTAGATCTTAATCATATACTCAAGTATAAGTGTTCAAGTTGTAATATTACTTGGTGAAGTCCGAGGTTGAATCCACAGGGAGTTATCTATTGGAACTTAAAACAAAAAAGGGTGAAATTGGCGTATGTGTAATGTGCATTATAACAGCTTGTGGTGTAAGCTTAAGAACTGATAAATAAACACTTAAGAAATATCACAACCCTTTGATTACAACAATAAAAAAATTACTCTTTAGTATGGGGATCCAACATACATTCTATTGTTTAAGATTATGAAAATACCACCTTACAACAATTAAGTCATATGTCAACAGAAAGTCAACCGGTTGGTCTGATGTATATATTGAATCATATCATAACAACTGTTAAGTAAGTCGGAAGGTTTATGCACCTTGCAACAACCAAATAATCCTAGTAAACCCAAAGATGAACCATTCAAAAGTGTTACTATAGTTAATTGATTGACAGGTCCATGATTCAATGAAGACGGAGTTCTGATTTATAGATTGAATCAAAAGAATTGGCTATGACAAGACTTAACCCGTCTGTAACCAATCTCCCTATTATTACATAAATCTGAACTATAAAACCCGGGCAAATTTGAACTTTTTCTATAAAGGGCAAAATGATAATTTGACACTATAATGTGGATTTAAAATACGTATTTCTCTAGAGCTCAGGTGATAAAACAGACCTCACCATCGGATTCGTCTTGCTAAATTTAGTTGCCCTGTCAGTTTTTGTCGAATTATGAGATAGTCAGATTTTTCATGTTTTACGAGACGACTGTGTCGAACGACCTCACAAAGGTCCCCAAAAATAGAAATTATAAAATTTCCTTATAATTGAATTAAATTTTAAATAAAAATAAATTTGAACTTAAATCGAGATGAAATTAATCATTTCGGGGGGAAAATGGACGCAGACAAGGGGACGTGTGGCACAACGTGGACCAAGTGTTAAGGGTTATAAATATGAACAAATATATGATTTTTAGGCAGTATACTCTGCATTTTCCAGTGGGCAAAACGTGTGAAGGAAGGGAGAGGGAAATGAGAGAAAAAAGAAAGTTTTCAAGGCTTCTTGCTACGATTTTCGCCTCTCCGTCGCTCGAATCAACTCGAGCCAAGAATCAAAGTTTATCTTCTTGACAAGGGCTATGCTTACGTACCAACAATGAAGTATTTCACCGAAGATCCAAAAAGAATATTTTGGGAAAATCAAAGGTTTGGGGTTGGGATTGGTGTTCTTGAAATTCTACACTTCATTTTACGCTCCAATAGGTAGGGTTATTTCTTACCTATTGGTCCATATGAAATGGGTAGATATATGGAACTATATATGTCACTTGCCTCTTGTGACACCCCAAAATCCGGGGATCCTTTGTTAACTGTTGATAACCCATCAACCCGTGAAAATACTCGTGGATGTCACTTAACCCGACACCACATTATAGCTTCTTTTAACCGGGATTATAACCCATAAAAGTAATATGGGTTCACTTATTCATTGGATCCAACTCAGGTCCAATATACCTTGAATTATACCTCATTAGGGTCCATTTACATCATTGGAGAGAAAGGAAACAAAGGCTAAAAGCATGGCAAAACACATTTAAAAGTTGAAAATTTGAGAAAGTGTACCAGTACTACGTATCGGTACGGTTCAGTACCGGTACTGTTTATCGAGTTTTGTCTTTTTCAACCATTTTTTATTTCAAACTCATTCCAAACCATACCAAAATCATCCCATACATGATTAACAACATTTTCAATATAAAACTTGTCACCTACAAGTTCTATTAAATTCATTCACATGAATTTATATGTCAAAAATATCACTTTCACAATGTTTTACAAAATATGGTTTAAAGGCCACATGTCGGCCCTTCTTCACCCTTGATGGCCCCAATGAGATTCGTCCACCAGCGTATACTCCATACCTAAAATGTTTCCCGTATAGGGTGAGTCATGCTTAATAGATTACCCCCTACAGAGGCTACTCCCCCCTAGATGCACATGAAATGTTCACATACAACACATAACCATTTTCAATAATTCCAATCAAGTATATGCAACAAAATGATGCAATTTATTATGATATGTCATGCAATGAGGTGAGACTCATTCATGCACATAATTCGAGCCCTTTTCGGCTCCTCAACACATGCAAGTTCCAATGTGGGTGAACCCATCATCCATGTTACACATCGAATGACATTTACAATCTAGGGACTTTCTTAGGGGTGGATGTTCATGGACTTACACCAAGAGTCACCAACCCACACGAAATTCATGGGCTTCCACCAAGGGTTCCGTGTACACCCACACACTTCATGGACCGAACCAAGGAATGCATACCCCAAACTACCGGGCCTTTCGCCCGAGGGATCTTCTAGCCCCTTCTTACTATCCCAACCCAATTACATTCAACCTTGCGGCTTAGTTAGACCTTCAACCCAACTATTCCAAGTGTGGTATTGACAACAACCATGCACACTCTCACCCACACTCATGACTTATGCGCATAAATGTGATGTCAATATCATGCTCACACATACAATGAATGCCAAATGAGAAATTTCTATCACATATCATCATATTCCATAGAAATATATATCATATGCATATAACTTCCATAAATCAACCTTATGCTCAATATAACAACAAGCATATATCCACATATCACAACAACTCAAACATGTTATTTCAATAACATTAAGATCACTACTTCTATCACACGAGGCATTTTATCAAACACCTTCAAGGCATCAAACATGCTAAGCACACACTTCATGCCCAAATTTCACCAAGTTACAAGAATGAGCTCATGTAACTTCCATATACCAAATTCAAGCTAGAACTCGACATAATTCATTTCTATACCAAATTCCTCATTTCATGACCATAGATCTATCTTAGGCCAATTTCTACCTCAAACCCTTAGTCAACAACACCAAAAGAAAGAATAAAACCTAAGTAGGAAGAACCCTACCTCTTGGAGCGTAGATTAAAAGCAAGAAATTTCAAGAACACCTCTCAAGCCTTAAAAACCTTGATTTCTCCAAAGTCCCCCCTTGGATCTTATGTGAAATCTCTTGTTTTTGGTACGTACATGTAGCCCTCATCGATGTGATCGAGTCTAAGTCTTGGCTCGATGGAATTCGACTGACGGAACTCTGAGAATCGATGGAGAAAGATTGGTTTTCTCCCCTTTCTCTCTCTTTCTCCCACACGTTGAAGACCACCTGAAATAGAGAGGAAATATCTGATTTTTTTCAGATATTTACCCCCTATTTATAATTTTAAAATCTTGGCTCTAAGCGCGCCATATGCACCCTCTTTCTCCAGTCCTTTTTTGTCATGAAACGATTTATTTTATCCCGGTTTTAGTTCAAATTAATTTTATTTAAAATTTAATTCAATTATAAGTAAATTTTAAAATTTTTATTTTTGGGGACCTTTATTAGGTCATTCGACACCCAGTTGTCTCGTAAAACGCACAAAATCTGATTATCTCAAAATTCGACGAAATTAGTCTAGGTGACTAGTTTTGCGATACGAATCCAACAGCGAAGTCCATTGTGTCATACAAGATCTAGAGAGTACGTATTTTAATTCTACATTATAGTGGCAAAATGAACATTTTTTCCTTTTTCAAAAAAATTTCAAATTTTCTAGGGTTTTACACTTCTTGTTATGGAAGTGAGGAATTGGTTATAGAAATGGCTTAGACCAACTTCTAACTTAAATTTGATATGTGGAAGCTATTGGTATAAACTCTTGGAAATTGGGTTTATGTGGGCTGTTTTGTGTATTTTAAAACTTTTCTATCATAGTTGGGTTAATGGAAAATGGTAGGTATATATAACTATGTATTTCACTTGCCTATGGTTATGGTGTAGGTATAGAAATGATTTAATCAATTTCTAGTTTGAATTTTATATGTGAAGTTCCATGTGAAAATTCTTAGAGCTTGGTATTTTGTGTGCATGCTATGTGTTATATTCTGCCTTGTGAAAGAAATGAGTAATTTACATAGGTTATGTGATAACATGATTGGTGCCTTGAAGGTATTTTGCTAAATGCCTATGTGAGAATTAAGATTGTTATGGCATAATTTATGTATGAAATGCTTGAGAAAAAGGTAATTGATATATGTTGTTAATATATTAGCATCATGATGAATTATGGTAATTATGTGCATTAGATATAAATTATTATGGCATATGTTGAAGTATGTGATTAAATTGATCCATATGACATTCATTACATATGAGACTTGGCATTGACATGAAATGGTTTATTACTTTGTATTTGCAAGGAGACATCACATTAGGTGGGTGTGTGTGCATAGTGTGATCAAACACCACATTTGGTGATTGATGGGTGAGTTCGAGAAAGTCGGGTTAAAAATCCGACTCAGTCGCATGGTTACATGAATATGGGGTCGGGCTAGAAAATCCCTCGGATATAGCAAGAAGGGCTAAAAAATCCCTCGGATGAGAGACCCGGTGACTTGGATACACACTCCAGTGGTATAAGAGTCCATAAAGTATGTCGGTGTACACGAAACCGTTAGTAGAAGTCCATGAATTTCGTGTCAATTGGGTGCCATTGATGTAAGTCCATAAATACTCACCCTACGAAAGACCCAGAGATTTTAAAAGGATCATTGGATGAAATTCATCAATGACAAAATTTTTACACATTGACATTGCATTGTGTTACGAGAGTCGGTGAGGGCTCAGATTAAAATGCGTGAGTGAGTTTTATCTCATATCATGGCATGACATGGTAAAAGAATTCCAACATTGAATTTCATACTCTTGTTTAGAATGGTTGTTGATTGTTACATGTGCACATTCATATGTATCTAGGGTGGGGAGTAGCCTCTGTAGAAGATACTCTATTGAGGTGCGGGATACACACCGGTGGACAGCTCTTATTTGGAGCCTTAAGAGTGAAGAGAGACCGAATTGTGGCCTTTAACCTTGGTTTTTGTAAAAATTTTGTTAAGACTATGTTTTGGTCAGGTACTATATGTAAAAGAATTGTAATCAAACTTATATGGACTACTTTTAATATAACCTTGCATGTTTTTATATAAGTATGGATAAATGAACTCTGTGTGGTCAAAGTTTACCCATAAATGGATTCAGTGCAGTCAATGTTGTATTGTGAAACCCGAGAAATTTTGAATTTTTCAAAAAAGGATAAAATGGTAATTTGCCACTATAATGAGAAAGTTAAAATACGTGTTCTATTGACCTCGTATGACACAATGGACTTCGTCGTTGGACTCGTATCACGGAATATAGTCAACATGTCGAATTTCGAGATAAGTAAAAATTTTGCACATAGATCGAGGCGATTAGGTGGCGAATGACCTCACCGAGGTTCCTTAAAGCGATAAAATCAAAATTTAATTATTTTTGATTAAAAGTTCAAATAAAATTAAATTAAGCTTAAACCGTAATGTGATTAATCATTTTGGGACGAAATCGGACTCGATTAAGCGAAGGACACGTGGCGCGATTTGGGCCACGCATTTAAAATTATAAATAGAGGTAAATATCTTAGAAAATCAGATTTCAACCTAATTGTGCACCCTTGTTCAGCCACCCAAGAGAGAGGAAGAGAAAGAGAGAGAAAATAGTTTTCTTCAAGCTTCCTCCGGTGATTTCTCAGACTTCCGTCGCTCGGATTCCGTCAAGCCAAGAGAGAGAATCGATCACCATCATGAGAGCTACTTCTACATACCAAAAACAAGAGTTTTCACCGAAGATCCAAAGGGAGAATTTTGGAGAAATCAACGCTAGGAGGCTTGGGTTGTGTTTTTGAAAGTTCTGACACTTCCTCTACGCTACAAGAGGTAGGGTTCTTCCTACATTGGACTATTCTTGCCTTAGGTGTTGGTAGACTAAGGGGTAATTTATATATGCATATGTATTGATATATATGCATGTCTATGGTGATGGGAATGGAAGAGTGGGCGTAGAAATGGCTTAAGCTACTTGCTAGCTTGATTTTGATACATGAAAAGTTACATGTGATTATCTTGTAACTTAGTTAAGTTTAAGGCATGTTATATGTTTTATAAATTATGCCTTGAAGGTGTTTGATGAAATACCTTGAGTGTTTGAGAATTGTTGTTTTGATTGAATTGAATTAACATGCTTAAGTTATGTGATAACTTGTGAAATCATATGGCTACAATATGATTTATGATTGGAAAGTGTTTGTTGTTATATGCATGTATTGATATATTAATATTGTGGTAAATATGGTATTTATGTGCCTAAGATATAAATTTACCATGGATGTGTTGAAATTGTTCATATGATATTCATAGCATATTGAACATCATATTGTTATGCAATGGTGAGTCCCATTGCATATGCACGGAATATTTTATTACATGGGTGTGTGCATGGTCGTCGTCAATTCCACACTTAGTGATTGACAGATGGCTTGGGAAAGACTTGGTTGAAGACCTAGCTAAGTCGCTTGGTTACAAGTTAAATTGGGTTTGGGTAGCAAGAAGAGACATGATGACCTCTCAGGTGAAAGACCCAGTGATTGGGAGATGCACTCCCTTGGCTCGGTCCATAAAGTGTGCGGGTGTACGCAGAACCCTTGGTGGGAGTCCATGAATTCCGTGTGGGTTGGATGACCCTTGGTGTGAGTCCATAAATATCCACCCCAAGAAAAACCTAGTTCTTAAAAACGTCATCTGATGTGAACATAGATGACAGGATTGAAACACCTTGGCAATTGCATCGTGTTGTGAGAGTTAGGAAGAACTCAGATAAAGATACATGAGTGAGTCTCATCTCATTCTATGGCATGACATTGTTGCATTCCAACATGGAGTGCATATTTTAGTATGGAATGGTTGGTTATATGTTGTATGTGAATGTTGCATGAGCATGAGCATCTAAGGGGGAATAGCCTTTGTAGGATTTTCTTTACTAGGCGTTGGCTCACCCTATAAGGGAAACATTTCAGGTGCGGATCATGTGCCGGTGGATAACTCCTATGTAGAGCATCAAGGGTGAAGAGAGACCAACATGTGATCTTCAACCTTGAAGCTTTGTAAACCTTTTGGGTTAAATTAGTTTTTAGCATGTAAATGTTGAAGACATATTTCAATACTTGTAATAGAACTTGTACAAATTATGCTTAATGTACAAAGACATGTTCTATGGGTTTTTGATGAAATTGGAATGGTTTAAAATGGGTTGGAAATGAAACAGCAGGCTTGGAAGAATTCTGGGCGGGTGTTAACGTTCGAACGGTGTCCACGTTCGAACGTCAGGAGCTTGTAGTACTTTGGTTTTGCCTTCAGTGAATAGTATTTTCAGCAGGGAACCAAAGTACTGGGAGCAACTTCCGTTCGAAGTCACTTCACGTTCGAACGTCAATCCACGTTCGAACGTTGAGGGTTAAACTGAAATTTTTGAAATTTTAAAACTAAGTCCCGATGCTTTTGGACTTTGATTTCCTAGTTCCCAATGATACAAATGAACTCTAATTGAGGTATGTTGAACCTCGGTTGAATTAAGGGTAACTTGTACACGAGTTATACTTGTGATCTATAATCTCGACTTAGGGGATGCTCTTGACGTGATGTCGGGTTGTGCGACACTCACAGGTATTTCTGCGGATTGACGGGTGGTCAAAGGTCAATAAAGCACCCCGAATTTTAGGGCGTCACATGTATATTCGACCTCAGATGGGTCATGTGATTGTGTAAACTCCCAAATGTTGTATTAATAGGGTAATGTAACTGTTTAGTAATTCTTATATAGGTAATGATGTATGCATGAATTATGTAGATTACAAGAGTAGAAATAAAAATGTTAGCTGAGGAAATAGGGCATGTTGTAGAAGTTTCAAAGTATTCTGGAATGAAAGCACATTTTAGGTAAAATTTGAGTAGAAAGAATTTTGGATACTTCCTAGTATTTGGACCATAACTTTTTACCCTGATTTCCAATTGATCTGAAATGTTTACAGTATATAGTAGACTTCCAGGGCTACAAAAACGTATTTCACAAAAATTGTCCAAATCTACCTCTAAACAGGTCAAAACTTCACTTGAAGTTTCACCAGAAACTGGAATGATGTTCAAACGCCAAGTAATGTTCGAACGTAAAACAGTCAATTTCACTACTGACGTTTGAACGCCAATTGACGTTCAAACGTGACTTATGGATCTCTGATGGAAATGTAAAAGTATTTGGAGCAACCAATGTTCGAAGTTCTAAGTGACGTTCGAACGTGAGTTAATAATTTGCACTATTAACGTTCGAACGTGACTTAAAAGTCTAGGTTCCGGATTTGTAATATATGGACCATTTCTTTCACTATAAATGCTTAAGGCCGCCTCTCTTAGCCCTATTTTAACACTTCTAACCTTAGGAAGCCTTAGAGGAGAGGAAAGAAAGGGAAAAATACAAGATTAAAGGGGAGTTTCACATTGGATTGGATTAAAGCTCAAGTTTCTTAAGAACACCAAGGTAGGGGTTTTCTTCCATGCTTGTTCATTGATGTTAGGGTTAATATATATGTATGTTTTGACTCCTAATGATATGTATTTTCTATGGGTTCTTTGTTGCTTGTTCCTTTTGTAAATATTCTCATGTTGTACACAAAGTTAGGGTGAAATACCCATAAAATCTCTTGTTCTTGCTTTAAAACTCTAGTTTTTGAGAAAAATAGATTTCTCTCTCTTCTTTCACTTAATCTTGATTTTAAAAACTCTAGTGTTTTGTGTTGAGTGTTGACATGAAATTGTGAATGATCTCTTATACCTTTTCTTAAATTTGGTCCATTGAAAATATCACTTGTGAGAATTGGAGATTTTTCTTGGAATTTGCTTGTAAATCGGGGACTTGTGGAACTGTTGGGTATTTGAGAAAATAGTTGGTATTGTATTTCTTGTATGATTGTTTGGACGAACATGAGTGAGAGGTTCCTCGTAAGGATGCTTATTTCCTCTCAGGAGGTTCCTTGTAATGATGCTTGATAAACAAACCATTGAGGGTGAGAGGTTCTTGTAAGGATGCTCATGCCAAAGAAACAAGACCTTGAGGGTAAGAGGTTCCTGGTAAGGATGTTCATACCAAAAGAGGACAATATGTGACATTTTTAGGAGGTTCCTTGTAAGGATGCTTGAACAACAACGCCTTGAGGGTGAGAGGTTCCTGGTAAGGATGCTTATGCCAAAGAGGACAATATTATATCATGTGTGGGTGATTGGTTTACTTTTAGAAAAATTGTAAGACTCATTGTTGATAATTGGTTTCACCTCTCCGTCAAACTTAATTGTTGTTCGTAAGCCTGACATATATTTAAAATGTCCCTGTTTTTATTTAAAAATTACATAGGCTATTTGTAAAATGAGACTGACCATTTTTATATACTTTCTTAAACCTTGTTCGAGTTTGGAAGAATTTTCCTATAAAGCTTCGTGCTCACCCCCATACTTAACAACCTTTTTAGATTATCCTCTTGAGGAAGAGCTGGGAGTCGGGGAGCCCGCACACTGGGAGACTCCGACAGACGGGAATATAGATCCTGAGGTGGACGGCTAAAGCGACACTTTCTTTTGTTCTAGACTAGGATATTCATTTTTAACCTTGTAGAGTCTAGTTTTATTTTGTTATTTCCGTTGCATTACATTCGTTGATTTTTGCAGTGTAAATGCCAAGATAGGTCTATTCTTTTGGGATAATGTTGTAAATTCAATGGATGATTTCATGAAGTCTTATTTATTGATGTATTATCTTAGTGCTCTCATGATGTAAATGATTTTAGAATGTAATACCGCTCAGGGTGGTATTTGGGGCGTTACAAATTGTATATTGCACATGTTGTGTTTTGGGTAGAACTTCCTATACAAAGGAGACTCTGCCCGAATTTTGTTAAATTATGGACCCTGATAAATGGGACATAATGGCGTGATATCGAGTTACATGATATCCACAGGTATTCCACGGGTTAATGGGTGATCAACGGACCTAGATTTTTGGGGTGTCACATCAACTACGTAAGTCATTGAATCATGCATGAAGTACAAAATAACTTATAGATGAAATGGTATATAATAATAAGTCTAGCTCAGTACATGAAGCCTTGAGCATATAGTAATACGACACCAAACAAAAATGAAAATCATCCATCATTTAAGGGAGGTATAAACATTAAGGTATAGATAAAGCATCAGTATCTCCATTACTTAAACAATATTACACATGTTTTCACCATTTGCTAAAGAGTATAGACGAATTACTCACCGTCCATTGCTATGGACAAGCAAGAAGCGTAAGACAATCCCATTATAATATAATGCCAATACAAAACAAACACAAAGAGTCCTTCCCCGAGGAATAGTTGATATACCCCACCTTTATTACCAACTAGGACAAAAAAGTGAGAGAGGTTCAACCCTCCAAGTAAAAAGCAAGTAAAATAAATGTGAAGAGGAGAGTTTTTTGGCTAGGAGTGTTTAGGGTTGGGTGTTTTTCTCTAGGAATTTGGATTTCCAAAAGGTGGATAATCTCTCCTCAAAATGAACCCAAGCATGCCTATTTAGAGGCTCCAATGAAAGGTCAAGGCGACAGACACCCACAAGGACCATTAGGAGATGAGTGTTGCATCAATGGACCAATGGGAGAAAAGGAGAAGGTGAGGAGGCAGTTAAGGCCACCATCCGGACGTCGCCACCACCGTCGACACGGTGCTCATCCTCTGGAGTTTGCCTTGCAGCTTCCTTTGTTGACTTTTTTTACTTTGGCCGTTATTGGGATGGTGGTTTCACCATTCGAATGGTGAGCTTCTTGCTGAATTTCATTTTGTTTCTCTCCTTTGTTCTTCTTTCATGCTTTAACCATCCAAATTCCGTTAATTACATATGAAACCCTACAAAATATATAATTCAAACATTAATCATAATATAATCTCAATTAAGCATTTTAAATCAATTAGCAAACATAATTAACCCTAAGCCCTAATTCATTTATGCACTTTTTATGGTTAATCACACTCCCAACCAATCATTACTATTCCCTAATAATACAAACAAATAAATATATACAATCACTTTCGTAGATTTTACGATTTCATTTAGCCTATGCAACAAGTCGTTAAACCATTAGGTGATCTCTAATGAACGAGTTTTGTCTCGTGAAGGTTTTAAATGAAGGTACTTATAAACTTCAATAGTTAAGATAAAATAATTCATATTTTTCACATATAATATTAAATCATCATTCCATCTTTATGCTAGAATACTCCCCCTTTCTTATTACTGTAAGAGTAACACACATCATTTATAACACTATTCATTATATTTTCAGTAAAACTCGTGTGTGTGTGGATTTGTTTTATCTCAAAACACTTAAGAAATATCACAACCCTTTGATAAGCTGTACGAAAATTAGCTTTGACATCAATTCTTTCCAGGAAATCAGTCAACAAAGAACACACTCAAGTTTTAGTGACTATCACTTAAAAATTACATGTGATAAGAATACTGAAATCAAAGCAAAGTAATAGCACAAGTAATATTTCAAAAGAAGGTTATTTGAACAAAACTGTAAATTGGCATAGTCTCATGAAAGAATATTAACACTACATCAAATAACATTATCAACACTCTCCCTTATAATTAATAGTTGAAAATGACACACATGCATGACTTCTGGAATCAAAAAGAACTTTATTTGGCTTAGAACGTGGTTAAGGTGTTAGGCTTTAGAAACGAAATCTAAGGGATTCAAAAGCTATCTTTTCCATTTTTGGTAGGACACATCTCTCTTATCATTTTTTTTCATTCTCAAATTTCATTTTTTCTATCCCAGGCCTATAATTACTTGGCCTTTCTTTTCTTTGCAAAAATTTCTTTCACTATTTTTCATTTCCTTCCCAATCTTTCCTTTCTTTTCTTTTCTTTTTCTTTCTTTCCAACCATATTTCTCCTTTTCTTTTCCTGTATAATGCCTTCTTTAAGAAAGGGTGCAAGAAAATTAGATAGCAAGGTTTGGATAAATATATTTTCATGGGCTTGATTAACATATGGTTTAAGAAAATAAATTTTACTTAGGCTCAATCACGACTTACTAGGGATATAGTTTTGCAAAAGAAATGGTTAATGCTCAAAATAAGACCACAAATGGTCTAAGATCATTTTCTAAAAACTCATACACCTAGAGGATTCTCATAAGAATTTTAAGGGAGAATGCTAACATGTCATTCAATTAGTGCTAATCAAAACAAGATTAATGAGATTATGCAAATAAATCTTACACTGAACTGAAATTCTTACTTGAGTAAGCATTTAAAATCTCTCCAAGAAGGATAGGTTCAAAATCAGCACTAGGTTTTCCCATCTCTACTATGTATGTAAGCTTCACAAAAGATTAGGTTATCTCAAAAGCGTTTTCGTAATAAGAAATCTTCACATGCTTAAAATAGTAAGTTTTCTATGGAAATATAATGATAGTGCATAAATAGAGTATGAAAATTCCCCGTGATTCGATTAGGGTTATACCTATAAATCAACAGAATGATAATGTAATCCCACTGTGAATAGTATGACTAATTATCTTAACATAGAAAAACTATATGAAATAAACACAAACTAACCGACTTAACTGAAATTAAACCAACATCCTAAACTTAAAAGTAAATTCGCAAAAATATCCAAAGTACTTATGAAAACGCAGTGCATGAACTAGAAAGTAAATAAAAGAGTTTGAGAAGGTCGAGGAAGAAAGTAGAAAAATACCAGAGACTCCGACAAACTAAGTTGACACTTATAAGCCACCATTGTATCTCATCCCAAGTAACCTTAGGATCTCTCTGTGGTTTTCCTCGTACTGGGTCATCATCTAATCCAACCAAGTTATCCTTATCTCGAGACCCAACAAAATCTACCTACTAATCCGATCATCCACTGGGATATACCGCTATCGTTCCTCTTATTGCTGTTGTAGCTCTTTAGGTGGTTGAAAATTTGTACCTCCTAGAAACTGGTCTACTTGTGGCTCAGGTAGTATCTCTTCTTGTGCCTCTGCCTAGATTCCATGGGTTTTTTTCAAAGAAATCTTTTCGAGGGGTGCCAGATACTCCACAATAGGCCATGATGGATCTGAAATCACTCCCTTATGTCTACATAATTCAGATACTAAAATAGCAAAAGGAAGTGAGGATTGTTTATTTTCCGTTGTCAGTATCATCTGATCCATAATCAGAGTTGGCAGGACAATGGTATGTCTCATTCCAAAAGAGTACAAGAAATATGTTTTCTTAGTGAAGACTTGATTTTTCTGGAATTGGGGCATCAAATTATACACAGTAATCAGGTTCAAAATTCGATATCTATTATTTAAGTCTCTCTGCTTAATGTATTTGTTGGGCCTACCCCAGACATAATCCAGATTCTCATTCAACTTAATCCCAACATTAGGCATTACAGGTAGAATGGTAAGAGGGTATTGGGGATGAGAGTGTCCCGGAATAGGGTTCAAATGATCAGCAACAGTAGATACCGTAATTTGAAATTTTATTCCCCTAACAAATGAAAACAATTTCCCTTTTTTTGGGGGAGAGGGGGAGAGAGACTTGAACCCTTGACCTCAAGAAGGCAAAATTTTCACAAAGTAAGGAGTACCATTGGATCGAATAAAAACTGATGGGTAAGGTAGATTTGAGCAGAAAATGCAGCTTGGTTCATTGGGGTTTTTGAAAAATTTGCTACGAGGGAAGACAAACTAATTTGGTTCCCGAACTGATAGGTTTTATAGGAGGCAGTACCGTCCAGCCGCCACCACTACCGTCCAGATGATGTTGGCTTTCTATTTCTGGCAATTCTAGCGGTTCACCTTCCTGATTTCTAGTTGTTTTCCTGATTTCAATTATATTTCCTATAGTCTTAAATCTTCATATTAATTCAAAATTCCTCAATTAAGAGCCTTCTTAACACAAATCATCATTAAAATACTAATAAAAATGCAACCTTCAATAATTTAAAATTAAACACACAAAAACACATAAAATAACACATCAAAATGCATAAGCTATATAGAAAATCCTAAAACTATACATTCTTGACCATGTTCAGTTTTTCAATCATAATTTTTTAAGTTGAGAATATCAATGAACTTATTAATCTCACATTGCACTTATCTCGTAAGCATTGGACTAGAATAAAATGGCGTCTGAGGATAATCCTTGCTTTGCCCATACTTAATCCAGTCAAGATAATCTAACAGACGACCCGAAATTGGTTCAGAACATTGATTGAATTTTCTCATGTGCGTTAGTCAACCACACTTTACATAACCACCTAGTCGATTTGCTCGTCAACATTTAGCGTATGAACTTCTTCCACACATAGGTTTTGTTTGACTACCGAAGGTTTCTACCTTTTACCCAACTTTTGCTTTAGCCATGATCAAAGAGTGTACATCCTTGGAAAAAGTGCATAACACACTAAGATCAAACCAAAAGAGTTTTTCATCCATTTTTTTTTGATTTTTTTTTTTTGGAATTTGCTTTGAAAATTTTGAAATTTATTTAAAAAGACTCACTATCTGGTTCTTTAATGTCTGCTAATCACAAAAACAGTTATAGATTGTTTCCTTCCTTAACCTAAAATGACATTGCCTTCAATGTATAATGTCATAAAGCAAAATTTAAAGATAATCACTAATAAGATCTGAAAATGAAATAAATTCATAGTATAAAATCCTAATCTACAAAACAAAAAATGAAACAGTTAGTACTACACAAATACACATAATAACTTCTCAAGGCATATACTCTAGTTCCATTAGCTGAATGGAGTCCAAGTTTTGAACAAATCCATCATAATATGGCTTAAGCCATTAAAAACATTCCCACTTAATGAATTTTCACTTTCAACTGCCCTATGTTTAAAAACTTGTTTAACAATATATAGACTCGTCCACCTAGACCTTAACTTGTCAAGAAATAGGTGAAGCCTTGAATTGTATAACATGACTTTTTGAGATGGTACAAAAAAAATTATGCACAATATTTTTATCATGAAAAATCTTCATTTTGGCTTTAGCAACTTTCGCATTTTTATATGCTTGATTTCTTAATTCTTCCAATTCACTAATCTGAAGCTTGCGGGATGCATTTGCTTTGTCTATATCAAAATTCATCATTTTGGTTGCTCAATATGCTCGATATTCCAATTTCGTAGGTAACTGATATGGTTTACCATAAACTAGCTTGTAATGAGACATTCCTAAAATGGTTTTGTATGCAGTGCAGTAATCCCAAAGCGTATTAGTTAGCCTCAAGGACTAATCTTTGCTATCTGGATTAACTATTTTTTTTAAAATTATATTTTATCTCCCTATTAACTAATTCAGTTTGTCCACTTGTCTGAGGATGATAAGGATCAGATACTTTGTGTGAAATCAAATATTTTTTCTTTAAGATTTATTACAAAAATGCGCACCCCATCACTTATAATAGCTCGGGTAATTCCAAATCTAGACCAAATTTTTTATTTTAAAAATTTGATCACAATGCAGTGATCATTATTTCGACAAGAAATTGCCTTAACCCATTTAAAAACATAATCTATAGCAACCAAAATGTACATATGTCCAAAGGAGGGAGGGAATGGTCCCATATAATCGATGCCCTAATAATCAAACTTTTTGATAATCAAAATAAGGTGTAAAGGCACCATGATTCTTTTTGAAATATTTTTCAAACTTTGACATCGATCACAATTTAGAAAAAAACATATACATCCTTAAAAAGAGTGGGCCAATAAAATCTACACAATAAAATTTTAGCAACAGTTTTGTTTGAAGAAAAATGCCCACCACAAGCTTTTGAATAGCAAAAAGAAAAAAACTGACCTATTTCATGATTGGGTACACAATGCCTTATTATCTAATCCTTACAAAATTTGAATACATAGGGATCTTCCCAAAAAAAAATGTGTACCTCTCTTAAGAATTTATGTTTATTGGTCAAGGATAATAAAAAGGAAAGGTACCTGTGGCCAAATAGTTAGTTATATCTGCATACCATGGTACCTCTGCTATTGCAAAAATTGCTAATCAGGAAAAGTTTCCTTAGTTGGTACTGACTCATTTTTTGTATTGTAATTCAGCCTTGATAAATGACTAGTTACCACATTTTCAACTCTCTTCTTGTCTTTGATAATAAGATCAAATTCCTGAAGTAATAGTATCTATTATAGGAGATGTAGCTTAGCCTTCTTTGTAAGCAAGTACTTCAAAGTTGCACAAACAATAGACACAACAATAGAGGATCCAACTAAATATGATCTGAATTTATCTAAAGCAAATACTATAACAAGCAATTCTTTTTCTGCAGTAGAATAATTTATCTATGCATCATTCAAAGTTTTGTTTGCACAGTAAATTACACAAGGTTGCTTATCTTTCCTTTGTCCTAAGACAACCCCTACAACATAATCATAAGCATCACACACTAATTCAAATGGTAAGGGCCAATCAGGAGGTTGCATAATTGGTGCAGAAATAAACATGTTCTTAAGTCTATCAAATGCTAATTGACATATTTTATTCCAATCAAATGGTACATCTTCACATAGAAGGTTACACAATGGTCTAGATATCAAACTAAAATCTTTAATGAACCTTCTATAGAATCTTACATGACGTAGAAATGACCGAACATTTTTACAGTCTTAGGTGGAGGAAGATTAGCTATCAAATCAAATTTTACTTATCAACTTCGATTCCCTCAGCATAAACAAAATGAACTAAAACAATGTCTTGTGTAACCATGAAATGACATTTTTTTCAATTCAAAACAAGGTTAGTCTCCTCACACCGAGTAAGGGTGCCTTTTCCAGATTTTCTAGACACAATTAAATGAAAATTTTCCCAATTCAAAACAAGGTTAGTCTCCTCACACTGAGTAAGGACATTTTCAAGATTTTCTAGACACAATTCAAATGAATCACCATACATAGAAAAGTCATCCATCAAGAATTGTAAAAATCTCTCCAGCATGTCACTGAAAACACTTAACATACAACATTGAAAAGTAGTTGGAGCATTACACAATCCAAATGATATTCTTTTATAAGAAAAAGTACCAAAATGACATGTAAAAGTGATTTTCTCATGGTCATCAATTGCTATTTCAATTTGGTTGTAGCCATACTACCCATCCAAAAAATAATAAAATGCATATCTAGCTGTCCTTTCTAGAACTTGGTCTAGGAAAAGTAGGTGAAAATGATCTTTTCTGGTAGGAGAACTTAATTTATGATGGTCAATACACATACCACAGCCAGTGAATTTACGCATAGGGGCCAATTCATTTTCTTGATTTCTCACTACTGTGCACTAGCCTTTTTGTGTACTATTTATGTAGGGCTGACCCATTTACTATCAGATATATGATTTATAATATCAACATCTAATAGTTTAAGGACTTTAGCTTGAATAACTTCCTGAGATGTAGATTTAACCTACATTGCAACTGTCTAGAGGGTTTAGAGTATTCTTCCAAGTATATATAATGAGTACAGAGAAGATGTCTTATTCCCTTAATATTGGCTACTTTCCAATCAACTGCACTTTGATGATTTTTGATGACTCTTGTCAACCGTCTTTTCTAAAATTCTGACAACTTTGAAGATATTACCAGTGCATAAGAGTCATCCTCTCCCAAGAAGATATATTTCAAGTTAGTTGGAAGAGGTTTTAACTTTGACTTGGGAGCAACGACACTAGACTCAATAGACTTTGTTCCATTGGGTAATAATTCTTCAAATCTTGGAACCCATGTTCCAATAGTGGACATATCTATAATAAACTCAATATTATTTACAGACTCTAACAATGCACGTGACTCCTTTTTATTACAAGCACTTTCAAACAGATTCTGAGGTAATGACTCAATAAAATTAACTTCTTGCAAGTCTTCCTCTTTCCTTGGTTGCTTAGCAATATCAAATACATTCAATTCCGCTGACATGTTTCCAAATAAAAGTTTCATGATTCCATTCGTATAATTAATTAATGTATTTGATGTAGCTCAAAATGGACATCCTAAAATGACAGGAATTTCTGTAGATACATGCAAAATGGCTGAGTATCTAAAAAAATAAAATCCATCGAAAAATAAAACTTGTCAATGTGAACAAGCATATCTGCAACAACTCCTGACAAAATTTTCACAGATCGTTCTACCAGCTGTAATGGGACATTTATGGGTTTCAACTCTCGCAATCCTAGTGTTCATCAACTGTATATGGGAGTAAATTGAAGCTAGTCACAAGATCAAGCAAAGCTTGCTCAATTATTAAGTTTTAAATTATGAATGAAACCGTAGGATTCTCAGGATCTATGTACTTTAGAGGGGTATTGTGGTGAATGATATCACTAGCTTGTTCTATCAAAAATACTATTTTTTTGTACATTGATCATTCTTTTCACTATGCAAAGGTCTTTAAAAAACTTGACATATAATGAGACTTGCTTGATTGTATCCAACAGGAGGATGTTAATTTTCAATTGCTTAATTAACTCAAATATTTTAGCATGATTATTTAATGGTTGAGATTTCTTGACTTGTTGAGAAAAAGGTAAAAGGACATAATTTGATTTGTCTTTTTCATTAGTCAACTCTGTTTCATTTCGATTTATTGGTTTAGACTCAACTGGTTTATTAACAGGGATTGACTCGGCTATTGGCTCAAGAGTTTTTGGCTTTGATGGTCTTTTCAATCACTTTAGTGCTCCTTAGTGTAGTAATTTCTTAGACTTGACTCATAGAAGTTTCAAAAGACACAACATTAGCTTGGTTTTGACCCTATGGAGGTTTAGGTTGAGATGAGAATTTTTCATTCTCCGTTGTGCTCAAAGATTGGGTCAACTTGGCTAGCTGACTCTTAATATCCTCAAAGTTTTGTGATGTTTGAGCTTTGAAATCATTGAATGCATGAGTAGACTATGTATAGAAATTATTTTGACTCTAAATAAATTGATCCATGGTATCTTCCAAACTTCTTTTATGTGGGGGTAGGTAAGGCTGATATGATTGCTGAGTCTAAGGTTATGGTGGGGGTTAACCTGGTTGTTGACTCACAGGCTATGTGTTTCTCCAACTGAAATTCGAGTGATTCTGCCACCCTAGATTGTAAATGTAAAACTTGAAAAAATTTAAAATTTTTTCAAAAAGGGCAAAATGGTTATCTTACCACTATAATGCGGAATTAAAATACGTATTCTATAGACCTCGTATGACACAACGGACTTTGCCGTTGGATTCTTATCGCGAAATCTAGTCATCTTATTGAATTATGAGATAGTCAGATTTTGCACGTCATTCAAGGCGACTAACCACACGAAGGTCCCTAAAAATAAAAATTATGAAATTTTTTTATAATTGAATAAAAGTTTAAATAAAATTAATATAAAATTAAACCGGGTAGAAATAAATCGTTTCGGGGCAAAAACAAACCCGAAAAAGAGGGAGCCATGTGGCTCAACGTGAGCCAAGTCTTTAAAATTATAAATAGGGGCTAAATATCTAAAAAAAATCAGATATTCTCACCCCATATTCATCTGAGTTTGAACGTTGGAAGAGAAGAGAAGAGAAGGGAGAGAAGAGAGAAAATAAGATTTCAAGCTTTGTGCTTCGATTCACTGAGTTCCGTCGGTTGAAATATGTTAGCATGACGATTGTTTATGGAAATTATATACATATGATATAAATTTTTATGGAATATGATGATATGTGGTTGATATTATTCAATTGGCATTCATTACATGTTGAGCATGATATTGACATCACATTCATGGGCATAAGTCATGAGTGTGGGTGTAAGTGTGCATGGTTAATCAAATGTCACTCTTGGTATTTGATAAATGGACTCGAAATAACGGGATTGAAGATCCCATTGAGTCGCATAATTACATGAAAAGTTGGGTCGGGATAGCAAGAAGGGCTAGAAGATCCCTCGGGTGAGAGACCCAGTGAGTGGATACACATTTCTTTGGTATAAGAGCCCATAAAGTGTGTCGGTGTATACAAAACTGTTGGTGGAAGTCCATGAATTCCATTTTGGTTGGGTGCCGTTAGTGTAAGTCCATAAACATCCACCCTAAGGAAGACCTAAGAATTGTAAATGTCATTCAATGTGCAATATGGATGACAGATTCATACACATTGGCACTTGCATGTGTAGAGGAACCGACAGGGCTCGGGTTGAATTGCATGAGTGAGCCTCATCTCATTTCATGGCATGACATGAAGAATTCCAACATTGAATGCATATTTTTTACTTGGAATGTGATGGATTGTTGAATGCAACATGTGTGCATTCCATGTGCGTCTAGGTGGGAAGTTGTCTCTCTAGGAATTATTTTATTGAGCGTGGGTCACCCTATACGAGACACATTTTAGGTGGAGGATACGCCCCCGGGGATGACTCTTACTCGGGGCCTCAAGGGTGAAGAGAGACCAACATGTGATCTTTAAACTTGAAGTTTTGTAAAAATTTTGGTTAAAAATGGTTTTTGGCATGTAAACATTATAATCATATTTGAATGTTTGTAATAGAACTTGAATGTACCAAGTTTTATATAGCAAATGATGTTAAACATGTATTGGAAGAATGTGTAAGGGTTTGAAATGGATTTAAAATAAAAAATAGTTGAAATAGGCAAAATTCGATAGAGTGTACCGGTACGCGTACCAGTACGCTGTTGTCCAGATAGTTATCCATACCGGTTCGCGTACCAGTACACTCAACTCCAGTGAGCAAACCGTACCAGTACGGTTTCCAAAAATCTTGAAATTTTAAAGGTGTTTGCCATGCTTTTAGCCTTGATTTTTCTTCTCTCTGATGATACAAATGGACATTAAATAAGATATATTGAGGCATATTGGACATCAGTTGGATTAAATGATTAAAGGAACACGGGTTTCAAGTGTGAGTTATAATCCCAGTTAAGGGGATGTTATTACGTGGTGTCAGGTTACGCGACACTCAAGGGTATTTCCACTGATTGATGGATGATCAACGGACCCCCGAATTTTGGGCTGTCTCAAATTTGTATCAGAGCTTAGGTATATGAATTACCTAGGGTTTGATGGGCATTGGGCTTAGACCATTGCATTTATTGTGCTTTAAATTGCTACATGTTATGTGCTATGTGATCTGTGAATTATATGCATGGTTAAATGTATATAGAAAGAGGAACACTAGGTTTAGAAAACCTAACCTTGGCTTCGAAAAAAGGGATGAATGGGATGGTTCATGGAGTGAATGTCTACTAGTGGGTGGCATACGCTCTACTAGTGAGACTTGAGAAAATTCTCAAAGTTTAAACTTGATCCCTATCTTGGGATACCATGTGAGGATCTATTGTTATCTTACTTGTGTGTAGATAGCAAATAGAGGGAGAGAACGCCGAGGCAGTGGGTGGAACAACCAACCACTACCGGCCTTTAATCACCAAGCCTTTGTGGAGGCTATTGGTGAGGCGGCATCTACTATTGCACAGGGTAGTGCTACTGTTGCTACTATTACACAGACTGGTACAAATGTGGGCCAAGGAGGCTCAAGTAATCTCTAAAAGTTTAAGGTATCCAAGCCTCTAATCTTCTTAGGAGGAGGGGATCCGATGGTAGCTGACCATTGGTTCTGGCAAGTTAACAAGATCTTAGGGGCTATGGAGATCACCTCCGATGCCACTAAGATAATGCTAGCTACATTCAAGCTAGTGGGAGAATCCCAAGTGTGGTGGTATTGGGTGAATGCCTAAAAAAACTTAGAGGCAATGACATGGGAAGAATTTCGTGAGCTCTTCATGGACAAATACTTCCCGGCGTCTGCCTGGCATTCAAAGGCTCGGGAGTTTCTAGACCCTAAACAAGGAACGATGACGGTGCATGAATACGTGACTAAGTTCACTGAATTAGCCTGTTTCTCCGATGATTATGTGGCCATAGACATGGCCAAAGTGAGGAAGTTCGAGGATGGTCTAAAATTGTCCATCTGGGATAAAATTGTGGGCCTTCTTCTGCAAGACTTTAACTTGATGGGTTGAGGCTGCAATGGCCATTGAGAGGGAGGTGGATGACACACGAAACATCTGGGAAGCGGGTGTTAAAGACAAGAAGAATGAGGGTCAATCCTCTTCTTCTTGTACGAGGAAGAAGCGATGGACTTCTGCTCCGCAATGACATAAAGGGTAAGGCCACGGCTATCAAGTCCAAGCCAAGATCAAGTCTCCCAAGGCAGGAGAAATCAGAGGTCTTCCTATCAGGCAGGCCAAAGAATTTGCTATCATTGCCACCAACGAGAGCATATAAAGTGGGATTGTCCTCATCAACAGGGATCCCATTTCCAGTCTTCGGTGGGGCAGCCACATACGTATTTTGTTCCTCCCTACCCCATCATGGGCCAAGGAAACTAGTACCAGTTCTAGGGTGCCATACAAGCTCTGACTACTTTTTGAGCGGGGACTCCGCAATCAGGCTAGATGGACCAGGGCATGGGTCATGGCCGAGGACAAGGCTCTCAGGCCGGGGCTTCGGGGATCCAAGGACGTGTCTACGCCATAACACCTCAGACTGAGCGAGTAGATCAATAAGTGATATATGGTACATTTTTACTCTCTCGTTTATGGGCAAGAGTGTTATTTGACTCTAGTGTATCTCATTCATTTATTGCTGCATCATGTGTAAATAATTTGGGCTTAAAGGTTGAAACCTTGGAAGAGCCACTGCATATAAATTCACCCCTAGGAGCTAGGGTGAGGGTTGATCTGATATGTCGGGGTTATGAGTTAGAGATCTCTGGGATTCTACTTATAGTGGACTTTAGGGTCATGGACACGTCAGAGTTTGATGTTATCCTTGGTATGGATTGGTTGACGATACATCGTGTCATTATTGATTGGGATCATAAGAGGGTCACCACGTATACGCTAGATAGTGTTTGCTTCAATTTCCAAGGGAAAAAGCACAGTGCTTTACCTCTGTAACACCCCGTATTTTCTTTTATAAATGTATATAGTTATATGATAGATAATGATTGTGGAAATGAGGATATGTATAATGATGTAAGAATGAATCACATAGGTTAAAACATTAGAAATGATTAATTGGGAGACAAATGGATTTGGGAAGTTTAAGTTTCAAAGACGTTTGAGATTGGAATTAGTTATTAGATAAGTTTCTAAATGTTTTTAGGTCAAAATAATGTTTCCATTGAATCCGAAAGGTCGAAAAACCTTGATAGAGGTAATATGAGGTGCATTGGAAGCTTGGAAGTACTCCGGAATAAAAACACAAATTTCGTAAAATTCGGGTAAAAAATATTTTGGACACCTCTTAGTATTTTGGCCATAACTTTTTATCCTTATATTCAATTGATCTGAAATGTTGACAGTAGATATTAGACATCTAGGGCTACAAAAGTGTGTCTCATGAAAATTTTCCAATTCGACCTCAAAATGGGTCAACTCCGCCTTGGAAGTTGGAGGAAAAATCTGTCTGCTGATTAGTACCGGTACCGGATACCGTTACCATATGGTACCGGTACCGAGTACCGGTACCTCGATTTCAGAAGGTTTTTGGTACCGGTACTAGGTACCGGTACACCCGATAAAAATCTGAATGTTTAATGTCGCGATCTTGGTCTGATTTTTTGGCCTATAAATACTTTAGGTCGCCTCCTTAGTCGTTCATACACCATTCTAAACCCTAGATAGATTAGGAGAGAAAGAGAGGAAGATTAAAACACCTAGATCAAGATATATTTACACCCCATAGAAATCAAAAGCGAAATTTCTCAAGAACACCATTCTTCTCCTCTCTTCTTCTACACTTTTACTTCACCTTTACCCACATCTCTTAGAACCCTAAGAGAAGACAAGAAGGAGAAGAAGAAAGGAGGAAGAAGATCTTTGGAGCTTGGGTTAGCTCAAAGTTTTTGGATTCAAGGTAGGGGTTTTCTCTCATACACTTACATTGAGGCTAGGGCTTATACATATGTACTCCTTACACTCTAAACCTTATATGTATGCTATAGATTCATTGATTCTTGATATCCTTATGCATATTACCATGTTTTAAACAATATTAATGGTGGGTCAACCATTGAACCCTTTTTCTTGGCTAAAAACCCTAGTTTTCAAGAGGGATGTACTTTTTTCTAAATTTTGAGTATTCTTAACTTCAAACCTTAGTGTTTCATATTGATCAATAAAATGATGTTAGTGTGATCTCTTGTATTTTACATACTTAGTTATTGAAATTGTTACATGATGAATTTGGGAATTTTGCTTATAAATTAGAGACTTGTGAAATTGTTGAGCATTTGAGAACATATTGGATAATGTATTGCTTGTGTGGTTATTTGGATAAACCTTGAGGATGAGAGGTTTCTTGTAAGGATGCTCATGCCAAAAGAGGAAAATTTGTGACATTATCAAGAGGTTCCTTGTAAGGATGCTTGAAAAACTCAAACCTTGAGGATGAGAGGTTCCTTGTAAGGATGCTCATGTCAAGAGAGGACAAGATGTGACATTATCAAGAGGTTCCTTGTAAGGATGCTTGAATAACTCAAACCTTGAGGGTGAGAGGTTCCTTGTAAGGATGCTCATTCCTAAGAGAACAATATTGCATCATGGGTTGAAAAACGGTTGATATTTTGGAAATGGATGTTTATAGGAGTTGGTTGCTATGAAATATTTCTATTAATATTGTTATTTAAACTTGAGATCCGTTGATAAATGTCCTTGTTTTTACTTCAAATATTATGTATGTTATTTGTGAAATGAGACCGACCGCTTTATATGCTTTTCTAAACCTTGTATGGGTTTGGGAGAATTTTTCTACAGAGCTTCGTGCTCACACCATACATATTACTTTTTTCAGATGTGGTGCTAGAAGGGGATTTCGGCATCAACGAGCCGGGACATTGGGAGGCTCCACTCGAGGGGAACCTAGATCCCGAGGTGGATATGTAGAGCCGTAACTTCTTTTTGTTCTAGACTAGAATACTATTTTGGAAACACTGTATAGTCTAGATTTCTTTTGTAAATTTCGCTGCGCTATAATAGTAAATTTTCATTGGGAATGTAAAGGCCAAATATGGCATATTCTTTTGGGATATTGATGTAAATGTTATGGATTACTGTTAGGAAGTCTTTTTATTGATAGTTTATCTTAGTGCTCTCATGGTATGAATGGTTATTGAATGTAATGCCGTCCAGGGTGTATTTTGGGGTGTTACAACCTCAAGTAGTGCATGACTCCCGCTGACATAGGCAGTTGATGGGTTAGCTAGCAAGCCTTACCCTGGAGGACGATGGGAGACAGGAGTTGGGACTACCTCGTGTGGTTTGTGAGTATAAGGATGTTTTTCTGGATGAACTATCGGGATTACCTCCACATAGGGAAGTAGACTTCATTATTGAGTTACACCCTGGTACATCGCCCATTTCTATGACTCCACATAGGATGGCTTCTGCTGAATTACAAAAACTCAAGCTCCAATTATAGGAATTGTTAGACAGGGGGTTCATTAGACCGAGCACCTCACCTTGGGGGCTCCGGTGTTATTTGCTAAGAAGAAGGACAAGACCCTTCGGCTATGTATTGACTACTGACAGTTGAGTAGGGTTACTGTCAAGAATAGATACCCTTTGCCAGGGATTGATGATTTTTTTTATACTCTGAGAGCGGCGCGGGTCTCCTCCAAGATAGATCTACTCACCAATTACCATCAGTTGAGGGTTAGGAAGGCATATATCTCTAAGATAGCGTTTAGGACGCTGTATGGGCATTTCGAGTTTACCGTCATGCCTTTTGGATTGATGAATGAGCAACTACATTCATGAATCTCATGCACAGGGTGATCCAACCCTACCTAGATCAATTCATCGTGGTCTTTGTTGATGACATCTTGATGTACTCTAAGTTTGAGGAGGAGCATGAGGGTCACTTGAGGGTTGTTCTCCAGACTTTGAGGGATCACCAGTTGTATGCCAAGTTCAGCAAGTATAATTTTTGGCTTACTGAGGTAAAGTTTTTGGGACATGTGGTGTCGGCTTCGGCTGTATCAGTGGACCCGAAGAAAGTTGAGGAGGTCATGAATTAGAAGATGCCGAAGTCAGTCTTTGAGATGCACAGTTTCTTGGGATTGACAGGGTACTATCGGAGGTTCATCGAGGACTTCTCTGATTAGCTGCGCCTATGACAAGATTGACTCGGAAGGAGGTCAAGTATGAGTGGAATGACTCGTGTGATAAGGCATTCTAGGAGTTAAAAAGAGGCTTACTTCAGCTCCTATTCTGATAGTCTCGGAAAGGGGACAGAGGTACACAGTGTATTGTGATGCCTCTAAGGATGGACTTGGATGCGTCTTGATATAGTCCGGGAGGGTGGTGGCTTATGGTTCTAGGCAATTAAAGAACCACGAGAAGAATTACTCCACACATGACCTGGAGTTGGCGGCCATTGTCTTTGCCTTAAAGGATTGGCACAACTATCTATACGGTGAGCAGTTTGAGGTATTTTCGGACCACAAAAGTTTGAAATACATCTTTACACAGCGGGTCCTTAACATAAAGCAACACAGGTGGATGGAGTACCTGGAAGACTATGAATTCACTTTGTATTACCATTCTAGTAAAGCAAATGTGGTGGCTAATGCACTCAGCCAGAAGTCACGGGGAGTCTTGGCTAGTATGACTTTTCGGGAATGACAGATGCTCGAGACTGTTCGGGCTACACTATATGGGTTTGGCTCAGGGTAATTTGGAGAGTTTGGTGGTTATGCCTTCCCTACTGAGTAGAGTGACTGAGTCCCAGGGACAGGACACGGAGATATTGTCTATTATGGATTAGGTACGGTCGGGTACCCATGACGAGGGCTGGGCCATTCACATGGATGGTGGTTTTCGGTATAGAGGAAGGGTTGTGGTTCCCCAGGTGGCAGATCTAAGAGAGGAAATCAGTAGGGGATTCCATTGGTCCCACTTTGATGTACATCCAGGTGGCACGAAGATGTACCATGATCTTCGTCGTCAGTATTATTGGAGCGGGATGAAGAAACAAGTTGGTGACTTTGTCAGTCAATTTCTCACGTGTCAGCAAGTGAAGGCTGAACACCAGAGACCAGCAGGGTTATTCCAGTCTTTGGAGGTAGCTGAGTGGAAGTGGAAGCATATCGTAATGGAATTTTTCAAAATAAATTACCACATTTCATTAATTTCCTTTCAATAGGGAAGTGATATACACATTTATCAACCTACCCATGTCAATATAACATTTTAGGTAGTGAATAAACCTAAGTAGGAGAACCCCCTACCTCTTGAAGCGTGAGGAACGACCGTAGAAGTTCCAAAATTTCACCCAAGCTTCAAACTCAAGCTTCCCCAAAATTGTTGATTTTCAACCTTCAGTGAAAGCCCTCCTTTTTGGTGTGTACGCGTAGCCCTCATCTAGGAGAGCGACTTTCCCTCTTGGCCCGAACGGATCCGAGTCCTGTAGCTCCGTAGATCGTAGAGAAAAGTTGTGTTTTTCTCTCTTTTCCCTCTCTTCTCTCTCTCTCTTTCTATCGGCTGACCAAGGCCTGAATAATGGGGGGAAATCTGATTTTTTTCCCTATTTATATTTTTAGAATGTTTAGTCCACAACGCGCCACACGTCCCTTTTTATTCCGAGTCCGTTTTCATCCCGAAACGATTAAATTTCGCTCCGGTTCAAGTTCAAAAATATTTTTATTTTATCTTGAATTTATTTATTTTGAAAATCTCAAAATTTTTCCAAAAATTTCGTAGTTGGGTCTCCTGAGGTCCGACTACCTCGTAAAATGGGAAAAAACCCGACTATCTTGCAATTTGATGAAATTTGACATGGTCACTAGATTTCGCAAGACGAATCCAACGATGAGGTCCATTTCGTCATCCGAGCTCTACAAAGTTTTAGGTTTACAACCTGAACCGTTGTGACAATTTACCATTTTACCCTTTATTCTTAAAAGTTTAAATTTACCCAGATTTTTACATAGAATATATCACCAATCATGACTACAAAGCTACCTTTTAGGCAGTATAAAATAAAAAGCAATAACCTTTTAATTTTTTTATTTATACTTTGTATGTGAATTAGTTTTCTTATTGGTTTCATTATTAAACTATCACAAAAGCAGTTAAGTTTTTTTAAGGTAGATGTGTATTTTCACGTTGATATATATGTAAATATCCAGATATACTTTTTTTTTCTCCAAATATTGGGTAAGAGATCTATCATGAATTCTTAATATTTTGCTTTTAGCATTTGGTTTGCAAATCCAGACAAACAACACCTGAAAGGACAAATGAATTATTAATACTAAGAATAGAACTTCGGAATATTAGTTAACTACTTTACCGACAAGTACTTTACCAAAATTTAATTTCAATCGTTAATTTTGATTTGAATGATTAACAATCATTGATTGCAAAAATAATCAAGTACTAAAAAATAAAAAATTTACATGTGACTCATTTTTATTAGATGAAAAATTATAAATTGATATTTTCCTATCATGACTAGACCCAAAAATATATAGTGCCATTTGCAAAATGAGAATCATGTGTTAAAAGGCAGTCCTCAAACAAATTTATGGACAAATATACAAAACCTGAAAAGTGCCGCAAAACTTAATAGTCGTGGAACGCAGGACCTAATGCCACCAAACTAAAGCAAAACAGTTAGTACTCTAATATTACTATTCCACATGGAATTGAGCAATATGGTTTTGTTACATTATGCAGATTCTCATTTGAAAAAGTTGATTAGTAATGACAAAAATAAAAAGATAATGACAAAAATAAGAAGATAATGTATAAAAAGAAGAGCATCGATTTAATTTAAGTGTGACAAATTCATCATCAGGAGCAACAATTATTGAAAAGATGTTCACATACTTAATTACCCAATTATATATTTAGCCTTCTCCTTGATTATTAACAGACATGAAGCATATATATATATTAACAATTTAAGTTTCTTGGAAACCTAGAGGTGCCTTTTGGTTACTCAATTGGTAGTTTAAGTTTAGGTTCTAAAAGAAATTACTTAAGACAAAATTGATTAGATTGGAGTCCATGTTAAGCATCAAGTAGCCTATTTTATAGGCACCTTTTTAACTGAAGCATAAATCGGACAACAACAATGATGAAGGGGTTAAACCCCGTTGTTACACGTGTTGCAGCATTTAATGTGCTCACGTGGTGGTGACAAGACTAGGCACGTGACGTACACTCTGAAGAGCCATTTGAATCTTTCATCCGACCCGATCTCACTAGAGATCCATGAAACATAGGACCAGTTCGGTTCTCCTTGTCATCAAGCTCAAATCGATAAAGCAGTACAAGGCAAGAGCTCGGTCTGTACCAAACCGAGGTGGTTGAGCATTATCAGAAGGGCTCGGTTTGTACCAAACCAGAAAGCTCGATATGCTCGGCTAGTATTGGATGTGTTCGGCCTTTATTGTCCGAGCTGATTCAAACGATACACAGATATAAATTATCGCCTGAGATCTAGGCAATCAGTTAAACGAGATCGACGAAATCAAATATCTTGATAATGATTATAGGCGAAGTATCAGCAACTTCCCAAAGGCGTGCCACCTTGCATCTAAATTGGTGGAAACCCTAAAGGGTTAATGACCTATAAAGAGAAGAGGAAGCCAAGGTGAAAGGTACGCAATATCCTTCTGGTCTTCTAGCATTTCAGATAATTCG